>CM053792.1:302982861-303530361 GCA_028749045.1 Cupressus sempervirens
AAGTGCTAGAAGAAGCATAGAAACAAGTAGAAACATATGAGCATATGAATCTTCTCCAATGCATGTAAGCTTTGAAGCTTCCATTTTAGCTTGTAGCTTGTAGCTTCCATTAGGCTTTCATTTAAGCTTGTCCAAACACACTAGAAGATCCTCTATTTAAAAGCCTCTAAGATGCATCTAGAATGTCTCTAGAAACAACTAGAAGATAAGCATGACAACCAAGCATGAGTCTTCTCCAACCTTCTAGATAAGTCTTAAGGTTGTAGACACCATGTGCTCAAATAAAATGCTAACTTCTAAGTGTAAACAACTTGTGCATTCTTAGAGCGCAAACCCCAGTGTTGTCTACATGACAACTCTCGAGAATTTGCAAACTCCTAAATATTAAAATAATGTACAATAATTAATATAATATTTAATTTACTCTTTCTAATTTTATTTATTTATTTATTAAATCTCATGCACTTACTTTAATAATTCCACTTTTCAATCTTAATATATTTATATTTTAATCACATGAGATTTAGAATCTTTTAATAATTTTAATATATTTTCCACTTTTAAATTTCATTTTCCAAAACTTAATTGCTAAAATATTTATTAGCTTTAATAATATTATTATTTAGCCATTTATTTAAAAATGAACTCCAAATATATTATTATTAAAATAAACATTGTCACATTAAAATTATAACTTTTATCTTCTCATTTAATTATTTTATTTAATTAATTTCTCAATTAATTAAATAAAATAAATATTAAAATATCATATTAATTTTTTATTAAATTAAACCATTAATTAAATCTTTTAATTAGGCTTAATTAATAGAAAATACATCAAAGACTCACAAGGTAAAGATATGAAAATCCATCATAGCCAAAATACATACAAAATCAAACCAAGGGTTTAAATCACGAATTACGTCATCTAACATATTCAGAGGGTACTCAACTTAGATACTTGTCCTAATTTTTCAATTAGAACAAATGGCTTAAAGGGTTGGGATTTGGACTTGAGAATTTATCTCCCCTCTCTTATCATTGAGATAATGTGATAGGGTACGCTCATCCTGGCAATTTAGGGAAGTCGATACCCAGTACCTGCAACCTGCATAAAAACCATGCATGTACAAACACAATATATACTAAACTAAATAGGCAATGATAGGAAGTGGTGCATCGTGTAGATCCCGACTAGCAGGTGACTATGACTCCCTTCCTTAACCACATCAGACACGCCATACAAAAGCAAACATGCACACCATACACATGCAAGTATGGGGTAAGTATCCATGAGAAAACACATATGATAATAAATCATCTTACTAATCATCATTAATAACTATAATACTAAAAATAATCATCATGCATACATGAAATGCAAAATCTAAGTAATCTCATCACATAATAAACTGAATCCATAGCACAATATCAGATAATCTCAAAAGAATGTTGCTAACCAACAACATAAAACTAGCTCTAAAAGAGTTCAACAATGATAGCAAAATGTGAACTAGGGGCAGGCACTACAGAAATAAATTATAATACCCCATATTTGTACTTTCTACTAGGCTATGTACTATTGTATCACTCTTTGAAAAATATTACTTAACTAGTGATTAAAATTATATCTATCAACCAATTAAAAGTTATCTCTTTTATTATTTTTTATTAATTCTATATCTTATATCATGAAATTGATACAAATTTAAAGTTTATAATACAAACAAATGATTGAGCCCTTATTTGATTGGATGAATCATTTGATGTCTTATTGTTGGGAATTTAATGGTTCGTTCCATATTACATGTTCTTTGGTAGATTTTTTCTATGTATAAAAAATAATGTTAATATTTTTGAAAGTTTCTTTCAAGATTAGAAACTAATTGACATTTTTAGTAATTTTTTTATGTTATATTAGCTTGTTATATATTTTTTCAAAAAAAAAAATGGTAAATGAAAATATTATAACTATATATTACAATATAACATATATTTATTTATATTTATATTTATAAAATTGATTTTATTATATAATCATTATTTATCAATAAATATTTAGAGTAAGGAAATATTTCATGATATATTATAATTAAAATCAAATTTATTAAATAAATATTTTATTTTAAAAATTCAATAATTTCATATATAATATATTAAAGTAGAAAAATTTAAATATATTGTTAGATATAGTATAATTAGCATTTTAAGTTAAAATAAAATTTATAATAGCATTTCCATTATTTATTTACGGAAATAAAATTTAGTAAATCAATTAAACTAAATTAAAATATTAGTATAGTTATATTTATATCTTAATTCTTATTGTCATTTTATCAAGTAAATATATAATTATATATTAAATATGACTTTAACAATAAGACATGATAGATTTATTAAATTAAAAATAAAATAGTATTTCAATTAATTACTATATTTCTATTTACTATTACTTCTAATTAGTTTTTTCTATAGAGACAAGTACTTAGTCACTATGTGATACTTGTTCTAATTTATAACATGAAGTATATAACATTACCCTAGAGTATAACGTATCAATAAGTATTAAGATGATATATAATAAAGGAAGTAGACTAGTATAGATAAACTCATCAGTGTAAGAATCTTGTTAGTCTAGAATGTAACATAACAAGTACATATACTATAGTCCTAGCTAAATTCTAATAGATAAAAAAACAACACACCAAAAAATAAGGTTAAATATACATACATACAAACCTAGAAATAGTTCAAGATGGTGAATAAAAATAATTTCATTATTAGATTAATCAAATGTCTCCTTCTAAAATTTGAACATCTTTTCCTTTGGAGTTCTTAAGCGATACATCCTTTTTCATGTAGTGATTCCTACAAAGTTTTCTTAAAATGAACTAAACATGGTCCAAGTCATCCTAGTTAACGAAAGAAGGGATGCCATAGCCATTAGCAAGGAGGTACTACCTAAATTAGGAGAAATCATCTTCTCTAATTCTATAGAACCAACAAAGGAAGAATTAAATATTGCATTATATATTTGGCCTAATTTTATCAAGAGTGGGATTGTATATTATAACTAGGACTGGGTTCCTAGATATCTTACCAATTTCTAAGCTACCCATGGGGTCATCTAAAGAGGCTTAAATTTAGGGAATTTATTCTCTATAATTGATACAAGACACCGCATTATACATCCCTCTAATTCATTCTTTTACAATGATTTCTTGGAAAGGAGGTAGAGTATGCCTAAAATAGAATTATTTTCTTGAAAGAGACAAGCAATAGAAAATCCCACAATATCACTGCTAGTCCACATAGAAAAGTTATAACAAAAATTCCTTTCTTCCAAAACCACTCCAACATGTTTCCTTGCCATTTCATTAAGTATATTAATTATATGATTCAATTTCAGGCTTAAATTCTCTTTTCAAAGTCATTGTCTTGACTTACGAAGTATGAAAGATTGCAATATTAGTGTCCATGACTTAGTGTAGAAGAAAGAGGAGTGGGAAATCTATAAATATTTATTCTACATACATAAATGTTGAGAAACTTCTTGGATCATGATGAAATGAATAATTGTGTAGAAAATAGGCCAAGAGAAATTACGTGTAATAGTAATTCCTTCATTGAAATGAGGATGAATTACAATCAAAATGTAATGCATATAAAAAAGGTACTATGTTTTCTTGGATGCAAATGATACCAAGGAGATTGAAGAAAGCATTTAAGAGATTATTAACCTCATGAGGATGATAGAACTGATATAATATAAACTCATATAGCTAAACAAAAAAATCTATTGGTAGCCTGCAAAAATATTAGAAATAAATAAATAAAATTATAATAATATGTATACATACATATGTACATTCACACACACACCCACACACATGTACACATGCATGCACGCACGCACATGCACACACACACACATGCGCGCACGCACGCACACACACACACACACACACACACACACACAGTCTCTCTCTCTCTCTCTCTCTCTCTCTCTCTCTCTCTCTCTCTCTCTCTCTCTCTCTCTCTCTCTCTCTCTCTCTCTCAATGAAATAAATAAAAATTACATATAGATATAATCTAAAAATTATATATATTTATTTTTTACAATAAATTATAAAAGTGTTGGTTATTCTAATTACTCATCTTTTAGTTGTGTATTTTTAATGTTTAAATACCATCTATTCCCTAGTTTTATAGTTTTTTATCTCTTTTATTTTCTTACCTAGAGGTTTTATTGTAGGTTAGACTAGTAATGATAGGTTGACTATTATTGTGTATTTAAGTAATGAGTTAATTTTTTGATTTAAGTTGAATTCTTTTCTAAGAGCTTAAGTAATGATAACTAAATCTCCCTCAATTTCCAAATTTCTTATTTTGATTTTAATAGAGTTTTTTATACCCTCTACCAAACCAATCACTTAGGTATTTTTTATTAGAGGTTATGATTCAAGATCTAGCCAAGGATTCTACTTGTATACTTTTTTATTATGAATAAAAATGTTTATCTCTTCTGTTCCTAGGTTGTCATGAGAAACTCCATCAAAATTAGCCTTATTTAAATCTTATTATGGGGAGGGGGATACAAACCTCCATTCAAAACTAGCCTTATATTTTTCCAATATCTTATTGTTAGGAAAGTTAGGAAGCTTAATCTCGGTGACAAATTGAGCATGTGGCTGTCGCAATGACACATTATGACCTATGAACTAGAAGAAGTGGTTATCTTATTATTGACTAGTTCATGTAGTTAATGATTGTATTTATATTATTATGAAGATGTTAGGCTGAAAATTTCACATCTTTAAACAATCAATAGTTTATTTCTTGTAAAATTTTCCATATCAAAATTGAGGGGTATATTTTGTTGATCATGTTGAAGATGCTCCCTTTGTGGTTATTTGGCCATAATTAAAATAGGATAGAAATTTTATTAGGGACATAAGAAATGTTAGCTAATTTGGAGCATATCCATTCCCAATAGTCAATTATAAATACACAATTCAAAAGGATATGGGATAAAGTTTCACTATCCATTTTGCAAAGAGAATATCTACTATTCCCTTCATAACCCATATTTATAAATGATTAGTAGTGATAATTTTCTTCTAGAGGTATAGCTAGGTAAAAAGGCTAGCCTTAGGAATACATTTTATGTCCCAACATAATTTAAAGGGTAGATCAATTTTAGGTCTTAGGTGTTTGTGTGGAATTATATTATAACTATCCTTGGAGTCACACACACATATGCTTGTTTCTCCCCAAATCAATTTATCATTAGTGTTATTTAATAGAATACATATTGGACATTATATTTTTAGGAGAGTCAACTTCTCATGTGAGGAATATCAATTTTTTCTTGATATTTCTATTTTAACTCTAGTGGAGACTCTCCCTAAGTAATTTTAAGATAAACTTTAACATGTCTACCCAAATTATTTTATAGGATGTCCTTTGTATTACTAAAAATTTTAAGGCTTAAATTTGTTTTTCTACTTTCCTAGGATATTTCTTTAAAAGGGGAATCCTTTCCATTTCATGTGTTCCAAGTTAAAATTCTAGATACATTACTTCGACATTCTATCATGAAATTCTAAATTCTAGACCCTTTTGTTTGATTATCCATCCTGAAAAGGCTATATTGATTTCTTCTATTTAAATATTTTTATGGAAGTGTCTTTACCAATTGTAGGTTTGGACTAGAGTTATTTCTCCAAATTATTTTATCTCTATGGTATTTTCTCCGTTCATTTATATTTTTGAATCTTAGACCTCCCTCTTTCTTATGCATACACAAATTACCCAATGAATTAGTGAGATCCTTTTTTTTCCTTTAGATCCTTGATTGGAGAAAGTTCACAAACAATGGTACATAGTTCTTTATTGTTAAAGATAGCTCAATGTGTTTAAATAATCTCAATGAATATTGGTTCCACTTAATAGAGCTACTAAATAGAACATGATCACACTTGTCAAATGTGAAAAGAACTTAAAAATGATAAATATTGGAATGATAGAATACCACTTAGATTTTACTATGACTCTCCCTATTTCAAATTTTTCCTATTCTTATCCTTTAGAGGACAAAAAATCCATCATCTTTAGCTATGTTAGTCTATGGTACTTTTGTGTAATTATGAGTCCCCTTAGAGGATGATAACATGGATAAAGAAGATAGGAAATAGTAATAAAGAATATGTTCCTAAATTGAGGTAAGGGAAATGAGATGAATGATAGGACCAAAGGAATTCCTAACAATTAACCCACCATACTAAGATCATATAATGGAAGTAATACACAAAGAAATAGTGCCAAAAAATAGATGGAGAAAAAATATTTTATTGACTCATAAATATATTTATTAAACATGTCTAAGTTTGAGGCCTTCCAAGTTATGATCCTAAATATAAATATCTAGATATATATCAAATGCATCCAACATATGAGATCTATTGTCTTCTTTCCCAATTCTAATTCCAAAATTACTATTATTCCTTTCCTCCCTCAATCTAAACTAACATTCTCTATTTATACTCACTAAAATGGCTTATGGAAGATTCTAGTGCATCATATGGAGAAGGTTGAGCACATAACACTATATATGCATCAAAATGATTGATCCAATATATTATATCCCTAAAAACAAAGAAATAAGTCATCTCTCAAATAAGAATCAAATTAACAACTTGGTGAAAGACAACATCAACTAGTTGTAGCAAGGTCACCAAGGCATTGGGTGAATACAATAATAAATAAGCTCAAAGAAAAAAGGACCTGAGTTGTTCAATAAATAAAGACAAGAATGCATCCATTGATAAAATAAATAATGAAGTCATTGAGTAGGCCCAAAAGTGTAACTAAGTACACGTCAAATGAACATGATAGATAAGAAGCCCAAGATGTTTCTGCATTAGAAAAATGAGGTTTAAAAAAAAAAATTCATTAATTATGAGTGTGTCACAACTTGTGCTAAATCCAACTCAAATTGATAAATTTATGCAACATCTTCAATTATTCTATCCTTCCACTTAATTAAATAATCAAAATAATTATTTCCCCTTTATATTATTACCAATTCTCTGATGTAAAATCTACTCTATTTCTTAGACTAACTACTTAGATATGTCATGTAATCATCAAATTTGAGATACTTATAGAAATCAACAACACTAAATAAAGGAGGTATATCCATGTCATTTGATAACTCAATGTTATAGAACTACCACTATCAAACTTTCTCAAAATTATGCAAGGACCAAACTTCTTCATTTTTCACTTACTATATGTGCCAATTGGAAATCTTGCTTTCTAAAAATGAACCATGACCTCATCACCAACTTTGAAATCCATAGGTATTTTGGACTTATCTACATTCTCCTTAGTATTTTTTATTACTATGTTCCAACTTACTTTTCATTCTCATATGAAAAGACTTCATAAATTCAACAAAATCATCACCATCAACACATGTCTTCTCTTCACCAACAATATACCTCAAAGATGATATAACTTTAGGCTACACTCTAGTAACAATTTCAAAAGGTTCCTTTCCACTACACATGTTTAAATAATTATTGTATGAAAACTTAACTTGTGTCCATACTAAATCTTACTTATTCAATTTATCTCCAACTAAATGGCTCAAAAGATTACATAAGATTCTATTCACAATCTCTATTTTACCATCAATATATTGATGAAATATAGAGCTAAAATTTAACTTGGTATCCAATTTTTTCAACGAAGTCTTCCATAAATTTAAAAAAAAACTTAGTGTCTTTATCAAATACAATGATATGTATTCTTATATGGTATGAAATGTGTCATTTGAGAAAATCCATCAACATCAACAAATATAGAATCATGTCCTCTTGTAGTCCTTGGTAAGAGAAGAAAAAAATACATATCGATATCACTCTAGGGTTTCCCAAGTACTTAAATAGGTGTATACAATCTAGTATTCTAACTCACTCCTTTTGCAACATGACAAACTCAACAACTCCTTAGATTCTAAACATCTTTATACAACTATGGCCAATAATAATTGTCCTAAAGAAAAATAAATGTTTAATCAATACCAAAATGTCAAACAAATCCACTACTATGTTTCTCATAGATCAAATTATCTCTCATTGATCCTCTTATTATCCATAAATTATTTTTTAAAAATAATATTCCTTCTTGAATGAAATAATTTTCATATTTACTTGGTTGATCAAGTATTGGTGCTCTACACTCTCTCCACATGTCAGAAAAATTAGGGTCAGACATATAAAAATCCTTCATCTCATCAAAACCAAGAACTTCAACCTTCATCTCAATTAAAAATGATCTCCTTAAGCCAAATAAATATGCAACTCGGTTAGATAATCCACTTTTACATTTGATCACAAATCTAAAATTCTACAATTACTCAACCTGCTTCATATGTCTCACATTCAAATTATGATGACTTCCCAAATACTGTAAAACCTTATGATCAATATACAACCCAAATTCCTTAGGAATCAAACAATGTCTCCACTTCATCAAAGATTGAACAATAGAATAAAAATCTTGATCATATACCAAATTCCTTGTGTTAGCATCACTCAATTTTTAACTAAAGAAAGAAAGAAATTTACCTTGTTAACTCAACACAACTCAAATTGCACTAAAACTTGCATCATATTCAACTTGAAATAATTTATTGAAATTAGATAAAACTAACATACATAATTCAACAACCTTTTATTTTAGAGACTCAAAGATCTTATCATCTCCATGTGTCCACATGAATTTGTTTTCACTTCTCATTATTTCAGTCATAGCATTAAAAAAAGGACTAAAATTATTGATAAACATTTTGTAGAAACTAGCAAAACCATGAAATAATGTTACCTCACTCATATTTTCAAGTGTAAATCATTCAAGAATTATTTCTTTAACCTTTTTAGGATCCATCTTCAAACCATCAACCGAAATCACAAATCCCAAATACACAATCTCCTCCTTCACAAATGAGCACTTCTTCAAGTTAATCAATAACATATCCTCTTTAAATCTCTACATGGTCAATATTTTCTTCCTTAGTCTTGTTAAATATCAAAATATTATCAAGGTACACAATCAAAAATTTACCCAAGAAATTCTCCAAGATTTCATTCTTCAACCTCATCAAAGTACTTGGTGCATTAGTCAAACCAAGAGGCATAACCAAAATTTCCTAAAAACCTTCTTTTTTTATTAAAAGTAGTCTTCTACTCATCCCCTTCTTTGATTCTAGTATGATGATAACCACTCTTCAAATCAATTTTGCTAAAATACTTCTGTCTAGTTAAAAAATATATTATATCAACCATCCTAGGTATAGGAAATATACATTTCCTTTAATATTATTAATAGATGTGGAATCAATACACATTCTCCATTCTTAATTATTTTGAAGTACTAGTACAATAAACACCACACATGGAGTCATATTTTCTTTGATTAAAGAATTCTCCAAAAACTCTTATAGTTTCCTATCAAGTTGTTCATTCTTGGTAGGTGTCAATCTATAGGGTTCTTTATTTGGAAAACTAGCTTTGTGAATCAAATCCATACGATCACTTATACTCCTAACAGGTGTTAAACCATTAGGTACATTCTCAAAAAACTTCATGATACTTGGTAAGAAGTAAATCAACTTCTTTTAGAACTCAATCAACACTAACAATACTTGGTTTACTAGAAATCAAAGGAAGAAATTTTTTTTCCTTGTTCACATATTTTAAAAACTTTCCATCCACCATGCAAACTATTAAAGTATTACAATTAACCTCATTTGTACTCTCAATCAAATGCAAAAACACATTCCTCCTTTCATTCACCCAAAGATTGTTTTGATTCAATCTACCATCATGCATAGCATGTTTACCATGTTGCTAGGATCTACCCAACAAAATATAGCTACAATCCATAGGCATGATATCACACTAAACTTCATCAATGTAATTTTCAATATTCAATTTCACAAAACATTAATCACTTCCAAAGAAACTTTGCTCATCCTTGATACATGAAATATGATATTCTTTAGGGTTTCTCAACCTCTACAATTTTAAATTTATAACCATCTCTTTGAATGCCAAATTCACTAAACTACCACTGGTAATGATCAACTTACAATATTTTCCTTTGATATTGTACATTGTCCTAAAAAGATTCCTCCTCTAGATAGGCTCCTAATAAATTTTCTCATGATACAAAGTTCTCCTAACCATAAAATTTACTTCAGCCTTAGGTCCACTTGATAGGCTTGTAGATTCTCCATTAACTACAATGTTTCTACCTCTACCATATTCACTCTTTTCTAGGATTATTACATTCAAAGGCTCTACTGATACCGAATTTAACAATGTTTGAATAACCAGGAAGTTGAAACAAAACACATCTTAATGGTAGCTAATTCATATACTCGATGCATTTCAAGATAACTTGGGCTAACTAACAAGGAAAAAATCCTTCTACTCTTTAGGCTATGCGAGACCTAGGTGAGTAAACCTTGGATTCATACAATATGAGTAGTGGTAAAACATGCTTTACAATTCAAAAAAATAAAATATTACCTTTGAATCTTCTACACTTATGCATCAAAGTAGATGTACAATATCTAATCACGCACCCTAGAAACTCATAGGGTAAGTGGGGATCTTCATTTCAGCTCCTTAAAAGAAAGGGAAATGTCACTTTGATAATTTGAAGATTTAAGAAAATACCATGAAGCAAAGAACAACAAGAGTGTAGATCTTGCAACTATCATAAGTTCCCTATTGATTGGGTGTTACATAAGTCAAAACATACACCATGACCCTTGAGATGCATTCATTTACTTTGTAAATGATACATTAGCATACACTATGAATCCTCTACTTATCAAAATCCTTCCCTAAGATTCACAACCCTATCAAAGTATGTCAAGCATTTAATTAACTCTTTGAATTGCTAACAAAATACACTATGGCATGTAGCTCAAAATAAATTTTAACTATGATCTGAGTTCTTTTGAACAACATAATTACATAATTACACAACTCAAAGATATGAGACTTGAGATTCAAAATAAAATACTTTGATAGCTACTTTGTATTCATTTCCTTGAAACCAAATATGTTAGGATGCATATGAAAACTTGAATACACAAAATAGACTAGCATTGTAACTATCTCTCCATTATTTTCACAAGGAAAAATACATCACTTGTTCAAAACAAGGGAAAATGTTCAAAGAAATGGTATATTCACAACAATCGAGACTTTCTCAACAAGGTGGAACCAACCCTAGATTGTCAAATAGAAGAGGAATATGTAGAAGAACAAATAAGGGTTAGATCTAATATGATCATGACATGTGTCAACTTAATTATTCATATGCATTGAAGCAAAGCCTCTATCCTCTCTCATTTCTCCTCAATTGAAAACCCATATCAAATCTCATCTTTATTGCAACAAACTTGAGAAATGCCTCTAAATAATGACGATGAATCTCTCTTGGAATAAAATAAAATCTGCCTCTAAAAAAACTACCAAAAGTCCCTCCTATGTATCACAATAGAAAAATAATAATGCTAGGATAACCCTCACCAAGTTTGACTCATACCCAAATGAGAGATGTGGCAAAAGAATTGTCTAACTACCATTGATTAGTCACAAACAACCAAGATGAATAAAAGCTGAAGAAATGCCTTACTGAAAAAACTTGTGAATAGATTTTTATCATCAATTATTGCCCTTATTTTACCACAAAAAATGAAGAGTTCACCTTGAGAGCTTTTGAAAGGTATTTGATACTACTACATTGTCTCACTAGTTGAAGCAGAAAACCCTCTCTAAAAAACAAGTAGTCTAAGAATAAATTTGCATGCTTCTTCACAATTTTTATTTATTTTTATTAGTTCTTTCTATTTACATGGGGTCCACATATTTTATCTTCTTTCAATTTAATACTCTACTTTTTCTTTAATTCATGCACTTATTTTATGAGGGAATAAACTTTAACATTTATTTTAAACTTTTTTCTTTTCCATCCACATTTGGTATGTGGTCAAACTTGGCTGACTAATGGGTGACATGTGTCAACACATAATTGTCTTGTTAGATTGAGTCATCATTCTATTAGCATTCCCTCTGGGTGGCCTGTCATGTCATTTCCACATAGCGCATCTTGATTCATCCTCAACAACTCCTCATCTATATCCTACTTGGACTCACTTAGACACATGTCAAAATTTCATGTTTTTAAATAATAGGATGTCAAAATCCTAGAAACAAGAGATATTGACACCTGGCATCTCATTGAAATCACCATCTTTTTGGCCTAGGTGCTACATGTCATCAACTAACTCAATGATGCCACCATATCATCTTGCATTCAATGCCACCTCACTATGACCATCTCACCACCTACTAGACTCAAGCACCATGTGGAGGATTCTCATGTATTTGGATGTCAGACAACTAGTCTTGTAAAAACATTCCATTGGTCCACATCATATTCTCATCCAGTCATCTTGCCTCAATTTTTGTGTCAAATGTCGACCTTCAATTGGCTCTCCAAAATCCATGTTATTCCTGAGCTAAATGCCTAAATTTCCTTATCTACACTCCAATTTGATAGTTTTGAGCCCTACACTCATGTAGTTTTTATGTCCAAAGACAAGCTTAAGTCACTTATTAACAAAGTGGTTTCATATAAAAATGCATGTAGAACGCACTATGTTGCACATGTAGGACTTGAATTTTATCAAGTGTTTCCTTCAAAATGCACTAGTTCAATTTTGAAAATGGGCAATAAAGATGACCTCTGTGACTTTGACCTACCTTGCTCTTGTCTATGGTAGAAAATGAGCACAACATGATGTGGGGAAAAATCAAAATCACACATACCCACGTTGATCTAAAAAGATACAAATTCTCTTCTATTTTGGAACAAACTTCTATGATTCAGGCACTTCAGGCCTCTAATAAACATTCCTTATGTATTGAAATGGTATTGATGTTTCTTGAATAAATTGCCTTGGAACACTCCACAACATAACATCAAAGATTTTTTAATATATGTCTCCATGCTTGCATGAACACCATTCAAGTTCATCTACATTCATTTTTGATCATGCCTCTCCTAAAAAATGGCTCCTCCCTTTGGATTCTAGCTATAGTCATTGTATGATGACCCCCTTTTAAATAGAAACTCTCATTCGGGTATGTGCAGGATCATGGTGTACCAAACTATGGCCTTAAGTGGCAGTGAAAAACCAGCAAATCAGGGTTATGTCAACTTGACACATAATTTTAAAGTGGTTCTGTACGTTATATCAAAAAGTTGTAAGAAAATAATCTATAGGAAATTGAATCTAGTTTCTAAACTACAAGGCCTTAGCTAGAGAAAAAATTATTTGATTGGTCAAAAGTTTGGATTTTAATGCAGTACTACAAAAATTTCAGGGCAAAAATAAAAAGTAGGTGTATGTCTGACCACCTTAATCATAATCAAATGATAATATTTTTAAATATAATTTTAGATATAAAAAGTAGACTCATGCCTGGATGTGATGCATATTTTTGGCAATTTTTATTCCAAATAAATAATTAATTATGAATTTTCTACTATACTATTTTTAGAATTAAAAAACTCCCATGTCTGACCACCTTAAATAGTTCAAAAAAAATCAAAATTAAGTTTTTTTTTTTTTTCTTATACTAGTCGAAGCATAGAATGTGACACATCTTTTGGATTTCACAAATCATATACGGTTTGAAAGTTATAGCTATTTTTCAACCAGTATGTCAATCAACACTTTGTAGCTAACTCCATTAGAAAATAAGTAATAATTACTTACTGAACTCATAATTTGAGAAAACTTATATTTATGAAAAGCTAAGAACAATCTTAAGGAACCCTTTTCATTACATCAAATTTTAGTTAAAAAAAAGTCGTCAGCTACATGCTTGAAGTAAAAATCACATAAGAACATGCCAAAAACACATTTTCGGGATGTTTTAAAGATGACCATATAAGGTTGGTATTGAAAGATATAGTAGGAATTAGAAATGTATTAATTGTTCTCATTTAGTATCAGGATGGGTGGGAGAAAAGTGGGAATAGATTTTGAAATTTTTTGAGGCATTTCAGAACTACATATTTTTCAGATCGCCACTTTTTGGCACACCATGATCCTGCACATACCCATTCCTTCAATACAAATAGCATTCCAAAATTCTCCTATCACATTTCACAAATGCTAGGCAAGAATGTGTGGGCTTGATCACCCCATGTGGTGAAGGACACTTGAAAGAACCAATTTATTTTCTAATTTTTTATATGTATGACCCTATGCAAGATATACTAATGAAATCTCTGAATTTTACATGCGATCATCCTAAGGGTGATGTATGTCTTCTCTTCAGGTTCGTCCTCTAAGCCATTGATGAAGAGCTCATGACAACAATTGCCCTTTTAGATAGACCATTTTTGTTTTTAATTTTTCTATGGAAAGACTTTTCCTACACATAAATGTGAGATATATTAAAAAAATAAATTCACAAACTTAAAAAATTTTGCCCAATACTAAATATTGCCGAGTGCCAATTTTTCTCGACACCTTAAGGAACTGAGTGGCAGGAGAGTGTTGATTGAGCTTGGTAGATGAAAAAAAAAAAACAACTCAGCAATAATGGATGCCGAGTGAGCTTAGTAGTGTGGATGCCAAGTAAACTCAGTAGCCACTAGAGGGTGGAGCTCAGTAGAAGAAGGTATTGAGTGAGCTCAGTAGTCACTGTAGAAAATGACTTCTACCAAAGACAATATCGAGTGATAGAACTATAACGTGAACGTTTCCACCATTAAAATCAAAGAACCAAAACTTGAAACTTCCAAACAAACTTCTCAAATGTAATGAATAAAAGAAGAACAATGTATTCTAGTATGCCTCCTTTTTTTTTATTCAACTTCGATTAAAGCATTACAAAATATGGGAGCATTCGGCTTCAACCAGAAAACCCTAAAAATTTAAAACTTCAAACTTCAAAAACTTTAAACTTGCAGCTCTAATGCCTGCATACAATAATGCTTGGGGCAATCACTGCTTCAACAGGACAAATTCAACAAAAAATAAACTTATAGAATGACCAGAGAAGAAACACGTGCATTTGTAGGCATGAAATGAACTTCCTTCTATCTCTGCACTCTGATGATTGGATATGTTGATCACTTCTTCTCTCTCTACAACTTCTAATCTCTTCAACTTCAATTGCTTCTATTTTTTTTTATCTCAAATGAATGTGAGACATTCCTTTTGTCTTCTACCACAAAAAATTTCCCCCTCTTTTCCAAATTTGAAAACTCACCTACCGCATTCATGTTTATGACTGTTGTGTAGGTCGTCAAGGATGGTAGGTGGGTGTTTGGCTCTAGGGGAAAATGACCTTTTGCATTTAATATTTGAACACTCCCCCTTTGTCTTGAGCCAAACAAACAAGGATCACTATTGATCCACATCGACTACACCAAGACACTCTCTTAGGTGTACAAAACTTCGAATGCCTAATGGCTTTGTGAAAATGTCTGCTAGCTGCTACTTAGACTTACAAAATTTCATTTTAATATCCCCATTCTCCACCAAATCTTTGATGAAGTGATATCTGATCTCAATATGATTACTTCTACCATGGAAGAATGGATTCTTGGACAATGCAATTGAAGAGATGTTGTCACAATAAATTGTGGTGCCATCCTCTTGCCTTTCATTCAAGTTTGTCAAGATCCTCCTTAACCAAATAGCTTGACATGCTACTATATTTGCTACTATGTATTCAACCTCTACTATAGATTGAGAAACAATAGGTTACTTCTTAGATGCCCATAAAATTGTACCTGATCCCATATGAAACATGTATCTGGAAGTGCTCTTCCTATTATCTACACTTCCAGCCCAATCACTATCTGTATAACCTACCAACTTGAATTTGATTTGCTATAGTATACAAAATTCCAAATCCCTTGGTAACATTCACATACCTTAGGATCCTCTTTCCCACTTGCCAATGGGAATCCTTTGGTGTTTCCATAAATCTAAAAATCAAACTTACTGCATGCATCAAGTCTAGCCGAGTTGCAGTCAAATACATTAAACTTCCAACCATACTCTTGTATTGTGTTGGATCCACTCTCTTGCTAGAGTCTTCCTTGCTCAACTTCAGACCTATGGTTGTTGGTGTGGGGGTTGGCTTACTATTTTGCATTTTGAATCTCTCCAAGATTTGCCTTGCATATTTTTCTTGAGAGATGAAGATGCCATCATGCGTCTGTTTTACTTCTATGCCTAGAAAGTACTTAAAGAGACCTAGGTCTATCATTTCAAATTCATTTTTCATGGCCTCTTTGAACTCACCAATTAGAGCCTTGTCATTACTAGTAAAAATCAAATCATCTACATACAAGACAACAATCAAAACATTTTCATTTCCTACCTTGATGTAGAGAGTAGGCTCACCATTGGTTTTGCTAAATCCATTGCTCATAAAATATGAGTCAATCTTATAGTACCATGATGCCCTTAGAGCTTTCTTGAGCCCATAAAGAGCTCTTTTCAATCTATATACTTTATTCTCTTCATTTGATACTTCATAACTAGATGGTTGCTCCACATATACTTCTTCCTTCAATACACCACTTAGGAAGGCAGACTTCACATCCATTTGGTATACCTTCCATTTGTGTTGAGCTCCAATTGCTATGATAGCATGCACAGTTTCCATTCTTACAACCAAGGCATATGTCTCATCATAATCTCTACCATACTACTATTTGCAGCCCTTGACTACTAGCTTGCCTTATGCCTATCAATCTTTCCTTCAGCATTGCATTTGGTCTTGTAGACCCATTTCACTCCAATCACTTGCCTTTTGGGAGGCAACTCAGTTAGCTCCCATGTCTCATTCCTTTCTATAGCATTTATTTCCTCATCCATGGCCTTACACCATTTCTTCTCCTTAACAACTTCTTCAAAATATATTGGATCACTATGAGAAAATAATGAAAAATTAACACTCTCATCATAATATTCATACCTTTCTTCTTGGTATATCTCCCTAATACTATTGGTATATTTCCCTAAGACTCTTGGTCTTTCTTAGTAATAGGGAGGAGAGTGTGGGATCAGAATCTTCACTACTGCTTGGCACTGATACTTGGTCATGCCTAGAGGAGCTCAATAGTGATTGAGGCTACTTGCCTTTTATTCTATCTACTCCTTCTTCTTGCTATTCATCAGCATCCTGTTCACTCATAATTGGCACTTTACTTGAGGTGCTCAGTGATTCATCAGTCGGTCCATACCATGACTAATTTTCAAGAAATTCCACATCTCTTGAGAGAATCATCTTGTTGTTCAATGGGTCATACAATCTGTATGCCTTTGATTCTGAGTTGTACCCTATGAAGATGCACTTCACGCCTTTGTCATCCAATTTTTTCCTTTTCTCTTTAGGCACGTGTGCATATGCAACACATCCAAACACCCTTAGGTGTTCAACTATCCTTCTTCCTCATGATCATGCTTCCATTGGAATTCTATCACAAACTGCCTTTGTAGGACACCTATTAATTAGGTAAACTACTATAGCCATAGCCTCTCCCTGAAATTTAGTTGGAAGACCTTTCTCTTTCATCATGCTCCTTGCCATTTCAAAAATGGTCATGTTCTTTCTTTTAGCCACTCCATTCTACTATGGTTTATTGCTGGCTGTGAGCTCTTTCTTTATGTCATATTTCCTGCAAAAATTTACAAAAAAATTGGAGGTATACTCCCCTCCTCTATCTGATCTTAGGACCTTGATATAGTGTCCACTTTCTCTTTTAGCTTGAGCTTTGAACTCAGGAAACTTATCAAATGCTTCAAATTTAGACTTCAAAAAATAAACCCATGTCCTACAACTAAAATCATCAATAAATGTCATGAAGTAAGTACTCCCCCCAATGGAAATAACTTGCATAGGATCGACTAGGTCAGTATGCACTAACTCTAATGGATATCTAAACCTCCTAGAATTTCATGAATTAAAGGGAAGCCTATGTTTCTTACCCAAAATACAAGCCTCACACTTGTCACATAAATTTCCTATACATGGAAAATCTTGTACCATTCTTTTATTTGACAACAAATTTAAACCAGCATAGCCTAGATGACTGTACCTAAGGTGCCATAGTCGTGAGGGGTCTTTAATCACACTCCTTAGAGCTGATTGTGTGGGAGGTGCAGCACCAACTTGAGATGAGAAACCTATCTCTATCCTCAAGGGAAACATTTTGTTCTTTGTCATTTGAACTGCTGCAAGTTCTTGCTCCCATCATTTTCATGAATGACACACCTGTCATTCTCCATCAGCACTTTGTATCCATTTTAAATGAGTTGACCAATTCTCATTAGATTGTGCTTCATTCTAGGGGCAAAATACACATTTTGTATTTCCTTCTTCTCACCTTGCTTGGTGTGGACCATAATAGATCCTTTGCCCATAACTGGTAGGGTTCCATTGTTACCCATTTTAATCTTAGATTTGAAACTCTTGTCAATGAATGAAAACAAGGTTTCATTACCACTCATGTGGTTTCTACATCCACTATCGAGGTACCAAATCTTAGGGCTTCCTTCTTCACCAACATTACACATGGTGAAGGCAGTGGCATTGTTTCCACTTCTCATATTCACATCAACCACATTTGCTTGTCCTGATTGATCATTTTGCTTCTTCCAGCATTCACTTGCATAATGCCCATATTTATGATAGTAGTAGCATTCTACATTACTCCTATTTGAGTTGTAGTTTTTCTTACCTCCTCTTGAAGTATTTTGTGAGCTACTTGCTCTGTCTACTCTTCGTGAACTTTCTGCTACAGCATTTCTTTGTCCTCTATTACCTCAGCCTCTGCCTCTAAAGTTTCTGCCTGAGCCATTTCTTCCTCTCCCCCTTCCTCTTGGATTTGACTGAGCCTTGAATGCTTGCTCTTGGAAAGAAGAAGATGTAGATCTATTGGTCCTATGCTCATGGGTTTGAAGAGTACCCATCACCTCATCCATTGTCAAAATAGTGAGGTCTTTTGCCTCTTCTATGGTCATGACCAAATTATCAAATTTATGAGGTAAACTCCTCAATATCTTTTCCACTATCCTCTACTCTTGATAGTCTTCTCCATTTGACTTGAGTTGGTTAATTACATTGGAGGTCCTTGAACTAAAATCTGCAATTAATTCATTTTCCTTCATCTAAAGGTTCTCAAACTCCCTCCTTATATTCTATAGCTTTACTGTATGAACTTTATCAGTCCCCTTGAAGTTTATCTAAAGGATATCACAAGCTTCCTTTGCATAATTTTCTATTTCAATCTTGGGAAATATTGTCTCTATCATTGCTACATCAATAAGACTTAATGCCTTAGCATCCTTTCTCCTTGACTCTTTCAGGTGAGTCTTTTGATTATTGGTAAGAGAAGCATATTGAGCTGGGTCTGTCACATCATTGAACCCATTAACTACAAACTCCCATAAATCATTTGCAGCCATAATATTTTTCATCTTCTTTGACCATGTATCATAATTTTTTCCATTGAAGGGTGGTGGCTACTACCATACCTTTCCTGCATCTCCTGCCATATCAAATATCCCAAAAAAAAATTTCCCTAACTCACTTTGGATGTGCGGCCTCAAGGCTCTGATACCATGTGAGATATATTAAAAAAATAAATTCACAAACTTTAAAATTTTCACTTGGCACTCACTATTTCTAAGTGCCAGTTTTACTTCGCACCTTAAGGAACCGAGTGGCAGGAGAGTGTCGAGTGAGCTTGATAGATGAAAAAAAAAAACAACTTGGCAATAATGGATGCCGAGTGAGCTTGGTAGTGTGGATGCCGAGTGAAGTTGATAGCCACTGGAGGCTGGAGCTTGGTAGAAGAAGGTACCGAGTGAACTCGGTAGTCACTGCAAAAAAAAATTTCTACCAAAGACAATACCGAGTGATAGAACTATAACGTGAACTTTTCCACCATTAAAACCAGAGAACCAAAACTTGAAACTTCCAAACAAACTTCTCAAATGCAATGAATCGAAGAAGAAAAATGTATTCTAGTATGCCTCCTTGTTTTTTGTTCAACTTTGATTAAACCATTACAAAATCTGGGAGCATTCAGTTTCAACCAAAAAACTCTAAAATAACCCTAAAACTTTAAAACTTCAAAGTTCAAAAACTTTAAACTTGTAGCTCTAATGGTTGCATACAATAATGCCTAGAGCAATCACTACTTCAACAGGACAAACTCAACAAACAATAAACTTATAGAATGACCAGAGAAGAAACATGTGCATCTGCAGGCACGAAATAAACTTCCTTCTATCTCTACACTTTGATGACTAGATCTACTATTCACTTCTCTTCTCTCTGCAACTTCTAATCTCTTCAACTTCAAGTGCTTCTCTTTTTTTATCTCAAATGAATGTGAGACATTCCTTTTGTCTTCTACCACAAAAAATTTCCTCTTCTTTTCCAAATTTGAAAACTCACCTACTACATTCATGTTTATGACTATTGTACATGTCATTAGGGATGGTAGGTGGGTGTTTGGCTCTAGGGGCAAATGGCCTTTTGCATTTAATATTCCAAAAATAAAGACATGTCAAGCTGGGGAACATTGCTTCAAAATTGAAAATTATAATCTATCTTTGTAAGAATTCCCTTTGAACCCTGCCTCTCCATGCTTCCATTAGTACTCCAACAAACATTGACTATTCATCTGATTTATCTTTGAATAAGTTCACATTGCCCACTTATGGTATGGATTTTTCTCAAACATGTACATGATATGCTAATGGAAAATGAATTCACAACTAGTAGTATACTTCATCCTTATGCTTTCATTTTCGCCATCCCCATGAGTTCATAGAAGGCATTAAGGAAATATCTCCTGACAACCCAAGCATCAAACTTTGTGACAAGCGACTAGGGTATCTAGCAAAATGTTGCTCAAATATTTCATTTGTTTTGTTTTGTGATCATAGGTAGACTGGGAGAAGAATTCAACTTTGATCTATGTCAATCCATGCCCATTCTCCCACTCATTTGATTAGATGCATGTATAACATGCCCAACCTATTTAGAAACTTATGCACCCTATAAATTTCCCCCTTTGAGATTTTTGCATTCTATAGACAACACTTTCCTCTTTAATCAACATTATTTGTGACAAGGAATTTAAAATAAGAGATCTAGTCTTGCAATGTTAGGCTTAGAGGAAATAGGCCACATGCAAATCACCCTTCATGAAGATCTTTCTTATAAATTTTAAAAATATGAATGATAGAATATGATTAAAATTCAACGTTGAATGTTATCCTTTAGTAAGTGTAAGCCATGTCCTAGGTGGATCCGACTAAAAAAAAATTGCATTTCAAACAACTGACCACTGGAGAAATACCATGAATAACCAATCTACACTAATTTAATTCAAACTGCATCACTGGTTAATCAGTTAAACCATTTTTTACCTTCTTTTGAAATGCATTATTTTTGTGCTAAGACACCCTTAAACTAGCCTTAAAAAATAATAGAATGAAATAATTGGGGCCTGACACTTGGAACTTGTATTCTTTGTTCCACAATCATTCATCCTATAGATTCTTAGTTCATGACAAAATTATCATCAAAATATATTGACCATTAAAGTTTCTCTTTAAAACTATCTCGCATTCAAACATGTTAGAATACAAAAAATATATTCCAGTTTGGCCTTAAAAACTAGTTAAATGATAACTTGGGAACTTGAGACCTAGGGAACATGTTCACCTTAATACGAAAAATATGTGGTTACACTTTAGGCTTATGGTGATTAACAAAAGACATTTTGCAAGCCTCTAAAGTCAGGTTTGAAAACTTATAGACCTGGGTACATTGCTAAAATAGTATTTTTCACATACAAAATAGATCTGGGAAAGTGTGCAAATGGATATGTGAAAACTTGAAAATTAGTACACATGGAGTACTTTTAGTGTATAACATAGAGTTATAATCATTTTGGCTTCATCTATCATGGATTCAAAGTTTCAACCTCTAGCATAAGGCTACCAATAAATTTATGAATCTAGTTTGCATAAAAATGTTACAAAATGCAAATGGAATCATGTTTTAAAACTACTCAAATGGATTTTTTATAAGGTTAAATCTATAACATGACATCTCTTTGATTTCTAGAATATAGTGGTGAAGTAATTTTCACATTAGGGTCAATTGCATCAAATTTATATTCATTCAAACAAGGCATTGGTTAACTATTACAATTAACAACTCGAAAGTGTTGGGTTTTTGCAAATGGAAATGGCTTCGAAAACTTGTCAAATGGATTCATCAGAGCTTCCAATTGCACATGAATGATTTCATTTATTATTATAATATAATGGCATGACCTTTTCTTCAATACACTTCATGGGTCACAAAATATTCACTATCAAACATGTCTTCGAAAATCAAGGTACAAAATGCTTCAACATGATATTCAGTTAAAAACCAACTTTGGAGAACTTAATTTTTTTGTATAATTTATCAAAATGACTGAAACTATGAAACATGATTTCTTTTTTATGTATACTAAATACTCTTGAAGTGGAAAATTATGATAGTGAACTATGTACCAGATAATCAAATGCAATTTACCTCTCTCAATAGCGTTTGACACTCATAAAATATTATGGATTTGACAAATGCGCCAAAACACATCTGACTGAATGTCTCAAAATTTTAAACCAATGGCTTTAGATATATGAAAACACTAAAATAAATGTGTGGGATACCTAAAACACATAATAGGCCTCAAAATGATAGAAGGGATCATACGCACAAAAATTATCTATTGGAGCTAACATTTCCAAATTGTTCAATGTGGTACTCAAAATCCTTGTGGATTTTTGAGTCCCAATATTGGGGTTTTCTAGGGATGCATGCCAATTGCATGCATTAAATTAAGGCCACTAAAAAATACTTGATTCAATAACAATTTATTATTGAAAGCAAGAAACCCTATTCTAACTATGCAAATCATGGCCTCAAGACACCAAAACTTTATTGGAGCTTCTTACCTCTGTCAAACACATGATTATAATGTATATCTTATTGAGGTAAGCTGAAAATGTCACTTCCATTGGTATCATAAAAAATACTAGTGTCCTCAATCAACTTATTATACAAAAATAAATCAACATCTTCACTTTCATAGTGCATGGAGAAACTAGAAACAACTTCAAAATCATGCTCACTATGGAAGTATCAATCAACATTCTCAAACACATCATAGCCAAACTGAAAATATTTTTTAACACACAATTCATGTATTCTATCAAGCTGGAAAATAAAGGATTCATACTCAACTTCATGAGGTATGTCATAAGTATCATGAATTTTCATCTCCTCATGTGTAAGAGCATTCGAATTTTTACTCACAAATTTCATCAACATCAAAATATGAAACTAATCCAAGGTTCTTGAATTTGTCTACACAATCCTCAAACTATTAATTAGAAATCACATTAAAATCTTCACCATTAAAATCTTGACAAAGAGTTGATTGATCTTCAACAATATTTACATCAAATGGTGCATTGCGAAACTTAGAATATGTAATATCCTTATTACTATCACTATCAACTTTAGAAGAAGGGAAATCATAATACCCACAACAATATGATAATGTTTCATCATAATATCTAAATCAGTTAGATCTCAACCATTAATGTACTTTTAAAAAAGTGGGTTAGTAATTTTGTTCAATGTTCTTGTATGAACATATATGATAAAGATTGGTTGATTGGTATCAAAATCTGCATCATACAAGGGATTATCAAATACCTTGAAGTCATTTTCAAAACCACTAACATGAACACTTTAATCATATGAGAAAGAAAAATTAGAGTCATCACTACATAAAGACACAACATTCACTTCATTAATTAAGCATATGGAATATAAATCCAAATTATTTGTATTTCCTTCTTCAAAATGAATAATAGGGAAAAAGGCACCAATTATTCTTCAAACTATCACTAGGTTGTACATATATTGGAATCACATGCATGGTAATGGTTGCAATCATATCTATAGCCTCGGGGTGCTCCTCTACAAGATCAAGTGAATCATTGTTGTGTGAAATGTACTCACCTATCATTTCTTTATCTTCATTTTGTGTAGACAAATCTTCCTCAAGATTTTAATCAACAAGCTGATTTGTAAAATGCAGAAATGGAAGTAAATTTTCAGACTTAGAAGCATAGCTTGTACTTTCACTTGTATAGGAATGATCATTCTAATCAATGATCTCTTCTTCCCACATTGCACCCAACTTATATGAAGATGAGAATATACTTTAATTATTTTCAACCTCACTTGATTGACAATCCTAAAACTCCACTTCATCATGAGACTATGATGCATATGTTGCAAGTTCTTGGTTAGTAAAATTTTCAACATAATGAAACTCATTTTGTGATTCGTTCATATCAAGATTTGAAACACTACCTAGTACTGTAGCATCGTGAAGGTATCCATTCTAATAAATATTAGAAATAATCCAATTTTTTAACAAGGAATCCTCACCAATACATGCTTTTAAATATGAATTATCCATATGTCTAGGATCTACCCAAAATGTTTAAACATATTAATTTGAGGATTAGACATTGCCATAAAATTTATCTTTACCCTCAAAGGAATCTTGCTAATAAATCTTATTAGATAAATGATTCTTAGTTAATCCATATTTCATATTGTTTTCAATCTTTATGGTAATCATGAAATATTGATACAACATCTTAGGTTCTTTATCCCTTAATAAGAGGCTCATTTTCCTATCAGATGCATCAAATTAAATGACTATACACACTAGATCTTTGGGCCTACAATCTTAGGGAATTTCACTTAAATATTTTCCAAATTTTATGTTAAAATTAAGAATGATCTCTTCACTTCCAATCCAAATTTTGAATAGGTTGGTAAATGCTTCATGTACGCTTACTCATTCACCAAATTTATTGACGAAGGATGTATACAATTCACTCCAATAAGAAATTAAACTCACTCATAAAAAAGAAAGCCACTCTCAGGAATCATCCTTCAAAGTTAAAAGAAATATCTTCGTGTGAACATCCTAATGAGAAATCTCAAAACTATCCATCAAGTCAACAAAAAAGTGGATATGATTACTTACTGAATCATGTTGTCTCCAATTTTGGTTTGGAAAATTCTATCTAATGTCACATGGACTAGCATTTGGAAAATCATGAAGACCACCAAAACATAATGATTAGTATGTCTTAGTAGGGAGAGATCCATAGAATCCACTAATGGGCTGCACACTAGGTGAAATGAAATTTGGCATACTTCACAAAATTGAAACTCATCCAAAACAAAAAACATCACATCTATAAAAATATAGTATACTTATATATTTCTCTACTAAATGCTCAAATTAGAATACTTAAAACTTCCCTTAAACATGCTAAAACTCACTTTAATAGAATTGAAGTCAATTTTTGACCTTTATTTTTGACCAAAGCATTTTTTTGGCTTGTTCCATTCTTTTTTTTTTTTTTGGTTATGAGCCTTATTTTGTCATAATTTTGACCAAATTGGGATTTTAATGAACTTGTGAGTGTGATTTTTTTTAAAAAAAATTTGGCCAATGTAGGCTCATAAGTTAAAAAAGAAAAGAAAAATAGTTGATATAATTGTTTGATCATATTTGGTTATTGTGGATGGGAGGATTGGAGGTTTGTACATGTAGGAGAATTTGGAACTAAGTGTGTTTTTGTTCTTCTTTCATTCTATCATTTTATTTCAATCATTTATTCTTCATTCTTTCATTCGATCTATTTTTTTTCTCAATCATTTGCTATAGGTTCTTACACTACATTGGCATCTTGCATACATGTTTTGGGGCAACATTAATCCTTATATACCTCTATATTTTTCTCTATTTGGTATATGACAACTCATTTTTGGGCAATACACCTCTACAATTTTGTCTTTCACATAGCTAGGGTTCCATAGAAACATTATATACCTCTACATCTTTTAGGGAATTCTATTATATATTCATGAAAATAGTTTTCCAAATCAAGAACAATAATAAAGTTTGGAACTTTAATGTATTATTTTCAGTTTTAGATTTTCTACATGCTTGTAATAATAATATGCGATAAATGAATAAGGCATACTTAAATCATGAACATGATGATCATAAAGCATATGAAATTGACATATTGAAAATTTTAAACTTTATTGTTAATCAATATTGTATCAAAGTTTCAAACTTATTAGGTATTCAATTAAGCTTGATAAGAAACAAGTTGATACACAAACAAAAAACTACTATTAGATAAGGAAGAATTTAATCATGAACAAGATGATCATAAATCATATGAAAATGACATATTGTAAATTATAAAATTTTGACTTGAAAGAATTATCCAACCATATTATGACTTATATCATCATTTTTGACTTCAAGATTTGCACCTTAAAGGTCTTCATCTTGTATAATAGAGATGGATTGTGCAACAATGCAATACTCTAGTGTGTATGGTGAATGACAAGCCATAGACGAGGGTGAGTTTTCATTGATATTGCTTGAGTTTATTTGTAGGGGGTCATGAATATATTTCACATTTATATTGTTTACTAGAGGCTAGACAAGTTTTCCATCCTTCCACTAAGTTCTATAAGGATAGTTTTGAAACCTAACTTTTCTATTAAAATTGTTACTATTGAAATGAGGGCTATCAGTTGCAATGTTTCTATCATTCATGGTATTTCCACCTTTCAAATCCTTTAAAACATTTAACACCTTGTCCAACTTGTCATCCTCCTATTTCTCCTCTCCTAAACTTTTCTTAGATTATTTCTTGTTTCTCCTTTTTCTAAATAGTTTACGGTCCTCTCTTCTCCCATATTTACTAAATTCCCTTCTGCTACTCTCAGTATTTACTCCAATTCTGAGGGAATCCCTTAGGGTCCGTTTAACTGCTAGAATTAAAATAAGTTCTATAATATCATTTGAACCTATTTGGTTGACCTAGAAGGGCAGTTGAAATATGCATATTCTGTGTTTGCTTGCAACAATTGAAATAGGAATTAGAATAAGTTTTTTTGTTAAATTTTAATAATTAATTTTTTTGTTTTAATTTGGTAATATTTTAAATAAACAAGATTTAAATTTTAATTATAAAAACTAGTTTTTTATTATTTTTGAAAATGCCAAATTATTTTAATTACCTTTATTTTATTTGTTAAATTGAATTTATAAGTGAAAGATATACCACAACCTTTGAAATTCATCAAAATTCGTCAGACATATTATATTTTATATTATAAATTTAGTTCTAAATTAAATCAAATTATTTTTAAGATCAAAATTAAAATCATTTAGTTTTTAAAAATATTAAAGAAAATAAAAAGATTAAAAATATAAAAATATGATATTTCAACTTAGTTTGAATTATAACACTAAAAAAAATATTCATTTGTAAAGATAATTTTATTAAAGTTTAGAAAAGATATCAAATTTGATATTAGTCTTTTTTGTCATTTGAAAAAAATATATTAAACATAAAATATTGTTGAGCTAGTTTATATCTCATGATGAACGAAGAAACCAAAAATGCATTTGAGGGGAAAAATACAATAAAAAAACAAAGTCATGGACCGAAAAACCCATCAAATTGGGTTTATTAAAAACTAGAATAAGAATAAGCTATTCCTATTCCATTTTTTCAATAAAAATTCTTCTATGCTCATTTTGGGATCAAATTAGGATAGGTGAATTCTAATTCCAATTTTGTATTTTGCAAAAAAGTCAAATTGGTGAATGTGGGCATTTAGATTCTCCTATTCCCACCCAATTTCTGCAACCAAATAGGACCTTAAGGTACACAAATTATTATCCCTTAGTAAGTAAGCCATCTTACTATTTAAAATATTAAAGTAGGTGGTTAAACACACATTTTAATCCAATCTCATTACTTGGAAAAACCTATGAATACCTTTTTGAAATATGATATTTAAATCTGATGCAGTTATATTAGGCATTTTCTTGATATTGTTAAAATCATTTAAAATAAAGATAAAATTGGTCTTATCCTCATACTACTCTTTGAAACAATTTTAAAAATATTTCCCAGAACCAATGATATCATTTGGTAGTCCTCTAAACCAAGTCATCAAATCTTCAGTCAAATATTGTACAAATAGTATCATGACAACATATTTGTGCTTCACCTCATGGTCATTCAACATGTCAGTTAAATATAGAAGGTGTTCTTTACATTTTATTGCATTTTTACCAAAAAAAATTCTAGTCTCATCCCTTAGCTTATTTGGAACTACATTGGGATATCCAAGGATTCCATCAAAGCATAATTTCCTATATCTTTCTAAGTGGATAGGTTTTCTCTTAAAATTATCTCCAATATTTCCACTAGATCCAATATCTGTGGCAATTCCATCATATTATTTGATATTCCCTTGATTCACTCCTTGAGATATACTAGGACCACCTATACTAGTATTACTAGAAATTAGGATTGGTCCATTAATTCCATTATATGTTTCTTGACAAGTTCATTTATTTTGTCATCTATAACCCTCTATTTTCCTTCAAGAATGGTGGCTTAAGTAGTAAATTTTCTTGTCTTACATCCCCACATTCGATGGGCTTCTCAAGATGATGTAGCTCTCTCAGAACATGACCTTCTTTTTCAAACTCATTTTATTACATGAGGTGTTCCCTCTCTTGGCACTCACTTCTTAAGTGGTTCAAATTTCCAAACACCTCATAACTCAAATCATAGGTCCTCCACTATATTTTGAATTCATTTCTTTACACACTATTATTCTATTTAGAAGATTATCTGTTTCAATGAGAGTATTGATGAACTCTTCTTCTCTTTATTTATTCATAATTTGTCTAGTAGTCATAAAATCTTGTAGATCTCCTATGAGAGAATTCAAATTTCCAAATAATTCATCAAGGTTGGCAATGTTTGTTGAAAATAATTGGTTAATTGTGTATTGTCTTTGATGTTACAAAAAATATCATATCATTTCCAATCAGTGTATGCCAAGCTCACTTGAGGGAGGAAGACAATTTCATTTTTCTTCCAAGCATTCTAGAGTTTTTCAAGTGTTAACTGAGTCCACTCAGTTAATGAAGAAAATTTTGGATGGAGCCAGTGTTAACTGAGCTCACCTAGTTACCAAAGGAAATTTATGAATATGTAGTGTTAATCTAGTTCACTTGGTTAACATAGGAAAATCATGTCTAAGTTAGTGTCTACTGAGTAGAGTCAACTAACGAAGGATTTTCTTGTTTTGGCATATTGTATTCAATCGATTTGTTTGTTAGTTCTAGCCAGCTGAGGAGATGAATATTAAGTATTCTAAGTTGTATTCAAGCTAACTTGACAATTTTTAAGATATAAATATAAGGTCAAGTAAACGATTGAATATGTGGAAGACAATAGAAGATTCTAAGATACTTATAGGAAGTGAACTAGAAGGATAAGAAAAATATCATTGTTGAGCTACAATGATACATTCTATTAGGAAAGATCAAGTATACAAGCTAGAATTGAGATTTATAATCAGAAATTTAGTTGCATTAGAAATTAGGTCATTTCATTATTACTCTCTAACCATTATAGTAGTGATCTAAATCTCTTGACTGAGTTGGCTTAATAGCTATTTGTAAATCCTCTAACAAGTTGACATTTCTATTTGATGTTTCTTATAGAACTCTAACAAGGCCACTCCTAATAGGGTTCTTAAATCATCTAATAGGGTCACACCAAATAGGGTGTTTTGTAACCTTTAACAGGGTTAGCTCCTAATAGGGCCCACTTTAGAAGAGTGAAAAGAATAACTAGTTGCAATTGGTGATTTTTTCCAAATTAGGTTTCCACATTAAATCTTGGTGTCACTTGTGCTCATGATATTTCTTTTATGTGTATACAACTAAGTTAAATCTATGGTTAATTATAGTCAATCACATTAAGATTAGAATATTTAGTTATTACCAAGTTACAGTTGATTCTTAGTGTGTGTTAGGTTATAATATTTTCTAGTGTTAATAAAGTTCTTGTGTGTTTGTCGAACAACAACATAATACAATTTAATAAGATTTTGTGTTTTCATTTGCATTGACATCTAAGGGATATAGGATTTTTTTTGGTAACTAATTCACCCCTCCCCTCTTAGTTACTCCTCTTATATTTCTAACAATTGGTATCATAGATGTTGGTGCTTCTAGAGAAGTTTTCAATGACCTAAGCTAAAGATCAAAATTTCTTGAAGATTGAGATTCTCAAGTTGAACAAAGAAAACTTTGTAGCATGGAAAGAACTTATGAAGTTGCACTTGGAAACCATCAGTGATCTAGGTTTGAAATACTTGGAAAATTATTACAAGGCTCCTACTAGAACATTGACTATGGAATAGATTACTAAAAAGAAAAATCATAAAATCATGATGATTGACATTGCTTTTGCTCTCAATTATGTTGAATTTGATGAGGTCAAAAGTTGCAGTATTGGTCATGAAATGTGGACCAAATTGAGAGACATCTATGGAGTTGATGACAATGTAAGGAGAGCCAAAACGTAAAGTCTTAGAGAGTAGTTTGATCAAATAAAGATGATAGAGGATGAAGACATTGCAAAATATGTTGAGAAAATTAAAGCAAGTGTCAGTTTAATGAAAGCATCTATAGGAGACATTTGATGACAAAATAGTTGTAAGTAATGTACTTAGAACCCTTCTTCCTAGTTATGCAATTAGAGTGTCTTCTATTCAAGAGATGAGATGTTATCCAAATAATAAGATAAATTTGGATTCTCCAAAGGGTCAGATTGGAAGCTTTTGAATTCGATAACTATGATAACAAAGTCCCTAGTGTTGGAAATATTCAAGACATGATAAGTTACTAAGAGGGGAGGGGTGAATTAGTAACTTTTAAACTTTTCTTTAAATTCACCATAAATCCATCTATACTATTGCATACATTAGTATTGAAAGATAAAACATTCATCACTCAAAAGAACACAATGTTTTGGTGACCTAGAAACCTTCTCAATAGAAAGTAAAACTAGGGTGGGGATGGTACCCATGAAACTTCACTACTGTAGCACAAATTTGGCTTGCTAAGGCTTACATTGATCACTTATGGTGATCTTCCCTATTAGGAGCACAAAGGACTGCTAGGTCCATCTTGTTAGAGGATTTACAAACATACAATGAAGTATGCACTCAGTTAAGAGATTTTTACAAAGACTGTTAAGTCTACCTTTTTAAAGGATTTGGAAATTGATTCACCTATTAGGATGAAGTAGTGAATCTACTTACAACTGCTTGTTGATAAGATCCTTTATACTAATCACCTTATGTGATAGATATGACTTTTATGCTTCTGTATTGACCTTGCTGCATTCCTTAAACTACTACTAATAATACTTCTCAAAAATCACTTCAATATATTGATATCTTACAATACATCTTACGTATATACCTTTCCAAAAAACAAAACTATAAGGTCAGCAAAAATACAAGTGAACAAGCATTACAATGTCAGCCTAATAGTAAATAACTCAGGTTCATTGAACTGACTTGGTGACCTTCTGATATTCGGTGTCTACTACATTACATGACATTGTCATGCACTTGATAGAAGTGAAGGCTCAGTCCATACTAATCACTTAATGTAGCTCTAAACTCGGTGACCACTAGTGACTTAGTAGATATAGTGTCACTTGGTAGATATTGCATGCTATGTTTATGTTGCTTCACTCGGTAAGAATTACTTTTACACTAAACTTCCAATTCATAAACTTACTACTTGATAGACACTGTAAAGCACACTAGATGTTGAGAGGATTGGTAGACACTATTGTTCTTCACATTGCCTATATTCACTCAGTAGCTACTATTCTTCTCGATGTAAACTACTGAACACTTCAAAGCTTGGTCAATACTAGAATGCTTAGTGAGTGTAGGAAACTAAGTGCTTAGCTCAGTAGCTATACTGATATAGATAAGTGTTGTCACTAATGGAAATAATAACTTAATTTCAACAATCTACCCCTTTGGCATTAGTGACAAAACACTTATAAACCAAAATATATATACACAATCTTACTAAATTTTGATTTTTCAAAATTGATCTTTGTAAAGTTGTTGCATATACATTCCTACATATATCTCCTTGATGACACATAATGTATATACAAAGATACTTATGTACATAGCTATGGACATATACATGCTGACTCTATTGAGTCCTATCTCCCCCTTTCACCTATATTGATATTACTCCCCATTTTTGATAGTAATGCCAAAGGGCTACATATATTATCTATATAGTTACACAAAAATGAGATATAAATTCTTGATGTACCTTGAGGATTAGGGTGAATGAATTATCCTAGTTCTCTTACAAAATTTGATAGGTGGAGAGAGAAATATGAACTTTTTTTGATAATAGGATCATGTGATCAACCACTGAGAAGTTTTGATCCTAGACCAATGTCTTACAATGAGCAATATGTTTCTGCATTGTATCCATTATTGGAAAGACCATGTTCTAAATATTAATCAGGTTTTCTCTTATTCTAGCTTCTCCTCTTAGAAGTTCTACCTGCATGTTTGCTAGATATTTCACCTTGGTGTGATGATAGCAGCTGGAGGAGGGGTTAGTCTAAAACTTTGATTCACTGGATTGTATATCAACATAAATCATATTTAGCTTTTCCTTTATTTATTTAGTAAAACTAGAGACATCACAAAGTTTGGCAAAAAGTGATGGTGCAATATTAAAAGAATTTTCAAAATTACCCAAAAATGCAGACAACTCAACTTGTTTGATTGCAATCTGCTAAGCAATATGCTCTAGCACCTTTGTATCAAAATTCCTTTCACCCTTTTCAATTAGTTTCTCTTGTCCATAAGAGTCCTCATTATATTTCTATACAGCCTCTTCTAACTGAATCAAAATGTGTTGACTAGAATTCACTTCAACACCTATAGCATTTATAATTATATTCTTGGTATTCTCACTTATTATATACTCCTTGTCCCTTTTAGGCCTTAACTATTTCTATGTAGCTTTTCTCTCTATGAGTTGACTTTCTAACCTCATCTCTTCAATAGTAGCATTGTCAAAGTCAATCTGGGTGTTACTATCTCTGTGTCTATGTCAATATCATCTTCAATTTCCTTTCCAGTAATTAGAACCTTCAATAGTTGCCTTTGTTCTATTTCTATGATTATTGGTTTGACCTATGGAATAGACACAATTATGGAGATAGAAGGGCTAGTAGTGAAAAATGAAATAGGGCTTAGGGATTGAATGCCAATAGAGGTACCAACTAAAACACTTCCCAAAAATGTGCCACACTTGGTAGAATAGCTGTAGAAATATATAAACTACCTAGAATCAAAGTGGATGTAGATAATGCTAATGAAAACAAAATTGTAGAGCTAACTAGAATTGATGAAGACAAAATTGTAGAACTAACTATTGCACTTACTGATGATGTAGGAGTAGAGGGAGCTAACTTAGTAGTTGAACAAGTAATAGTCAACTCAATGGATGAAGTGCTTGACACTTCCATTGTAGATACCTATAGTTGGGAGGTTGCTAGTGAAGATTGAGCAATTGATGTTATTGTTGTGCTCACAATATCACTAGTAGAAGCTGTCTCCATAGATGTGACAGTATGTGGTGGAGTGTGAGGAAGAGATACAATTGCTCTAGCTGCTATTCTGACTAGATCATCTTCATCCTTTTCTTCCTCTACTACTTCTTTCTCCTTTTTGTCTTCTTCCTTCTCCTCTGTAAGAGCATGTAATTCCCTTGTTGTAACTATGATTGAAGGAGTATCGTCATCATCTCATTATTGTCACTGTTGTCATCATCTTTAATTTCAATAGTTTCTTTTGATGGATTTTTGAGATGATATATATCTCTCCAAACATCTAAGGAATGCTTAACCACCAATTCTATATTATTTGTTAATATGAAGCATGTGTTAAGCTTTAGAATCATTCTATCTTCATGTTCTTTTAATGCCTTCTTCACTTCTACACTAGTCAAATTTGGTATCAATTATCTCAGTTGTTGTTCAAATATATCCTTTATAGTTTGTACCATCCTCTCCCATCTGACATTGATTTTAGCAAAAAGATTTAGATGGATTTGAGGTTGAATTTGTGAAGGGGAGTATTTCCAAATACCCATATTTTCCATAACTAAGTCCTCAATCTCTTTTTACTCAATAGGAGTCTGAGTCTCATATTTGAGAATTTTGAAGTTGCAAATTTGTGCTCCAACTCTTAGCTATTTCATCCTTTCCTCAAATGTAGGTATAGAGCAGATAAATATTGGTTTAGTTTTACCTTTCCTAGTTCTCTTGGTGAATACTATAGTTGGTTGCTTTTGAGGTTTGGTGATAATCACTCTACCTTTCTTCCTTTCTATTTCCTCTTTCTCTGATTCTTCTTCTTCTTCTTCATATTCCTCCTCTTCATCCTCACCCTTGCCCTTGGTAAGCATTAGAGGACCTTCAATTGTCTTTAATTTAACAATTATTTTCTTACCTAAGCTGAGAGCTTCAGGAATCTTAATACAAAGCTCTATCCTCTTCTTGGCTTCATCATATGTGCCAAATGTAGGAAGATTAGGATTGGCTAGCTCATTTACTAATGCCTCAATGATGCCTCTAGCTTCATCAATGTTAATTTCATAAGGTAATGGTTTTACCCATGCCACTCTCAGTATGACTGCTTGAGTGTACACTCTATCATAGTCCACCATGAAACATATATCATCCTTGTAGTCTTCTACAAGTTTGGGTGGGATACGAAATCTCTTGTTTATTTTCTCCTTGAATGCCTCAAAATAGTTATCCAACACCCTTTCAAAGTTTTCACCCATTTCTTCAATAAATTCATTTAACTAATAAAGAATAGGGGTGTCTTTCCTCCACATGACTATTCTCTTAGATGGAAAGAATTTTTGAACATAAAAGAATAAACAAATAAGCAATGAACCAAGCTTGAAGCAATTTTTCTTGGAAGTCTTCATACTATCAATTTTTTTGTTCAATTGCTTCAGTAACACATCTGACAAATCATATTCAAGGTTCTTCTTTATAATCTTGTATGCTAGGTCAACTACCTCACAAGGAACACTATTTGACCAACTTGATCTATAGATTTTGTTTGTAATGATGTGGATGCCAAACCTAACCTCAATGTTAGTGACATTATTTATTTTCAAACCTCTTCTATCCCACTCGGCTAGGGTTTTCTTTTGCAGTTCCTCCTGACCTAGGGTTTTGGTTGTCTTAGCTTTTCTTAGCATTGGCAGACGTGTAACCTTGTGTATCATCTTCTTTGTAATTAGAATGGGTTGCTCCAACCATAATTGCCCCTTGTGGAACCGACTCAACACATACCCTATCCATTTTACATGGAAATTCTACGACATGTGAGGGATATGAGTTAATCCTTTTATTTCCAAGTGCTTATGCTCGAGTTTCAAAACTCCATCAAAACACATTTCAGCTAGGGAATTATCCATTTCTAATGTCCCTAATTCTTGAACAATACATTTAAAATGAGTTCTTATATCATTAATCAGGAGTAACCTTGATGGTATTTATGACTAAGCACCATAAGGATCAAGTGATTCAGCAACAACTGGAATGATTTTAAAGTTTGGTGCTTTCCATTTGATGCCCTTAACTAGCATTTTAGAACCCTTCTTTGGTTTAGTGCTACTTCCACTAGTAGACGCCATCACTTCTTGGTAGATGATAGCATTTGTGAAGATCTCATTGCTAAATTGCTCAAAAATACTTTAATTCTTTTACAAATCGCTTTGCTCTTTGAATGTTGTGAGTGTGGTGAAAAATGAAGTCAAAATTACCCCTTTTTTGTTGAGAAATTTTAACAAATGCTTAGCACCATTATGATATAGTGTGTGATAGACTATCATCCACTAACCTAACTTAGTAAGAGTATCAACTTGACAAACAAATCAAATTTCCTTTACTCTTGACCTTTCTTGGTAAGGTCTTCAACCAATTTTCCTTAGTGAAGTCTAATGCAACTTGGCAAAAGATAACCTTACTATGATCCTTGTGTATCTGAAATACTAATTGGATCATTTGCTTTCTTCATATTTGTTGGAACTTCTTATGATTTTCTTGCTAAGTACAACTCCAATACATTCTTAGGAGTTTAGTTTGAGAGGATGGAGTCACCCACTTTTTGAGTGACTACACTTCCATGATTTGAGCTTGTATCCTTAGTAGATTTAGGAATCCATTGCTACCTCATTTTTTTTCTTATGTTGTCATCCCTTGCTTTCTTTTCATCTTCAAATTTGCTTATATTCATGTAATTTTTACCTTTATGACTGAGTTCAATGCATGTGTAACACCTTATAGTAGTATCTTTCTTTCTTAGGTGATGCCTTGCACAATTTATGCCAGTGTGTCCATATTCTCCAAAATAATGACATCTACACCAGGTATTGTAGTCCCATCCAAATATTGCCTTTACAAGTTCTTGAACTGGTTTCATGCCCAAAATATAGGGGCAAAACACACACACAATTTTTTTTTTTTTAATAAGAATTAATTAAGATAATAAGGTTGACAAAGTTTTAGATGATTAACTATAATGGAACTAATTGATCAAGTAGTTTGAAATTTAGATAACCGAAGGTACTAGAAGATAGAAGCAAGTTCACATTGTTATAGAGAGGAGACAAATTAGTTTGAAACATAACATAAAATAGATGTTTTGGATGAACTTAAATTTTATTAGTAAACCAATTTATTTAATTTAAACAAAAACTTCATTTAACATTAAGAGACTCTGAAAACCCTAGAAGGTCAATTAAATTTAACTATTCAACCATGCTAACTACATTTTAAAAACTTTAATCTACAATCTAGACTAACCTTAGATATACACATACAATAGAGACAACTTTTTTATCGGTTATACAATCTATATTTTAATAGATAATTTCCTCCAACATACTTCTAACAATCTTATTTATTAATTTATCATTTGCAATTAAAATCAAAGGCTAGAATAATCTCGATTAAACCTATAGGTAAATCTAAACTTTATTTAAAAATATTATAAAATTTAGGTCCACATTAATATCACCAATATAACAATCAATCTAATAATCTCAAAATTATATGAAACTAATTAACAACTTAAAATGAAATTCATCTATATAAAAAAAATAACTAAAATAAAACTAACTTATAACTATCTTAAAATAACACTAACCACTTTCTATAACTATTTCTAACATCTTTACTAACACAAAAACATTATATTTCTTCCTAATATTATCAAACAACTACTAATCTAATTATAGATTCAATGCCACTCTTAATTTAAAATATCAACAAATCTAAAACTAAATAAAAAACTAACACATACATTGAGTTACTAACAATTTATTGAAAATGCATATTACTTAATAAATTAACTTTAAACCAACTAAATATGAAATGACAACTCCTAACATTAAATTAACTAAACTAACTTAACAAGACTAATTTAACTACAACTAAACTCTAAACAACAAATCTACTAATTTTAAAATATTAATTACATTAACTAAAATTGAGCAAGATTAAACTACTAACAGTAAACACTAGCATAACTATAGTAAACTCTAGCATTTACTTACTAATTCCTAAACTAACTCCTAACTAAACAATCCCCTAACTAACCTAGACTACCTACTAACCATTACTAACAAACTACACTACACAGAATATAATACTAACCATAGAAGCTAATTAATATCTAACTAAAACCAAACCTTAATATAATTTAGCTATTAAAAGGAAACCCACTAACATACTAACTAAGAACTTAAACTAACTTAATTTCTAACCTAGACTAACCTCCCACTATCTCCATCCTAATCCTACCTTACCCCCCCTCCACACGTCACATCACCCTGAATCCCATGTGCTTTTCTAAGCGCTAACCAAGGCTATGGCACTCTGCCCCAAACATTCTAGGTGCTGACCCAGACCTACAGTACGATCCCCCTCTCCTTATTGTGCATGACAGGGCCTCAAATGGGACTTGCAAAAGGTAAGAGGAAGTTTAAGGCTTTGCCTTTAATACAACATGCTTGCCTCCCATTGGTTCAATAAGATACCAATTGGCAAGTCAGAGTTTTGGGATTATGTGGGATACTATTTGACAACTTGTTTTAAACTCAAACCCCTCTTTAAAACATAGCACGCATTTATTGCATGCAGTAGGTCAAGGAGGGTTGTGCCAAGGACCTAGAAGGGTTTAATGCAAAAATGGTTAAATGCATAAAGTTTTGTTGTTGAGAGATACAATAAGATATACATTTAAATGTTTTAATTTTAAATTTATTTAATTTATATTCCTTTTAAAAGATATAATAATGATTTTGGTTGAAATACAAAAGAATAATTCAGAGAATATTCTCTGTGACTTGGGGGGGGGGATTAAAGTTTTCCCCATACATTTTCCAGAGGGGTTTTTAACTCCTGGAGGTGCACTTTTCTTTTGAAATCAATTTTGTCTAAGTGATGATATATCTTGTTTCTTTCCATATATATTTTTTTTCTTAAGAGTGAACTCTAACCCAATGACAACATAGATTTTCCTATGAACAAAATACTAATACAAGGATTTGAATAGGGTTATTTCTTTCCTTTCTCCTACCAGTCATGTTTTATCAATCAGCCTACATCAAGGTGTATGTTCCTTTTATTCAGAGTTCAAGTGATGCATAATTCTTAATCAAACTTGATTGTGTCAATTATGAAACTTAACAAGGAGAGAGTTAACTTTGTGACCACAATGTAGGATTTTTATTTCCTCTTTATACATAAACCTTGAATTGGAAACTTCATCATATCAAATTTACTCATCCTTAACATATTTGAAAACTTGAAATTCATAATTCAATAACATTTTCCATTAATCTATTTTCTCACATACATATGCATAGTTTGAAAACACATAAGAGCAATGCAAGGAAGTTTTCACAATCTTTTCCTTTCTCTATTATTTAACTTGGTTCAAGGCTCCATCAGGAAAGAACCACTAAGAAAAATTGATGTCTTTACCAATACATCAAAGTTTAAAATACAATTTTACAAATGTTACAATTCCATTGAATTCTCTTCAAGGGCTTTCACAAGAGATCTTTTCCAATGTCTTCAATTCTACAAGGAAACAAGGAGGAGACAAGAGATGACCTAGGGTGAAACATCGCAACATCAAGAGTAATTCAAGCATACACCCGAACCCAGTTTTACACAATAGGTCCAAACATAGAACCTGACTAGGGGGGAGGTAGATTTTCTCAATGGGAGACGTCAATCACCATACCATAACATAGCCCTTTCGAGGCTAAAACTTCAAGAACTTTCATTCTTCTACAAGGCCCTTTCGAGGCTATTTCCACAAGGATTTTCATTCCTTTCCATATGCAAGAATTCACAATATCAAACAAGTTATGTGATGTCAAGTAGGGGCCCATACACCATACCCTCTTTCCCTCCTCTCACCATGAGAGTAGACTTTACACCATTGAGGTCCAACTAAGGCCCTCCCCCCATACATGGCCATTTCTTCCCTATCTAAGGGTGAGTAATGCCAAAACAATTCCCATGAAATCCCTTCAAAAACACAAAACATGAAAGCAAGCATGAGAATAACATCAAATAAAAATAAGTTAAGATCCCTCCAAATCAACCCCAACACACAAGCAAGCAATACAAAAACAACACAATGCCTTATGTATGATTCAAGCAAGATTAAAGCATGAACAAAATGAAGAAAAAAATTCAAAAGGAGTGAAGAACTCCTACCTCCACAAAAAGTTATGGAAAAAATGGTGGGTTGAGAAGAGCTTTTCCTTTTCTTCCTTCAATCTTCCAACTTTCTCCAAAACTAGAGATTTGGTAACAACCCCAAAACTACTCCAAAATCCTCTAAGTATGATCCTTAACTCAACTAGACTTCTTTCAAACTCAAGATGGAGTTTGAGTCACAAAAACATGGAGGAGACAATCAATTTTCGCAATCAACCAAAAATAGGGTTTTCAAGTGACCCTAAAAGCCAAACAAAGAGGCTAAGGGGGTGGAAAGTACTCCACACCCTTACCCTTACCCCTAGGGCACCTAAATTTAATGTTTTTAGGCCTTAAAGACTTAATAGAACCCAACAAAAGCTAGGAGGGTTTTAGACTATATAACAAACTTCACATAAAAACAATGCAAAAATAGCACAAATTAACAAGGGGTTTTAGTTCCATTTTTCCATTGGGTTTCCTAGCTAAATTTCTAGCACACTCATTGCACACATTAGTAGGTTCAAGAAATCACATGCATTATGTAGTTTACATATCAGAAAAATCATATAAATTAAAACATCCATTTTTTTTACCATTCAATTGTTTATCTCATTCTATTCATTAAAATTAGAAAAATCAAAGTGTTAGTTCTGCATTCATTCACTACATCATCACAAATGTTTATAAAGCATTAAATGAAGAAATCAAATATCAAAAAATAAAGTATCACACATCATAAATAGCATAATAATGTTTAGTGCATCAAATAATATTCTAACATATCGAGTCATGAATATAGAAAATAATAATGTATCATCGATGCTAGGATGGGTCGAGGCAAGGCCTCACAGCTGGATTGAATAATTTGGATCTTTATTGAGATGCTTGTGACCATGCATTTTGCATTTGTGACATTTACCTTCAAATTTTGGTTTCTCCTTGCATTCATTAGCTTTGTGACCATGCTGGTTGTAGTTGTAGCACTTTCCATTGAATTTTGGTTTTCCATTACCCCAACATTTGTTTGATGTATGACTAGTTTTCCCACAATGATTGCATGAGGGTGTTTTATTCCTTTTTGCACCTTTCTTGGAAGAATCACCTTCTTCTTCATTGTATCCAACTCCCACTTTACCTTTTTGCCTATGAAGATTCTGAACATTTTGTTGATTCAATTGATTCATGTCTTCTTGAGATTTCATCATTCTCTCATTCATTTATTTTTCAGCATTTAGGTCATTCTTTAGTTTTTCAATGACTTTTTTCTTAAGATCTCAGTTCTCTCATTGTTCTTTCATTAACTTGTCTTTAAAAATTTAGATCATTTCTTATTCTTTCATAATGTGCTTTGAGAATCTTGATTTCTTCATTTGCTTCAATGATTTGATCAATAAGGTCTGCATGCTAATTGGATTGATTTTGTTCTTCATTGTTTCTTGCCTCTAAGTCTTCATTTGCCTTACTCCTCTATTCCAAGATTTCATACATTCTTATTGACTAAACTTCTTGTTCTCTTTTCAATTTTCTTACCTCTTCTTGCAGAGAGCAATTCTTTGCTAGGAGTTCTTTGATTGCCTCATTAGCTTCATCTAAATTGCTTGATGGCAAAAAATCTTCAATCTTTTCTTCAACATACTGATGATCATTCATTTGTCTTGCAAGTTCCTTCCTTCTTTTCAAGCATTGGGAAAATGCTCTTTTGCTTCCTTTAGTTGAGCTATGGCCATCTCCAAATCTAGCTTTCCATTTTCAATTGCCTTGTCAAGTCTGAATATCTCCATTTTTCCTTAGATCTTTTCTCAAGCTATTAAACTTTATCCTGAGAACCACAATGCTTTGATACCAATTTTTAGAAATATTCAAGACATGATAAGTTACTGAGAGGGGAGGGGTGAGTTAGTAACTTCTAAAATTTTCTTTAAATTCACAATAAATCCATCTATACTACTGCATACATTAGTATTGAAAGATAAAACATTCATCACACAAAAGAACACAATGTTTTGTTGACCCAGAAACCTTCCAAATAGAAAGTAAAACTGTGGTGGGGATGGTACCCACAAAACTTCACTACTGCAACACAAAGTTGGCCTGTTAAGGCTTACATTGACCACTTGTTGTGATCTACCCTATTAGGAGCACAAAGGACTACTAGGTCCACCTTGTTAGAGGATTTACAAACATATAATCAAGTATGCACTCGGTTAAGAAATTTTTATAGAGACTATTAAGTCTACCTTATTAAAGGATTTGGAAATGGATTCACTTATTAGGATGAAGTAGTGGGTCTACTTACAACTGATTGCTGATAAGATCCTTTATTCATTGATCACCTTATGTGATAGATATGACTTTTCTATTTCTATATTGACCTTGTTGCATTCCTTAAACTATTGCTCATAATCCTTCTCATGTACTCAAAAATCACCTCAATATATTGATATCTTACAATACATCTTACATATATGCCTTTCTAATAAACAAAACTACAAGGTTGACCAAAATACAAGTGAACAACACATTACAAAGTTGGCCCAATAGTAAATAACTCGAGTTTAGTGAACTGACTCGGTGACCTTTTGATACTCAGTGTCCACTACATTACATGGAATCATCATGCACTTGATAGAAGTAAAGGCTCAATCCATACTAATCATTTGATGTAGTTCTAAACTCGGCAACCACTAGTGACTCAATAGATGTAGTGTCACTCGGTAGATACTACACACTAAGTTTACCTTGGTTCACTTGATAAGCATTAATTTTACACTAAATTTCCATGACACAAAATTACTACTCAGTAAACACTATGAAGCATGAAAAAAACTAAAGGGCTTTGTAGACATTGATGTTCTTCACATTTCTTGTATTCACTCAGTAGCCACTATTCTGCTCGATGTAAATTGCTAAACACTTTGAAGCTTGATTAATACTAGAATGCTTGGTGAGTGTAGGAAAATAAGTGTTGAGCTCGGTAGCTATACTAATATAGATAAGTGTTGTCACTAATGGTAATAATAATTTAATGTCAACACCTAGTTCCAAAGGTATTGAGTTTGCATTTGAAGACAAATTTTCACTCAATAAAATATGTGGAAAATTAAAAGGAAAAAAATTAGAAAGTGAAGAAGAGGAAGAATGTTTAGAAAGTGATCTTCAAGTTGTTGAAGCCCTACTTGCAAGGAAATATTCCAAAGCTAGAGGAATCTAAAAAGGTAAGATTCCTCTAGTATGTTTTTCATTTGAAGAAGTTGGTCACATCACTGCAAGATATCCCAACAAAGAAGGAAAAGATGAAAAGAAAAGGAGTAGGTTCAAAGGCAAGAAGGAATTTGAGAGCTATAAGGACTACAAGGAAAAAGGTAGGAAATCTTGTTTTATGGCTAAAGATTCAAATAGTAGTGAAGATGATGAAATGGTTTGTATTGCTATCAAAGATGAATCTGATGATGAAGGAGATAAAATAACACTTATCTCTTATGTTAGCAAAAATGATACATGGATTATTGATAGTAGTTGCTCTCATCAAATGACTGGAGAAAAATAAAATTTTGAACATATGGAACACTATGATGGTGGAAATGTTAGATTTGGAAATAATGAACCTTGTTGAATAAAGGGATGAGGTTTTGGCTCACTAACCAATGAGCTTAGATGTGATAATGCTTATTGGATAGAAGGACTAAAGTATAATCTACTGAGTGTGGCACAGTTGAATAACATTAGATTCAAGGTAGAATTCACAAATGGAAAGGCCAAACTACTAGATGGAAAAGGAAATCTAGTTGAGTCGGGCAAACAAACTAAAGGTAATCTATTCTACCTAGATCTTAGTGAAAGTTCATATTTTATTTCTCAAGTAGAAGAAAGATGGTTGTGGCATAAAAGGTTATGTCATGTGAACTTTGAAAATCAAGTCAAGATAAGAAAAAAAGAAGAGTAAGAGGTATTCTTAGTTTGAGGAAACTTGATATGGGTCTATGAAAAAATTATCAAATTGGTAAGATGGAATAGACAACTTTCAAAAGAAATGACTTTCATTCTAAAGAAGTGTTAGAGCTAGTTCATATAGACTTATGTGGACCTAATGGAATAGAGATTTATAGTAGAGATAAGTATTTTATTGTTTTTGTTGATGATTATTCTAGAATAATGACTGTAATGTATCTAAATGAAAAGTCTAAAGCATTTCAAAAATTTAAATGGTATCTAGCAAGAGTAGAGAAAGAAATTGGAAAGAAGCTGAAGTGTTTGAGATCAAACAAAGGTGGTGAATTCATATCCAATGAGTTCAATGAATTTTATATTAAAAGAGGAATAAAGAGACAAGTATCAACCTCTACTACAACTTAGCAGAATGGTCTAGCATAAAGAAGTCCAACAGATCCATTATGGATTGTGCAAGAATCTTGATGATAGAAAAAATTTTTGCAATTAAATACTGGAAGGAAGCAATCAATATTATAGTACATACCTTGAATAGAGTATAGTTGAAGAAAGACTCAAATCAAACTCCTTATGAACTATGGTATGCCTTCAAACCTAATGTAAGTTACTTGAAAGTATTTGGTAGAAAATGTTATATCCTAAAGGAATATAGGAAAGGTAAATTTGATGCCAAAGGTGATGAAAAAATATTCCTATAATACTCCTACAATAGTTAAAAATACAAGTGTTTGAATCTAACTACTCATAAAAGCATAGAAAGTGCACATGTGAGAATTGATGAGTTTGTAGAAAATAGTGAAGAAGAAAGTAGCATAGAACTTGAGGATTATAGAAAATATGTCTACTATGTAGGTCTTAGAATGGTCTTAACATTCAAGTGTCAACACACTTAACCAATTTCACCATATATGTCAAGTCACTATGTATGATGAGTGAGTGACAGTACCTGTTGAGTCATAATCTTAACACGTGTTGAGTGACTTTAGGTGACGAGCAAGTAATAGATGCTGAGCAAGATAGAGCATAGTATGTTCCAAGTGATTTAGGAAGGCTTATGTGATGAGCAACACATAGTATAATAGGTGCCAAAAGAACTAGAAATGTAACATGTGCCAAGCAATATAGGAACACTTAAGTGTTGAGCATCAACAATACAATATGTGTCAAGTAACACATAATCAGTATATGAGTTTCTGCCCTCACAAATTCAAATGTAAACCATTTTTCAAGCTGACATAGAGAGATTTTGAAGGAGAAAAATGATAAGGAAGAATCATTTATGTCCCCTATGCTATCTTCATGTAGCTAATCAGAAAAATTGAGAAGGCATGCAACCAATGAGAAAAATGCAAGGTATGAGCGAGAATTTGAGATTTAATGTCGATCATTGATCCATATCTAACCCTAGGTCTTTACAATGTTTAAAAGGAGATCGAAAACCCATTTCAAAGGGGAAAGAGAATAGTGTATCGAGAGATTATAGTGAAATTTCAATGAGAAGAAGGAAATACTTAGAGAAATAGAGCAGCATTTATATATCTAGTTGATCAGAATAGCACAAGGCATAAGGGACAAGATTAGATATTAGATAATAGAGGATCAAGATTGAAAGAGAGTAGATCAAGTGCCTGAATCTATAAATTGAAGATTGCACTCTATTAGGTCAAATGTTCTAATACTTTCTCACCATTGTATTAAATGCTGAAATCCTATATTGATAGGCTAGCTTAATAGCTAGGTAGGAGAACCTATGGGGAAGGTGATTGAAAATCTTATGTATTAGGTGGATTTAACAACCTATTGTAAATCCTTTAATAGGGTGATAGTTCATGTAAAGTGTTTGAAAATCCTCTAACTAAGTCACTATTGACATAGTGTAAAGTCTTTAACAAGGCATGCCTTTCACAAGGCAGACCATCATAAGTGGTTAAACATATTGCTGCAGTAATTTTTGTGGGTGTCATCCCCACCCCGATTTTACCTTCTTATTCCTAAAGGGTTTCTAGCTTAATTCATATGCTTTACTTTTAGCTATGAGATTAATGAAAGTTTAAAAGAATAAAAACTAGTTACTTCTAATTCACCCACCCCCCCACTCTCAGAAGTACTCTCCCCATTTGAACATTCCAACAATTGGTATCATAGCTTTGGTTCTCACCAAGAGAAGCCTAATTGTTAGATTATGGTGGCTGATTAGGAAATTACTGTACATACTTGTATAAAAGGGTTTCGGGTTGGGTATTTTTCATTATGTTGTGTTGAAAAATTGGTTCTTGCGGTGGTATTGAGCTGTAAGGGATTACAGATTGTAATTGGGTTGTAATCATTGGATTGTAATAAGATTGGACTTGCTATTTTGGTAGACATAGCCTAGGGATTGGGTGAACCATGTTAAATCTTGGTGCCTTGCGTTCATTTCTATGTGATCTATTATTTTCTATTATCGGTTATATTTTCATGTAGTTTTTATTTCTGTCCGTGGTTTATCCTAACAAGTGGTATCAGAGTGAGGTTGTCTTTCAGTTATCCTCTGCAGGAAAGTCTCATGGTTAAGTTGGAGTCTCACAGTTGAGTGGGAGTGATGGCAGATGAGGGTAAGCTGAGGGTTGACAGGTTTAATGGGGAAAACTTCTAGTCATGGAAGATGTAAATGGAAGACTATCTATATCAGAAGGATTTATGGAAGCCGTTGGAAGGCAAAGCCAAGAATCAGGGAACTATGTCAGAGGCTGAATGGAATCTTTTGGACAGAAAGGCGCTCGAAAGCATTCGGTTATGCTTGGCACCATCAGTGGCATTTAATATTACAAAAACAAAAATGACAAAAGATTTGATGAAAACCATAGCAGCACTATATGAAAAGTCCTCCGCTTTAAAGAAGGTATTTCTCAAGAAGCATTTATTTAATATGAAAATGGTAGAAGGTGGATCTATTGTACATCATTTAAATGAGTTTAATACTATTACTAGTCAGTTATCTTCTGTGAGTCTCAATTTTGATGAAGAAATTAGGGCTCTCTTGATTTTGTTTTCTTTGCCTGAAAGCTGGAATGGCTTGGTAATGGCGGTGAGTAATTCTATTCCTGGATCTAGTACCCTAAAATATGATGATGTGATTGGTGTTGTTTTGAGTGAGGAAACTTGTAGGAAATCCTTACTTTGATCTAAATCAGGAAGTGCTTTGAATGCACAAAGCAGGGGCATAACGACTAAAAGAGGAAGTAACTCTAGAAATCATGGGAAATTAAGAGGAAAGTCAAAGGGGAGGAGGTCTGAATCGAGAGGACCAAATGACTACTGGTACTATGGGAAACCAGGGCACAAAAAGAAAGATTCTTGGAATCGAAAGAAAAATCAAGGAGATAAATCAGATGGAGACAAGGAGGCAAATGTGGTAAGTAACAATTTCAAAGAGGATTCTTTGCTTCTATCTTTAGAGAGTGTTGATGATTCACGGGTTTTAGATTTTGGTGCTTCATTTCATGCTACACCTCATAGAGGTTATTTCATTGATTATGTCTAAGGGGATTTTGGACTTGTTTATTTGGGGGATAATGAACCCTATCGGATTGTTGGAAATTGAAAAATTAAGATTAAGTTGCAGAATGGAAATCATTAGCTACTACATGAGGTAAGACATGTTCCAAGGCTGAGTAGAAATTTAATTTCAGCCAGGCAACTTGGTGACGAGGGTTGTGTAGTTACTTTTAATGATAAAAATTGGAAGGTTTCAAAAGGTTCCCTTGTAGTAGCAAAAGGTGTGAAAGTAGGCACCTTATATCTTTGTACAGGTCATATTGTTCCTACTACTTTGATTTTTTCAGAGAAAAATGAATGTTCAGGAACAATTGTTGTAGTTGAGCAGGGAGAACAAATAGCTATTGTAGATTCTGATACAACGCTATGGCACAATAGACTTGGGAACATGAGTGAGAAAGGTATGAAAGTACTTCATTCAAAGAAATTTTTACTAGGTCTAAAATGTGTTAATATGGATTTCTGTGAAAGTTGTGTGTATGGAAAACAAAAGAGAGTGAGTTTTGTAAAGACTGGGAAGGAAAACAAAAAGGAGAAATTAGAGCTTGTGAAAATAGATGTATGGGGACCAACTCAAGTATCTTCCCTTGGTGGCTCTCATTATTATGTTACACTTATTAATGATGCAACTAGAAAAGTATGGGTTTATTTCCTTAGACAAAAATCTAATGTATTTCAAACTTTTAAGAAATGGAAATGCTTGGTTGAAAATGAGATTGGTAAGAAATTAAAATGTCTTAAATCTGATAATGGTGGTGAGTATTGTAGTTGTGAATTTGAAGATTATTGCTCCACTAATGGTATTCATAGATAGAAAACTATTTCAAGGACTCCATAGGAAAATGGAGTGGTTGAACGCATGAACAGGACTATAATGGAGCACACAAGGAGTATGAGGTTGCATGTTGGGTTGCCCTTACACATGTGGGTGGAGGCTATCAATACTACAGTATATTTGATTAATAGAGGTCCCTCTACTCCTTTGGGTTGTGGTATTCTAGAGGAAGCATGGACTGGTAAGAAGGTGAGTTATTCTTTTCTCAAGACCTTCGATTGTGAAGCTTTTGCTCATATAGAATCTGAAAATAGAACCAAGCTAGAAGCTAAATTAAAAAAATGTGTCTTTTTTGGATATGACATTAATGAATTTTGTTATAGGCTTTGGGTTTTGAAAATCTTAAAATTGTTAGAAGTCGAGATGTCATATTCAATGAGAAAGTGTTGTACAAAGATCTGTTGCAGCAACATGAGAAGAAAGAAGATGATTATGTAGTGCTGGATGATACTCCAAAAGATGATGTTTCAGTCATTCCTCATGATGTGCAACAACTGCAACAACAAATACCACACACACCAATGAATGTTAGACGATCAAAAAGGAAAATTAGACCTCCACAAAGGTTTTCTCCCTCTTTGTATTCTATTTTACTTACTGATGCTAGTGAACCTGAAAGTTATGATGAAGCTGTGTAGGTGGATACTAAGATTCGGTGGGAGTTTGCAATGAAAGATGAAATGGACTCTTTGCTGAAAAATAAGACATGGGATTTGTGCAAGTTGCCTATAGGTGAAAAGGCTTTACAAAATAAGTAGGTTTATAGGTTGAAAGAAGAGGAAGGAGGTAAGAAAGGATTTAAGGCCAAGTTAGTTGTAAAAGGATTTGCACAGAAAAAGGGAATTGATTTTGATGAGATATTTTCTCCTGTTGTTAAAATGACTTCTATTCGTACTGTTTTAAGTCTTGTGACTATTGAAGATTTGCATTTAGGGTAACTGGATGTTAAAACAACCTTTCTTCATGGTGATTTGGATGAAGAAATATATATGGCTTAGCCACAGGGTTTTGAGGTCAAAGATAAGGAGAAATTAGTGTGCAAATTGAAGAAAATTTTATATGGCTTGAAGCAAGAAGCTCGGCAATGGTATCTGAAATTTGATAGTTTTATCCATCAGCATGGATATAACAGGTGTCATTTAGATTATTGTGTTTATTTTAAGAGGTTGAATGATGATAGCTACATTATTTTATGTCTATATGTTGATGATATGCTTGTAGCTGGGTCTAACATGGATCATATTAAGGGGCTAAAATGCTAGTTAGCACATGCATTTTCTATGAAGGATTTGGGGGCATCAAAATAAATCCTTGGTAAGAATATTTGCAGAGATAGGAAGAGTAGAACATTGATGCTATCTCAAGTTGATTATGTAGAGAAGGTGTTGCAATGTTTCTCTATGGAGAATGCTAAAGCTGTCAGCACACCTTTACCTGGTCATTTGAAATTGACTAAGGAGATGTGTCCCAAGACACAGGAAGAGGAGGATAAGATGTCCAAGGTACCCTATGCTTCAGCTATAGGAAGCTTGATGTATGTTGTGGTATGCACTAGGCCAGATATTGCACATGTAGTGGGAGTCGTTAGCAGGTATATGAGTCATCCAAGATTTGAGCATTGGAATGCTATCAACTGGATTCTCAAATATTTGAGAGGAACATCCAATAAGTGTTTACACTTTGGGGGCTCTACTACCTGATTTATAGGGCTATGTTGACTCAGATTTGGCTGGGAATATTGATACCTGGTGGGGTACTACTAGTTATGTCTTTACTATTCGTGGGATAGCCGTGAGTTGGGTTTCTAGGTTACAGAAGATTAATGATCTATCTACTACAGAGGCAGAGTATGTTCTTGCTACAAAGGTAGCCAAGGAGATGATATGGCTTCAGTTCTTCTTGGAAGAATTGGAACATCCTTAGAAGGATAATTATTTGTTCATTGATAGTTAGAGTGCCATTCATCTTGCAAAGAATTCAGCTCTGCATTCTAAGACCAAACACATATAGTTGCGGTACCATTTCATTCGGTCAGTTTTGGAGGATGGACAGTTAAACCTAGAGAAGATACATACTAATGACAATCCAACAAATATGTTGAAAAGGGTTGTAATAGGAGAGAAGCTGAACTCCTCTTTAGCTTTGATTGGCCTTTTAGACTGAACATGAGTAAAAGAACAGTAGAGTACAGGGTGGTTTGATCCAGTGGGAGCCCACTATGGTAGTGGTATTGGTACAGGATCAGTCTCCAAGTGGGAGATTGTTGTTTAGTGTGGAGCTTGATCAGTCCCCAAGTGGGAGATTGTTAGATTATGGTGACTGATTAGGAAAGTACTGTACATACTTCATAAATAGTGGGATTTGGGGCATCACCCCAAAAAAAAATTTTGGGCCGTGGCTGACATGGTAGCCAACATATTATGGCCGACATATGGCAGACATGTTATAACCCTAAAGCAGTTTAATACTTGTATAAAAGGGTTTAGGGTTTTTGTGATGTGAAATTGATTCTTGTGGTGGTATTGAGTTGTAAGGGATTATAGATTGTAATCAGGTTGTAATCATTAGATTGTAATAAGATCAGACTTGCTATTTTGGTGGACGTAGCCCAAAGATTGGGTGAACCACGTTAAATCTTGGTGCCTTGTGTTCATTTCTATGTGATCTATTATCTTTTGTTATTGGTTATATTTGCATGCAGTTTTTATTTCTGTTCGTGGTTTATCCTAACACTAATAGCTTGGAGAAAATGATCAAAAGATGGAAGTCTTCAAACTTGAAAAGATTATTAACAATCAAGTGATTGATGTGTAATTACCTCTACATAAAGTAGAAGAAGCCAGAGAGGATTTGAGAAAATCCTTAAAGAGAAGAAAGGAGATAGCCATAGCTGAAAATGACATACACAACAAGGATATTGACACCACACAAGTATTTTCCAATGGAGATTCCAAAAAATTTGATGCAGCAATAGTAAGCGAACTTTTGGGAGGCATAACTTTTGAACTGTAGCTCCAATTGACAAACCGTTTACATTTTTGAAAAGCTCTCAAAGCGCTCTATAGCCCTATGGACCAGCTTCACTCGTCCCCCATTTTTTGACCCTTTTTGAGGTCATTTAATGCCCCTAACCTAACTTTGAAGCATTCTTAGGAGGTCTCCAAAACCTGAAAAACTACAATAACTTTCAAACCGTGGGGCCTATTGACTTGATTCTTTTTCTGGAATGCTCTAAATAACAATTAAATTCATCTGGCCAATTCACACCTTCTAGTTTACCAAAATGATGGCCCAATTACATGCTCCTATTTTTTCAGGATTTTCAAACACACTGATAGTGGAACTATGACAGTTGGAACCTTTATTTGACCCAAATGGGTATGCAAAAATGAAAATACATGAAACAGAAACTAAGTCTAAGTATATTTTTTTGGGTGACACAGGATTGCCCTTATACCTCTGGATGCTCCTACATCAGACACCTAGGGTAGATTAAAAAGTGACCCTATCACTTTATGAATGGTAGAGGAAATCCCAAATGGGAAACCTCGGCTGCTGAAATCCAAGTTGATTCCTCGATTGATCATCCTTTCCATTTGACCAAATACTTTTCATACTGCCTTTTTCTGGTACCCCTACCCACACGATGGTCTAGAATGTCTTCTATCTCCTCCTTCTTAGAAGTAGGAATTGGACATGGCTCTAACACCAGCTCCTCATCTGCACCATCATCATGATACTCTGTTAAATCTGCAATGTTGAAAATGGGAGAAATGTGAATACCATCTGGCAGCTCCACCTCATATGCATTTCCTGAGTCATGTTTCTTCAAAATTTTGCAGGGGCCAAATTTCTTCATTTTTAGCTTGTTTTAAGTACCGACTAGAAATCTTTCTTTTCATAAGTGCACCATGACTAGATCCCCTACTTGGAATTCTTTATGTCTTCTCCTTTGATCAGCCCTAGCTTTGTACTCTTGATTCATCTTGGTAATGTGTGCTTGAACCTCCTCATGTAGATGCTTGATATGTTTAGCAAATTCTTCAGCTTCAGGACTTGTCCTCTCCCCTTGCTCTATCTTCCTCAATTCTAGTGCAATCCTTGGGCTATTCCCATATACAATTTGGAATGGTGATTTTCTAGTACTCCTATTTATAGAGTTATTGTAAGGAAACTTTGCTTGTGGTAGAATCAAATCCCATCCCTTGGGCTTATCCCCAACTAAACATCTTAGCAAATTGCCCAGACTTCTGTTTGGCCATCAATTTGTGGGTGATGCGTGGAACTGAATTTCAAGTCTGTTCTCAACTTTTTCCATAATGTCCTCCAGAAATACCCCACAAATTTAGTATCTCTGTCAGAAACTATACTCCTTGGAAGTCCATGTAGTCTTACCACCTCTTTGAAGAACAAGTTTGCAATATTGATAGCATCATGAGTTTTGTGGCATGGAATGAAATGTTCCATTTTGGAGAACCTATCAACCACCATGAATATTGAGTCATTACCCCTTTGTGTCCTTGGCAATCCAAGAACAAAATCCATACTTATGTCCTCCCATGGCCTTGATGGAATAGGCAATGGCTGATATAGGCTAGTATTGTGACTAAACCCCTTGGCAACTTGACAAACCTGGCAACTCTGTACAAACTTCTTCACATCTTGTGAAATTTGATGCCAAAAATAATGTTCTCTAAGAATGGCAATGGTCTTATCTCGACCAAAATGTCCTACCATCCCTTCACTGTGTTTCTCCTTAATCAAATTTTCCCTCATGGAACTCCTTGGAATGCACAATTGACTACCCTTGAACAACATGCCATCCTGAATCAAATAGTCTAACCACTTGGTTCTATCTACAGCAACAGGCTCTTTACAAGCTTTCTATGCTTCAGCAAAATCAAGATCCTCGGGGTACAAATTCTTGAGTTCATGAAACCCAACTACTTCAACCTGCATTACTGTAAGTAACAAGTGTCTCCTACTTAGTGCATCCACAACCCTGTTAGATTTTCCACTTCTATGCTTCAACACAAATGTATAGCTCTGCAAGAACTCTACCCACTTCATATGCCTCTGATTCAATTTACCTTGACTATTTAGGTACTGTAATTCCTGAATGATCAGTATACAAAAAAAATTCCTTTGGCAATAAATAATGCCTCCATTTCTTTAAGGCCTAAACTATTGCATAGAACTCTTGATCATAAACAGAATACTTCTTTTTTCCATCATTCAATTTTTCACTAAAATATGCAATAGGCTTACCTTCTTGGCTTAATACAGCCCCAATAGTGCTACCACTAGCATCACAATCCACCTGGAACACTTTTCTAAAATCTGGAAGTGCCAACATAGGCTGTTCTATCACTTTCTTCTTCAGCAATTCAAAACTTCTCGTAGTTGTTGCAGTCTATTTGAACTCTTTTCTATCCCCTCTTATTGTATCAGTTAGGGGTGCATGTATGCCACTGAAATTCTTAATAAACTTCCTGTAGAAACTAACCAAACCATGAAATGATCTTACCTCAGTAGTAGACCTTGGAGTAGGCCATTCCAGGATGGCTTTTACCTTCTCTGGATCCATTTTGAGACCTTCGGGTGATATAACAAACCCCAAATAGACTAATTCCCTTTTTTCAAAGATACACTTCTTTAGATTAATTAGCAGTTTCTCTTCCCTTAGCCTTTCAAGGACACTATGAATATGCAGTAAATCTTCTTCCAAAGTCTTGCTTAAAATTAAAATATCATCCAAATAGACAATAACAAATTTTCCCAAGAACTTCTTAAGTACCTCATTCATGAGTCGCATGAAGGTGCTTGGGGCGTTCGTCAATCCAAAGGGCATGACTAACCACTCATAAAGACCCTCCTTGGTCTTGAAGGCTATTTTCCACTTGTCTCCTTCTTGAATCCATATCTGGTGATAACCACTCTTCAGATCTATCTTTGTGAAGTACTGAGCTCCACTCAAGCAGTCCATAAGATCATCCATCCTTCGCAAAGGAAACCAGTACTTGATGGTTATCCTATTTATAGCTCAAGAATTTGTACACATCCTCCATTCTCCATCCTTATTTGGTGTGAGTACTTCAGGTACTACACATGGACTCGGGCTCTCTCGAATCAAGCCCTTCCTCAACAGCTCCTGAACCTGTCTATTTAGCTCCTCTGTTTAAGTAGGAATCATCTTGTGAGCAGCCTTGTTAGGCAAACTAGCTCCTGGAATCAGATCTATCTGATGACTGATTTGCCTTACTGGTGGTAATCCATCTGGAACATTATCAGAGATAATATCTCCAAACTCCCCTAGTAAATTTGAAACTTCAAGTGATATTTCACTACTACCTTCTTTATCTTTCCTAGGAATCAAAGAATAGCGCATATGCTGATGTTTCATGCCATCTAAAAACTTCCTTTCATCAACAAGACAAATCCTAGCACTGCTACATACCTTTTCACCTTCCTTTTTCATGGGCTTCAATTTGTGGCAAACTCCATCGTTTGTCAGAGAGTATGTGTTTGCATGCCCATCATGCACTGCATGTCTATCAAACTACCATGGTCTACCCAGCAATAGATGGAAAACATCCATCAAAATAACATCACAGAGAACTTCATCATGGTAACTCCCAATTTTGAATTTAACTAAACATTGTTCACTTACCAGGACCTTATGATCATCTTCTACCCAAGCCATTCAATAAGGCTAGGGATGTTTCTCCCTCTTGAGCTTTAGCTTAGAGACCATCTCTTTTGATACCAAGTTATCCGTGCTACCACCATAAATGATCACGTCACAACATTTGTTTTCACACTTGCATCTAGTATAGAACAAACTCCTCTGTTGTCCTGGTTCAATCTCACCACATAGTAGGACTCTTTCATTTACCAAGCTCTCTACTCTTTCTGCATCCTCTGAATGTGATGATTGTGCATCCTCATCCACATGAGCAACCCTAGCTTGGCCCTCAGTTCACCTATCTATCCTTCCTTGTCATTGTGGGCATTCAAAGGAATGATGACCTTCTTCATTGCAATGGAAACAGGTACCATGAAAGCCTCCTCTTCCTTGTCCATGTCCTCTACCTCTTCCTCTCTAATTTCCAAAGTCTTGATCATGGGAGCGGTTGAAACCCTCATTCCTCTGGTTCTTGCTAGTACCCACATCTTCATTTTTCTTTTGGGTTTCATTGCGGCCTCCAGATGATCTACTGCTTACCCTTCCTCCTTGACTGCACCCTCTTTTTCTTCCTTCAAACCTTTTATTTAGCTTCTCTTCAACTCATAGGGCAACCTGGTATGCCTCTTCAACACTGGTCATTCTTACCAGACTTAATTCCTCCTGGATGCTAGGTCGCAACCCACTGATATAGCGAGCAACCTTCTCCTTATTTGCTTCTGCATGCCCCACTCTAATCAAGAGTCGGTAAAATTCCTCTATATATTCTTGGACTAATCTTCCTGCTTGCTTTAACCCATGCATCTTCTTAAACAAATCAAGCTCCTAGTCCACAGGAATGAACTCCTTCTTCAATTTGTCCACCATGCGATCCCATCTTGTGATCTTATCCTTTCCTCTTTTTTTTCTTTCCAATTGAACCTCTTGCCACCAAATTTTGGCATGGCCTTTCAGTTCAGCCTTTGCAAACTTAACCCTATTTGGGTCCCTGATATCCTCATACTCAAAGTATTCTTCCTGTTCATTGATCCAATCGATCAACTCATCTGGTTTTAGATTTCCTGAAAATACACCCACTTCAATTGTGGGTATTTTCCCAAACTTAGTAATGGCCCTAAAAAGCCTTTCCTCTGCATGATTCAAAACTTCCCCATCAAATTCCCCTTCTAGTCCCATAACTTCTCCTTCATTGTCATCATCACTTTCGTCACCTGCGACAATATTTGCTCCTCTACAGAGCTCCTCTTGTAATGCATGTACCTACCTTTGGAGGGCTCTAACCTCCTTAGGATTAATAGCTCTGGCCCTTTTACCACACTCTCTTCATGGAGGCATCTTCTTAACTCAAACCCACAACCACACAGTCCTGGTGCAAACTGCCTTACAATCAGCGCTCTATCTACACACTCAGGAAAATCGGCTTTGATACCACTTGATGGGGACACAACCCAAGAATAGAATAGACACAAAAAAAAGGGGAAAATTATATTAACTGAGAAAATAAGCTAGTACAAATAGTACAAAGAAAATAAACTTCAAAGTATGCCCTAAGGGCTTACAATAGCATAAATTTGGAGATAATTTCTCCTTTCAGTACCTCCTCTCAAACTCCACTCCGAACTGCCTTTTACAATGCCAAAAATCTCCTTAAATAGACCTTGAAGGGTTAAGGACTAGGAGTACATTCTAGAAAGTGCTATTAGGCTTCCACCAACCAAATAGAAGGTTCTGGAAGCTGCGGTAGAAGTTGGCACAAATCTAGAAGAATCCAAAAATGGTAACCGAACTTCCGAGAGGCATAACTTTTGAACCGTAGCTCCGATTGACAAACCGTTTACATTTTTGGAAAGCTCTTGAAGCGCTCTATAGCCCTATGGACCAGCTTCACTCATACCCCATTTTTTGACCCTTTTCAAGGTCATTTAATGCCCCTAACCTGACTTTGAAGCATTCTTAGGAGGTCTCCAAAACTCGAAAAACTGCAATAACTTTCAAACCGTGGGGCCTATTGACTTGATTCTTTTTCTGGAATGCTCTAAATCATGATTACATTCATATGGCCAATTTACACCTTCTAGTTTACCAAAATGATGGCCCAATTACATGCTCCTATTTTTTCAGTATTTTCAAACACACTGATAATGGAATTGTGAGAGTTGGAACCTTTATTTGACCCAAATGGGTATCCAAAAATCAAAATACATGAAACAGAAACTAAGTCTAAGTATATTTTTTTGGGTGACACAGGATTTCTCTTATACCTCCGGATGCTCTTGCATCAGGTCGCGTTCCTCAAAACTACATAAGAACACAATTCAAAGGAAATTGTAGTAGATGGTTAAGCCAAACCACATGTTTTAATTGCTTGAAAATAGGACATGTCAGTAGAAATTTCCCAAAAAGACCAAGGCACCCAAGCCAAAAGTCAACAAGGGTAAAGGAAAAGTTAATGTGGAACACATCAGGGTAGAAATGAAAAAGACATGGAAAAGAAGAGATAGAGCAAGTACATCCAATGGAGAGAGAGAGATCACTTCACCCAAGAGGTCAAGTGATCACATTTTATCTAATTGAGCACAAGACAGGTATATGGGACTAATATATACAAGGATATAATATACATTAGTCCAAAAGAACAAAGAAATGATGCAAAGAAGAAATCTGCATGAGAAAAGATGTCAAGTTAAAAATTAAAAGTGTAGGGCCCATTTGTCGTTGAACCAAAAGCCATGACTGTTAGTGAACATGGAACACCACATAATTAACCACCTGTTCGCAGGGGAGAACATCACATCACCCAAAAATCTTCCCCTCGATGCACATACTAGGTGCTCAAGCGGGTTGGGAAGGCACCGGGGAGATTTGAACCCATGACCAGGCCAAAACCAGGCTCTGGTACCAATTGTAGGGCCCATTTTCCGTTGCATCAAAAGCCATGATTGTTAGTGAACATGGAACACCACATAATTAACCACCTATGGGCATGGGAGCACATCGCATCACCCAACAAAAAATTTATAGAATATGCCAAGCTACCCTTGGATGCCGAGTGAAATACCAATATATGCTGAGCTAGAAATTCTAGTTGATGCCAAATGAGATATGTTAGTTGAAGTCAAGTAAATTAATTACAATGGGAGCCAAGTTACAATGAATTCTTCGAGTGCTGGGTGTACAACCGTAAGCACTATGCAATAAATGCTAAGTTATGAACCTAATAAAATTTGAAAATCACTCATTTTCAAGCCATTCGAACACAAAATGAAAATGAGAAGAGTGAATAGGCGATCAAACATAGATTTACTAGTGATTTTTAATTGATTCCAATAGCAATTAAACTCAAACTCTTCGATTCAAAGGTATTTCATCAAGTGTCGAGGTATGGAGTATTTGAAAATTCATTTAATTTTAAACCCTAGTTTGGTCAAGATGGTATCTGGGTCTAAAACCACAAAAAGAAAGGAGGATCATGAGATTCAACTTGTTAGTAATGAAGTTAAACAACCCAAATTTAGGCCAATACCTGAAGTTGCCTAAAAAAATGACCCAGCTAGTGCTTCCAAGATGTTGGGAAATGTTACAATTGTAAGATTGGAGCCATAGGTGACTTAGAAATTTTCAGTGCCTTTGATAAGCTGTGTGACAAGGGTATATTGAAAGATGAGTTTCAAATTATTGAGAAGAAGGGTTTAACTAAAGCCCTAGTTTTCCCCATTGTATTTAAAACTAAATGGATTTGTATAGTGTTAAGCCAAATTCATGATGGATCATTTTTGTTAGAAATAGGGCTAGTAAAGATCACAAAGAAAATTGTTCATAGGGTTACTAGATTGCCAACCCTAGATCGGCCTAAGACCCTGAGAAGTGATAAAAAGGAGGCCATAGTGAAGAAAATTGGTGCCAAATGGAATAATAGAGGAATGACGATAGATACCACCACTGATCCTTTACATGATTTTTTTGTTAGAGTCATATCTCATAAATTCTATCAATCAAGCAGATTGAACAACATGCCATGTATAGCAGTAGATGATGCATGTAAACTTGTAAACAAGGACCACACATGTGATCTAGTAGAGCTCATGCTACAACAAATCAATGAAAATTTGGGAGCCATAAGGAAATCTAAAGGAGCTCAGTGCAAATTTGGGTCAGTATTGGTCTGCATATTCTTCTATGTCATGAAAGAATTTCCTTCAATTGGAAAGGTAAGATGGGATCCAAACAAGACAATTGTCACACAAGTCAATGAGTTTATTGAACAAATGGGAGATGATTTTGATGTTTAGATGACAAGTTACTTTGAGGACTTCAAGAAGTCCATGAAACAAAGGATGAGGATACTAGTATCACTGGTTGAGCAACATGTAAATAATATTTTAAGATACCTAGAGTAGTGATACCTACATCCAAGTAGTGATACCTAGAGTAAGATGGTTTAGGCCACTTGGCTATAAGCTTGATGTAGACCAAGCTTTAGCTACAATTACTACTTTACCTACAAAAGAAATTGACAAGGATGCACCTCATTTTGCACATGATTTTGGAACCTATGATTTTGTAAAGATAAAATGATAAAAAAAATAAAAAAGACATTTGGGGTAGATATCGAAGGTGAAGCAAGTGAAGAAGAAGTAGAAGAAGCTTAAGGTGATAGTGAGGAAGAAGGTGATCAAGGGCAAGGGCTACAAGAATTGACACAGGGCCTAGAGGAGGACAAGGAAGAAGGTGTTGAGGAAGAAGAAGCTGAGGAAGCACCCACTAAAACCAAAGCCACCAAAATAAAAGCTAGAAATCAGCCTACACCTCAGCCCAAGGCAAAGAAAGGATAAAATTCCATTGAAGTCAAAGTAAAGAAACCTACTACAAGGGCTATCACTAGGGCTACAAATCAAAAGGTAAAAGATGAAGCCAAAGAGAAAAAGAAAGCCACAAAGTAGACTAGTGAAGAACCAACGAAAAAAAGGAGATATGTTGCCCAGCCTAAATCAGATGAAGAACAAACAAATTTAGATGATATCAGCTAGTTTAAAGTGGTAAGTCTTCCCACAAAATATGTCATTGAAAAATTTTGTACAAATATTAGAAAATAAAACTTGAATAATTTAAAGAGTATATACTTCAATAACCTCAATAAAGAAGAGAAAAATAAAATAAGGAATTAGTGTATGCAATGATGGCTAAATACAAACACACACCTCTAGAGTTAGATAGCATAGTTCCCAAGGAACTATACAAGATAGTTGCAGATAAGTGGCATTTTTGTTTGCAAATCGAAAAGGAGATAAGAGAATCGACCCTAGCTAGACTACTGCCAAACCTGACTATAGGTCAAATAGCTAAGGCAAATAAAAAGCATAATAGAAATTTTTCTCCTAAGAATAGAGCATTTAGCATTCTTCAAAATAAGATAGAGGATGTTGTAAATAAATCCACAAAATTGTGGAAGTCATTAAACAAGTCAGTTGATGATGTATTTGATGTGGAATATAAGGTTGAAGCCAGTGCAAAGAGAAAAGAGGTAAATGAAATAATAGAGAAAGTGGAGGAGAAGAAGAGTGAAGAAGAAAAGAAAGGTGAGGAAGGATGAGTAGGAGAGGAACCTAATAAGGAGGAGGAAAAATAGAATAAAACTAAAGGAGAGGAAAAGGCATTACATGGATAGGAGAAACAAAGTGCGCAAGACACACAAATGCCACCTCTTAGCCCTCCTCATGCCACAATCACACCTACAGAGATCATAAAGATAAAGGATGTTGTTGACACTTCATATCAAAACATCAATCCTTTAACTATAGAGGATCTCTCAAAGATCCTTCACCAATCGACTCTATAGGCACAGTTGTGTACAAGCCCTATACTAGTGAGTGTAGATGAACTCCAAAGAGTAGTAGCAACACCTCAAAGAGAAAATGTGAAGCCAAAGGAACAAACTTTTACATACACTACTACTCAACTCCTACTACTTCCACCACCATCTCCACCAAAAGAAGTAAGTGATGTATTTTAGATGTCGAGTGCAACAATAGTGGAAGATATAGGAAAATAAGAATAGTCGACAGGTTCACCCCCAACAATTGTCATTGATACTAGAAAATCAAAAGAAAAGAAGGAAGAGATAAGAGATGAGGAGAAACCTACAATCTAGACATTGGTTGAATTTACCAAAAACTAGTACTCCCACTCAGACTCTTCAGAAGCCGAGCACAAAGATGATATCAATGCAAGTGCAAACACTAGGCTCAAGCTCCAGAAAGGTAGCCAAGATACTTCACTATGGAGATCCTAAACTTGATGAAGAGCTCATCATTCCATCCTATGAATCCAACACCCTCACTATAGAAAAGATAAATGAAATACAAGGTGCACTGGATAGGAGGAAAAGACAAGAAGTGATTAGAAGAAAATATAAGGATAGGAAAGAATCTAATGAGATAAAGGACATCTTCATGGATGCCTTTAGCTTGTAGTCACTAGATGAAACAAGGCCTATAGTAGAACAACTATCAGATATAGTTGATCAGGTGACTAATGAAGACCATGATATAAATGTAAACTTAATGGAATAGTTAGAAAGAAAGTTTCAAGGAAAGCTTAATGAGAAGATATCAAGTGGAATTGTACTTGAACAGGTAGAATTGTCCAAGACAATAGATAACACCAAAATTGTTCTGGAATTTTTTTTTCATTGTACAGGAAGTTGTGTGACTTTTCATATTTCACACAAGAAATCAATCAAAGAATAATGAGCTTGGAAAGGAACTTGAAAATCTCTAGCATGAAATTACCTACAGATCCAACTCAAAGTGAGAAGCATTTTGCAAAGACGCTTCACACAAAAAGGGAATTAGTTGTATTAATAGTAGAGGAAAATATTAAGGTAAAATTGATGCAAATCCAGTCCTCCATAACCCCACACTTAGAGGTCCTCCACAAGGAACAAGCATTCATAGAAACGGTCCTAAAGAAAGATCCAAATCTTTCTACCCTAGAAAAACTTGTACACCTTGCTACAAAGACTGCCATCTAGCACAAGTCAATTGACATTGCATTGGAGAATTGGGATGCAGCTATCAAAATGATAATGGAGGTAAATAATACATTTTTGGCCAAGTATTGTATTACTCCTTAGAACCCTTTGACATAAGTTTCAAAAAGAGGGAGATATATATACATTAGGATGAGATATGTATATGTATGAAGATATATGGAGAAATAACCAAATTTTGATCATTTTGATTACATACATTCTTTCATTCATTTTGAAAATAAAGTGAAAAGTTTGTAGGTAGCCAAAAAGGGACAAGAAATAAGACAAAGTGAGGGGGAGACACACAAAATTGAAAATTTTGGTAATCATTTGGAATATAGCTTTGATGCAAATATAGAAATTCCATAAGTAGATACAAAAGAATAGGTACAAAATACAGGCATAGGATAGAAGACAAAGAGTATTAGGCACATTAGTACAAAATTTTAGGCTCAAGAATGGATTAGGTATAATCAACTCAAGGGGAGTCATAAGGTATAATGTTTCTCACAAAATTTTGAACATTTTTGAAATTTTGTACATATATCAAGCAAGAATAAAAATTGAAATTAGATCAGTTCATTAATGCATAGTTAAGTGTTTTTGACACTCATGTCAAAGAGGAAGATTTTTGGTCATACAATAGTATTAAAATTTGAGTGTCAACACACTTAACCAATTTCACCATGTATGTCGAGCGAGTGACAATAGCTGTCGAGTCAAAATCTTAATAGGTGTTGAGTGACTTTAGGTGCCAAGTAAGTAATCGATACCGAGAAAGATAAAGCATAGTATGTGTTGAGTGATTCAGGAAGATTTATGTGTCAAGCAACACAGAGTATAATAGATGCCAAGAAAACTAGAAATGTAACATGTGTTGAGCAATATAGGAACATTCAAGTGTTGAGCATTAACAATACAATATGTGCTGAGTAACATAGAATCAACATATGAGTTTGTGCCCTCACAAAATCAATTGTAAACCATTTTTGAAGCCAACATAGAGATATTTCAAAGGATAAAAAGGATAAGGATGAATCATTTACATCCTATATGAAATCTACATGCAACCAATTAGAAAAATGGAGAAGGCATGCAACCAATGAGAACAATGCAACATATGAGTAGGAATTTGAGATTTAATGTGGATCATAGATCCATACCTAAACCTAAGTGTTTAAAATATTTAAAAGGAAGTCAAAAAACCATTTCAAAGGGGGAAGAGAATAGTGTGTGGGGAGATTATAGCAAAATTTCAGTGAGAAGAAGGAAAGACTAGAGAAATAGAGCAACATTTTTATGTCTAGTTGATCAGAATAACATAAGGGATAAGGGAGAAGATCAGATATCATATCACAAATGATCAAGATCAGAAGAGAGTAGATCAAGTGCCTAAATCTAGCAATTGAAGATTGCACTCTATAAAATAAAATCTTCTAATACTTTCTCACCATTATATTAGATGCTGAAATCCTATATTGATAGGCTAGCTTAATAGCTAGGTAGAAGAATATTTGGAGAAGATGATTAAAAATCCTATGTACTAGGTGGGTTTAACAACCTATTGTAAATATTTTAATAGGGTGACACTTCATGTAAAGTGTTTTTAAATCCTCTAACCATGTCACTATTGAAAAAGTGTGAAGTCTTTAACATGGCAGACCATCAGAAGTGGTTGAACATAATGCTGAAGTAATTTTTTGTGGGTGTCATCCCCACCCTAGTTTTACCTTCTTATTCTTGGAGGGTCTCTAGGTTAGCAAATCTCTTGTGTCATGTGTTGATGCATGCTTTCATTTCATGTTTTTTTATATATTTACATGCATATTCTTTACTTTTAGCTATGAGATTAATGAAGGTTTAAAAGAATAAAAACTAGTTACTTCTAATTCACCCCCCCTTCTTAGAAGTACTCTTCCCATTTGAACATTCCAACATACTATGAACTTGATACATTTCTAAATCAAATTGAATGTTAGCATACCTCACCTCCTAAGTCCCCAAAATCTCCAAAAGCCACTAAGTTATAACTATTGCAACCTAAGTCACAGTCTGAAGGACCTAACTTATAGTCAAAAGCTACCAAGTTGTAGTCAAAACAACCCAAGTCATCAAAAGGACTTGAGTCAGAGACAGTGGGACCCTAACCTAAAGATCATGTCAAGCTATGTGAAACAAATTCTAAATCCAAAGTACATTTTTTAGCAAGATATGTTAGAAGGCACCATGCACTTGATTAGATCATTGGAGGCAAGTCAAATTGAATAATGACAAGAAACAACTTAAAAGGTACATGTTTGCTTGCTGAATTTGAACCTAGATTAGTAAAAGATGCTTTGGATAATGAAAGTTGGATTGAAGCTATGAATGAAGAAATAGAACAAATAGATACAAATAAGACTTCAATTCTTGTTCCCAAACCCAAGGATAAAAATGTAATTGGTACATAGTGGGTTTTAAGAAATAAGCTAAATGAAAATGGAAAAGTTTCAAGAAACAAAACAAGGTGAGTTTATAAAGGTTATTATCAAGAAGAAGGTATTGACTATGGTGAAATTTTTTCTCCTATTTCAAGATTAGAAGATGTTAGGAATTTACCAACACATGCAACACATACAGGATTTAAAGTTTATCAAATGGATGTAAAATCTGCATTCTTAAAGAAGAAGTTTACATAGAACAACCAAAAGGTTTTGTAGATGCTAGCAAAAAGGATATGGTTTATAAATTGCACAAAGAATTTTATGGTCTCAAGAAATCCACTAGAGTTTGGTATGAAATACTTCATAACTACTTGATAAATATTGGTTTTTAAGTAACAAATGATAACAACAACTTGTAACAAGAAGATTGTATTGGCAGAAATCTTTGTGGATGACACATTGTTTACTGGAAATGATGACTTGTGCAAATCTTTTTTAGAAGATACGAGTACATAATTTGAGATGTCTATGTTTGGATAGATAAAATTATTTTTTGGACTATAGGTTCAATAGAAGAAAGATGTTATCTACATTACTCAGTCTAAATATATCAAGGAGCTACTAAAGAAATTTGGAATGGAAGATTCAAAGCTAGTTGAAACATCTATGTCTATTGGACATAGGCTTTCATAAAATGATGATTATAAAGAGGTAAATCAAACCACACATAGATCAATGATTGGAAAATTGCAATATGTAGTGCACACAAGGCTTCATATTGCATTAGTTGTTGGTATTGTGGCAAGATTCTCAACAAATCCCAAAGAAAACAACATGATGGCAATCAAAATAATCATGAGGTATCTGAAGCATACTAAAGACTATGGATTATGGGATAAGAAAGGAGGAAATTTGGACTTGAAAGCCTTCATAGATTCTGATTAGGAAAGAAGTATTGATGATAGAAAGAGCACTAGTGGTGGAGAATTCTTTCTTGGTAAAAGACTAGAATCTTGGACAAGAAAAAGAAAGAATTGTATTTCTCAATCCATAGTAGAGGTAGAATATGTGGCAAGAATATTTAATTATTCCAATATTGTTTGGTTGAAGCAACTATTGGCAAGTGTAAGATAGAAATCAAACATCCAGTGGTTATATTCTGTGATAATACCAGTGTAATCAACATATCAAAGAATCTAGTGATCGATACGAAAACCAAGAACATTGCTATAAAATATCACTTTTTCAGAGAATTCATACAAGATAAAGAGGTAAGATTGGAATATGTGAATAATAAAGAAAAAAATATAGAAATATTCACTAAGACATTACCTAAGGATGCATTAACCTAAGCATGTTGAAGATCAATCAGTTGATGTAGTATTGAAAATGGCACATTGCATATGAGTCAATACATAAGGTACACTAATATTCTCTAATTATTGTCTTTGGCACAAGATGTCAAAGAGGGAGAGTTTTTTGTCACATAACAAAAAAATTATAAAGAGGAAGAATACACACTTCATAAAAATGTTGTTTAAAAATGTCTAAGAAATGAGATGAACTTGGTCTAATATCAAAGAGGGAGATTTTTCTATTAGATGAAGATGTTGAACACCAATTTTTGCTAAGAGAGGGAGAAACTAAAGGTAAAGGAAATTTAAAATCATAGAGGGAGTTCTCATTAATGAGAATTAGAATGAAACTAAGAATATGTTCCTTACTTTAGCCTTGCTCTAAAATTTAATTGTATTATGACATGTGTTTCCATCAATGTTAAAGAGGAAGATAGATGAAAATAAGTGGTTAATTGTATATATTCTTTGATGTTATAGAAAATTTCATATCATTACCAGTTAGTATATGTCGAGATCACTTAGGAAATGAAGAAAATTTCTTGTTCTATAGAGTTCACTTGGGTGACAAAGGGAAGATCATAGAAGTTGAGTGTAAACCAAGCCTACTCAATTAATGAAGAAAATGTTGGATGGAACCCGTGTTAACTAAGCTCATTTAATTAAAAAAGGAACATTTTTAATATGCAGTGTTAACCAATTTAACATGGTTAACATAAGAAAATTGTGTATGAGTTAGTGTCTACCAAGAAGGATCGACTAACAAAGGATTTTCTTATTTTAGCATATTGAGTTCAATTTATTTGTTTGTTGGTTCTAGTGAACTAAGGAGACAAATATTAATTATTCTAAATTGTATTCAAGATGACTTGAAAATGTGTAAGATATAAATATAAGGGTAAGTTGAGGATTGAATTTGTGGAAGACAAAAGTAGATTTGAAGATGCTTAGAGGAAGTGAATTAGAAGGATAAGCATAATATCCTTGTTAAATTGGAAAGATACATTTTATTGGGAAGGATCATGTATACAAGCCAGAATTGTGATCTATAATTAAGAATTTGGTTAAATAAAAAATTAGATCATGTCATTGTGACTCTCTAACCATTATAGCAGTGATCTAAATCTCTTAATAGATTTGACTTAACAACTATTTGTAAATCCTCTACCAAGGTGGCATTTGACTTGAAGTGTCTTAAAGACCTCTAACAAGGCCACTCCTAACAAGGTGATTAAATCCTCTAATAGGGTCACAACTAACAGTGTGTTTTTTAGCTTTTAAGAAGGTTTTCTCCTAAGAGGGATCACTTCAAAAGAGTGAAAATAGTAACTAGTTGCAATTGCTAGTTTTTCTCAAATTGGGTTTCCGAGTTAAATATCGGTGTCACTTGTGTTCATGATATTTCTTTTGTGTATATGAAACTAAATTAAATTTAAAGTTAATTATAGTCAATCACATTACGATTATTTTATTCGATTATTTTCAAGTTACAATTGATTCTCAATGCTTGTTGAGTTACATAGTGTTAACCGAGTGCCTTTGTCTTTGCCGAGTAACAACAAAATATAGTTTAATCAGAGTTTGTGTTTTGATTTGTATTGATATTTAATGGGTCTAGGATTTATTTTTGTGGTAATTGATTCACCCTTCACCTCTCAATTACTCCACTTATATTTCCAACAATGTTATCTAAGAGCTTTAAGAATCCTCAAGATTTATTAAATCCTTTTTTTTTGAACTCTTATCATAACATAAGGATATTTTACATACTAAGATGCATGAGGAAGTGTTTTATAAACATCTCTATGTTTATCTCATTTACTATTTCTCATGGCTCTATTCTTTTCATTATATTGTACTTGTGTTACACTCATATCATACTTAGGAAATTCTCATTCTATATGCGTGTCAAATATGCCATCAAAGAATCATAGATTGTTAGATCTAGAATTCTTAGAAGATTTATTAGTCCCCTAAAGAATATAAAATATGTTTAAATTCTCTAAAAATACTCAAAAGAAGGACTAGTTGAGCTAACACTTCTTTTCACACAATGCATATAAAATTAAGATCTTTCAATCTAGTCCCCAATGGAGACTATATTATTTTAGTTCCTGATTTGACATGTTTTACATGTTGGTAAAATTTTTTTTTTTTTTCTTTTACACTTTGGATGCCCAATATTTGTGAACCAAAACCGATTACAATAGTTGGGAAGTTGTTACTGAGTGATAAAATCTCTCTAAATTCTTACGTAGAACTCCTTTTTGTATTTGTGATTTGCAATGAAGTATGTTTGTTACTAACTCTAAATGAGGTATGTTCTTAACCTAAGAATAGGAAAGGTGAAACAAGTTAGACCTAAATAGGAACTAACTTTGGCAAGTATTTTAGTCTTAGAATTAGTTAAATTTTTGGATTCACGCATCTTATAAACTCGTGAAGTTTAACAATTCAACAATGAGTGCTATCTCCAACTAAACTGATATTAGTAATATTGTAGTTCTACGAATGGAAAATAATAATTTGAAAGAAAAGCACAAGAAACAATCCCTCTTGAACTTACAATAATAATATTATTATCTTCAGCTTGTTGTTTCAAAATAGGGGAATAAAACTCTATTCTTTCCTTAACTCAATTCAGACCAAAAGAGTAATATAAAACTAATGCAGAAATGAATGGAATATAAAATGATTGACATAAAATACCCTCAAATTGTCTTTACAACATCAATTATTTCACACAAAAAAATAGTTGACATTTTATTATTATTTCATTTTAGTACATATAGGATTCCAAGATGACCATTACAAAATGGGACTCAGATCAGTTATGTCACAAGCTAGAGTTTATGTTGCACCAAAAGATTGACTTGTTAATGCCCAAAACAACTACTAGACTTATAGAACATAGGAGGTGATTAAGCCATGTCACAAATCCAAAAATTTCTCCCTTAGCATTACCCAAGGAGATTTGAACATGTGACCAAGCTCTGATACCACTTGTTACAAGCTAGAGTTGTTGCACCAAAATATTGACCTATTAATGCTCAATACAACCACTAGACTTATAGAACATAGGAGATAATTAATCCATGTCATGAATCCCAAAGGGGAAGCCTAGAAATTAGTCTAATAGGTTCATCTTCTCAAAATTGACAAATGGCAAGGAGCCAATTATTAGTTACAATCATTACATCAAAATATGAAAGGGTGGGATAAGAATAACTTTTCCTTCTTTCCTTTTTTTGACTTCACCCTATAGGCTTTTGTGTTAATAATGATTTGAATCAACTCCTCATGTCTATGAACATGAAAATTAATGTATCTCAAGAGCCACTTGGAATTATCTCAAGCTAGATCTTTGATGGCATTCAAATACTCATGTATCTCTTCTATAGCCATGTGTATACACTTGCCATGTTTTTGGAGCTTGGACACTCTGTTCCAATGATTGAAAATTTTCTCCATTAATCTATATAGGTAATTGGAGAAATTCTTTTGCATGACAGCAACTCCAATTATCCCTTTTCCTTTTCCACTATCCCAAGAATCTATATATATACCTCTTAATAATTCATAGGCTTTATCTTGATCCTTTTTACATTAGCTTCTATTTCCTTGAATCCTTCTTTTGCCACTAGGATCATCTCATATTTGAATTGCATGCTCTGTAGCCATTCAAATAAGGGCTCATCTTCACTAGGAAAAATCTTTTCCTCTATAATTTCCTTGACCTTTATATGAATGATAATCTTCAACAAGAAAATGCAATCTTTGCTCTTGGTTTTTTCTACTATCAGGATAGCTCAGTTAGCTAAGATTCTATCCTTCTCTATTTTGAGCCTCAAAACTGTATTTTTTATTTTCTCTATGATTGCAAGTCACTTAGACTTGAGTTTTTCATTCCATTCTCTACCAATTTTTCTAAAGTACTTGTCTTCATATAACTAGGATACCATAGCTTGAATTTTAGTAGGTGTAGGGTCACTGGTGGTTGACATTCCTAAGATGCTTACCACTGGGGCGACTAATTTCCTAATGTAATGAATCTTTTCCTTCATTCTGACTTTAGCTAGCTTAAACATTTTGAGATTTCCTTCTATCACATCATTTGTTGACTTCAATAGACCCACCTTAGTGTCATGTCTAACTTCTTTGAGATCCATGGAATGTAAGTCAAAATCCTCTACAGACATGTCTTCAATTCTCCCTTCTTTACTGGGCTTAGAAATCCCCATAGTTAAATGCCCTATGTTAGGATCTTGTCCAAGAATTGATAGGGTCTTCTTCTTCTTGACATTACTCAATGCTGATCTAGAATGAATAGCCAAAAATAGAGTCTCTTTGTTGGGAACTCCCTCTTCTTTCCTCTTCCTCTTTCTGTCCAAGGTGTCTTCCAACAATGAGACAATGCCAATCACCTTGGATGTAGTCCCAAGTGTGTCTACACTAAACATCGTTCTTTTGACTAGAATCAATGTCTTTGTAGTTGAAGAGAAAGGATTTTTTGGGACCTATGAATTGAGCATTGAAGATTTAGGACCTTTCTTTATTTACGTAATCTTCTTTACAACTTCATTAGACTCAGTAGATTTTCTTTCACTGCTTCCACCATCTCCAATGCCCAACACTTGTACTTGGGGACAACTTGGAAGGAGTAGTGTGTCATGCCCAAAATTTATAATGCAAAAAAAAAACAAATTTTTTTTTTATTTCTTTTGAAAGGCAATTAGTTTTCTTTCACACAAGACAAGTTGTGGTTAGGGTTTACAAATTAGTAGTCCAATAAGATACATTACTCATGTTCATACTAGGTTATCATATTGGGTCTCCCTCATTTGATTACTATCATTATCCAAATTGAAGGTGATAAATTAATGGTTCAATTATAAAGATTAACATTACTTCAAGGGCTCAACCTTATAACTTCCTTAATTGACACAACACTACTAGTGCTAGCATGCTTAGCAACAACATCTTGATCAGATCCTATTCTGATAATGACATTACTACAAGGGTGCTCCTACCCTATCATGGACAACATTCTTAGGTCTAAGCTATATTGGCATAACTATAATTATATTAGATTAGCAATGGTGATCATTCTTTTAAGGTATGTTGGGTTGTATGTGCAATTTCGAAAGATATTGAGATCATTGTAATATTCCATGTAAGATACTAATTGATGTGTCTCAAATTTTATAGGTGAATTAATAGATGACCTATTGGTAAGTTAATCTTTCTTTCAAACTGATGAATTAAAGTGGTCCTAAAACACAATGACAATACTCGATGGGTATTCAAGTAATGAGGGGAACAACATTAAATCCTATATGGTTTGGTACCCCCATAGGATTTTTCACACTTAAAGACATTAAGTTCTATATAAGGAAACATATTACAAATCTTATAATGAATGATAATGTAGAAATGTATAAACCCTTATTAGCATCTAAGCAGATACATCATACATATTATACCATCGCTACATTAGTTTTATATTTTTGGATGAATTTATTTTAGATCATGATATGTATTAATTGTAATATAATAAACACATCTAATCAATTTCAATACTTACAATAGTTTAAGTACATTAAAAATAATAAAGTAATTCAATTATAACATATAATATATAGATACATAACATATTCTAAACTCTCAACCAACTAAATATTTACTAACCACTCATTAATAACCAAAATCTTAATTGTACCATCTATACTTTTCACTGACAATGAATAACACTAAGCACATTACCTAGTCCTAACCATATCCCTAAACCTTTCAAACCACACTTCATATTAATCCATTTTCCTTTACCCAATACTGACCCTTTTCTTACATGTATTCCTATCACAAAACCTTAATAAATAGAACACTCCACTATCCTAACATTACAACCTAACACTTATTACCAACCCATACTCCACTTTCCCAAGCACTCAATTCTCTCTCCTTTTCTCACGTTCCCCAAATGCCTTTCCTAATACTAACATCCCTCATAAATACACTTCCCCAAAACCCAAGGACAATACTACCTACACCCTCCCCTTGGATCTCAAAAAATTCTCCAACTCATGGTATGTCCATGTGGCTGGTAGGTATGTAGAGGGTCATAGCTACTTGGGGCATACACTTCACCAAAGGGGACGTGCTTGAAATAAACAAGGGATGAGATTTAGGGAAGGTTGGGCCCTATGCTCACCTTCCAAAGACTTAATGCTTCAAGGTATCACTTGCCCTTAGCCACCACCATTGACCCTCATGCCAAGGTATTGTTGTCAGTTGACCATATTATTGGTCATGTACCTTATAAGAAGGATGGGGAGTCTTGATCACCTCCTTAGGATGGAATGAGCATAGGTTTCCTTATCCTCTCTATTTTTTTTTTATAAAAAAGAAGACTTGATTTGTTGTTTCGTGGGGTCACTTTCGTAGGAGAGTAAAATGAACTTAAGTATATGCATTTTAATGTTCATTAATATATATTTAGTTATATATAGGTAGTTTTTTTTAAGTCTAATTATGAATTTGTATTTGTGGGCTATTGACATGATGTCTAGTACTTGTAATCTATATTATACTTTTATTCTAAATTATTAGAAATTTGTGACATATGGTCACATGATTCTTATGAGTCTCCTTAATTCTAATTTATTCATAGATTCTCTCAAACCTATTTATTTTATTTCTTATTAAATATTTCATTAGACTAGATTTTTTATCTTATTCTTTGATTACTTTATTCAATTGTAATTGGGAAGAATATATTTGTCTCTCCCATACAAAATCAAGAGAGTTAAATATGTATGTACAGGTTTATTTTCTCATGGTAGTTAATACTATGCAATCTATTTGACTTATCTTTTATAATCATCTATGATTTTATTTTAACTTTCCAATATATCTATATAGATTAGTGAATCTATTCAAATTATTTGACAATGAACTTAATGCATGGAATGCATCAAATATGAAACTAAAAGATTTTTCTTTTCCATGAATAATGGAACTTTGAATGACATTATTTAATGAACTAATGCTTAATGAAACTTCTTTATTTGGATAATCTTTTGAGATAATTTTCTTTTATTTATTCATTAATCAAAATGAGTGCAGTTCCATATTTACAAGTTTATTTTGAGTGGCACTACATTAGATTACTTTTAAAAATAAATCTCTTTCACATTCAACAATGACTATCATACTACTAATCCTTTCAATTCACATCTAGATGTATGTTACAAACACATATGATAATATCCATATTTCATCATTCCTTTCATGAATCCATTCTTCACCACAATGTGCATAAAATGATGATCTTTCTTGCACAATAAGTTACACATTTAACAACAATGGGGAAATTTAACTTTACAAATGTAATCCTCAAAACATGCAGAAAGGTTTCATCCATTAAAATACATTACACAATGACATATCCATTCCTTGTTACATAAATGAATTGTTAATACTAGACCAATTCCCTAGATCCAATGAGAAAAACTCACAAAAAAATTTACACAAGAACCATGGAGGCTCGCCTCCCATCCTAGGCTTCGAAGAAGCCACCCATCGAGCTAGGGAAATAAGACCCAAATAGGTTACACTCAACCAGCTAGCAATGCACATAACATAACATCACAATACATATACAATCCATCCAAGGTTTAACAAAATGATTTATCATTGGAATCATTCAACAATGAGTGAAGAAGGGCTCTCCAAAGAGGAGAATGCCATATCCATATACACATATATACACTTATACCTCATCAAATCAATACACTTATACCTCCCATAATAGAAATGCCTCTTCAAGGCTATCAAAATACATCCTCATCATCACATCGATACACTTATACCTTTCATAATAACAAACAAGGCATATGGCTTCAATGGAGTCCATGCTCCATGAAAAACAAAACCCTCTCCAAGAGGAATAATTCTCAACTATAATGTTGAGCCCAACTAACCCCTTCACCCAAGGAATGTCTTCCCTCCCACAGGTGAGCGAATCATTCACACCCATTAACAATCAACACTCAAAAAAAAGAACAAAGAATGAAATCCAAAGAAGGTAAATGCAACACACTCTATAATCACTTCAACAGAATAAAAACTTGATTTCACCATCAACAATTTAATAAGAGTAAAACACCATAATGCAAGTGCAAAAGAAGGTCATGGCATGGGCATGAACCTTGGCCCAAGCTAAAGGTAATGACATTTGATGAAGATCTCCCTTCTCCTTAGTCTTTCCTCCAAAACCCTAATCATCTCTAAACTTAGAGAGTAGGTGAACACCCCACTTGTTTGTCACCACTCCTTTAAAAATACTCTCTACTATCCCATTTTTGGTAGAAACATCAAGCCCACTATTTCTTACTTTGTTGTCCCCTCCAAAAAGAAAATTTTGACCAAGTAACAGTGTGAGGGTACTCTAAATGGAAAATTTCAATTTTCGAATTGGTAGAAGATTGCATTGGATAAGGGCCCCCCTAGGCTAGCTAAACACTAAAATGGTCAAATTTGGGCCTCTAACATGTTATACTACCATATGGGTGGCTTATTTTTTAAAAAATGGAACTTTAGGACCACATTTAAGACCCCTAAAATACTTGACAAGTTTGAATTTGAAATTCAATATGATGGTGACTCATCCTAACACTCTCACCCAAGTGGGTGTACTCAAACATTTAGTGGAAATAAGACTGAGATTGAGTGACCTCGTGACCAAAACACTAAGTGACATGTCATCAACACATGAAAAATTAAAAGTTTCAAGTGGCACATTAAAACACATTACACATCAAAATGACATGTCCCTAATTCATTCATGAATATATATTTATTACACACATGCAATCTTACATTTCCAAAATAAACACATCACAATGAGGCTTTGAATCCTTTCAAAGATTAGCCTTGGATATATTGTGTCCACATAAGTTTGGAGCTTGTTTCCCATATTAAATTCCATGGTTCAATTTCCTATACACTAAACTCAAACATTAGTACCCAACTGAAAAATCATATAAAATGCATGTATATAGATGCATAAAATTTTTAGCTTAAATAATTCACCTTCACATTATAGTCAACTTTTATTTTCTAATATTTTTCATATAATCATTTAAAACATTACAATATTAGAATCTACATATCAACATCAATACCTAATCACATGATCCAATTAACTTTCTGAACCACATCAAAATCCAATTCCTATCATAATGATGAAATACTAAGTCTATAATTGTTAAATCAGACATCGTGAATATTAGTTTTGAATGCATATCTTAGGTGAAAATCACCAAAATGTAAACATCAAAAATAACATCATTTGATTCAATTAAACATAGTGTGATAATTAGTAATTTCTTCTTATCATTATGAGACAACACATTATAAAATTTATCAATTATGTGAGGTAATCATGGTGTTTGCATAGTCCTGTCACATAGTTTTAAAATCAACCATCAAAAAAATCCATTACATTTTATTGGGCCATAAAATCTATCATTGTGAACATTAGCATATCCACCTAATACTATTTGTACAAAAATTGACTCATTACATGACATCATACCAAGTTCCATTGACTAGACCCTTATCTAATTTTGACATCAATATACATCTATAATTATTAGTGGTACTCACAAGAGAGGTGTTAATTCATCTTTCCACAATGACCACCTAAAAAAAAATCCTAATAGATCATAAAATACCATGAACCTATCAATATAGTTTCTAAGTTATAACATCTTGAGCCTTTATTCTATCTAGGGTCTTAGCTTATCAATTCTAATGTAATTCTGAATAGGGTACTTAGAACAAAAATAACTAAAATATATATTAGTCACAATAAGATCTTGGGTTCATTATTGATAAGGAAAATGCCAATCATGACACACATAGCTCCCAAAACCTTCTTACCATCGTTCTATCATAAGGTGTATGCTAACAATATATAATTTACATTCTATACACAAGAGGCACAAACATGACATCTCATCTCCTTACTCTTCCTATCTCTAATCATATTCATGTTATTAATTTTTAAGTAGGGTACTAGGGAAGGGGCATTACATAGTGCAACATTCATAGATGTAGTTAGACTAATATGAGGTGAGAGAGCCACTATGACTACACTATATTTCCATTCCTCTACCTTCTTCTTCTCAACGACTATTTTAGTTCTAATTACTAGCATTGAACCATCTTGACAAGTCCTATTAAGGGGCATGTTCTTGTTAGGAGGTTGGTCACCTCTAGTAGTTAGTTGATAAAGCCCTTGAGTGATAGGAAAGATTGTGCCTAAGGCACCATTTTGGAAAGAGGGGGCTATAGCTACATTTGGAGATGCTTTGAAGGTTTTACCTTTGCTTCTACTTCATTGTGTCATGCTCCATTTGACCCAATTTCTGATCCTCTTGTAGATTCAATCCATCATTACATCCTACTCCTCCCTAACATCTTCATAAGGCTCCGAGCTTATGGGAATTCTTTTGAGCTTAGTCAAGTAAGTGTTGCTATTCATATTTTGGTTGTCATCTTCCACCCATTCCACATTAATGTTAACTTTGTATATCTTCACCTGATTAACTATTACTCTAGCAAAGGCTTGATCATGACTCTCACACTCATCCTTGTAGTTGGCCCAATAATATTCAGAAAAATATCTCTAACATACCCATTTGGGTTGAACATGGGCCTTAGGACTTTGTACATGTCTAGCTTATACTTATTCTCAAATGCCTTCAACATGGTCTTGGCATCGGACTGGGTGTCGTAGCTAAAAGTACCCACCTTCATGGGAAATGTGTAGCTTTCTTCTTCAAGGTCCTACTTAATATGTTCACTTGAAGGGCTTGCCACACAACCTTGATCACCATGAGCATGCCATTGGAATATCTTGGTAGCTTCAAGGGGAATCCATCAAAAGCTCCAAGATAGAAATAAGAGAAAGATGAGAATTAAATGAAATAACTCCCAAATTGGCTTATAGTGGCCATGGCTAGTAGTGGCCATGTTTTATCACACTTCCTATCTACAAAACATCCCTAGCATACCCATTTGGGTCAAACATGGGCCTAAGGACTTTGTACATGGCCAAATTATACTTATTCTTAAATTCCTTCAACATGTTCTTGGCGTTAGAGTGGGTGCCATAGCAAAAATTACCCACCTTCATGGGAAATTTCTACCCTTTCTTCATCAAGATCCCACTTGATATGTTCACTTGAAGCTCTTGTTGCACAACCTCGATTAACATAATATTTTCATTGGAATACCTTGGTAGCTTCAACATGAATCCATTGAAGGCTACAAGATGCAAATAAGACAAAGATGAGAATTGAATGAAATAAATCCCAAAATAGTTGATAGTGGCCATAGCTCTAGGGCTATATATTATCTCTAGGCATCCTTTTAGCTCCTTGTAAATCCTCATATTAAATGCAACATTTAATTTCACATACTCTGCATAGCTATTTTGCAACTGTAAGAATGGATAAAACTCATAAAATTTCACATCGTCAGGAAAACTCTCTAGCCTTGGGAGGCCTGGACATAGTTGCAATGAGACCAATATATAAATTAGGAAAGAAGACATATAGAATGCATTATAAAATTTGGCTGCTCAGAGAGCATTGGACATTATTTCATTTACCTCTTGAGCCCAATCAAAGTATTGAGTTTCAGAAAAAATGACTTGTACTAAAAAGAAATACATCTAAACAAAATTCAAAGCTTCTACCTCACCTTTCAACCTATTTAGGAGAACCAAAATATCAATAATCTCTAGTTTGAGGTTGGTCCTAAACAAGGTTCTAGGAACTTTACTATTAGCACCTCATGGTTTTTGGAACCATGTCTGCATGATTTATTTCCTCAAAAACATCTTCTTTGAAAAGAACTTAGAAATGGCTCCCCTAAAGGTCAAGTCTAAGAATTCTTCTCATTCTAGTATGGAAAGGTAATTTACCATAATTTTCCTATCAATTGAAATTAACATTGTATCATTAGGCAACATAATCTACCTTGTCTCTAGGTTGTAATGATGTATGCATTTGTAAATCAACTCTGGGGCTTGAACTACAATAGGAAAACCAACAGATTCTACTAACCCACATCCTCAAATTTTCTTAGTGATGGGGTGAATCCATTTAGAGTTTGCATTTTTTTAAATCATGCATGTTGTAGAAGTGTTTATTAAATTCTCCAATTGGGAATTGATTCCAGTCAATCCATTGAAACCCACAAACTTGGTTGCCATGATTTTGTGAACAAGATTTGAACTGGAGATGATGAAAGGAATAATGAATGCAAGAATTACTGGTTTTTCAAAAATATATGTGCATTAAAATAATAATAGTTCAAATAAAAAAAATTTGCTCGGTGAATTGTTTATGCTTCTATATATGAGAGCCTTGATTCATCCCGTTGTTCTTCAAAATTTGCACCACACAGATGAAATTTAAGGAAATACTCGTTGAGTAGTAGATTTAAAAGCTCAAGGTAAATTTTAGGCATATTTTTACTATTCCATTGAACTCAATGGTAACTTTCCATAAACACATTTCTTACGTTTCCATTTTTCTTGAGTTTTAGAAAGTTACCATCAAGCTACCTTGTGGGAGAATGCCCACCAATTAAGATCCTAAGTACTATCTCTTTTTCATGATGGTTTGATTCAATTTAGTATCATTTTGAGATTTTCTAAATATTACTTATGAATCAAACTTTATCATTAACTTTATTTTTCTTTGAAATTTGGAAAACTATCCTCATGGGTTAAAAACCCACTGAGGAGAAGATCGTTTTTGTTTCTCTGTTGATGCTTCCCTTTTTAGTTAGATTTTGCACAATCCCTCTTATTGAAGTTTAAAATGTTTAAATGAGGTGTGAAGACCTTTCCAAAGACCAATTAACATCTCTTTTTAGTTCAAACTACCTTTTTGGAAAACTAACTTCATGGGTCAAAAGCCCACCAAGGAGAAGTTAATTTTTAGTTTTCTGCCAAGAATGATTATCTGGGCCACAATGAATCTAAACCATATTCAATAGTCATAATCATAAATGAAACATTAATTTTATACATGATGCATTTTTACTTTCATGTTTTTGATGTACGTGCACCATTTAGTGCCCTTCATGTGAAATCGTCTTCATGGGTAAGACACCCATCGAGGAGAAGACAATTTCCAAATTTCTACTAGCATTAGTTTTTCAAACATTGATATGTTGTAAATAGATGTAGAATTTAGTTGAATTTTAAATGAGTAAAATAAATCTCTATTGAACCAGGGACTAACCTACCTATAAGATTACTCAACAAAATGGAAATCCACCCACATATGAATGAGGAGAGGGAGAAAAGGGAAAATCTGATAGAGGTTCACCTAACTTAAAGGGACTTAGACCTAGATTCAAATGAGACTAAAACTACACTCTTTTCACTTACATACAAGAACTCACTTTTTTCAATTGGTTAGAAAACAAAAAGTGGGGCAACATTACACATGACCAATGCTACAAAGATCACAAAATGAAATGCCTAAAGTATAGCTAATTTCTATGATCAACAATTTAAAGTATGCTTCGGCCAAATGACAAGGCTTTGTGGTATGATACCTTATGCTCATTTGTCTTTAAAAAACCAAGGTAAGTACACCTACTTGACCTACAAATAAAAAAAATTCAATTATTAGGTCAATTTATAGAAAATCATCTCACCATTATTCTATTCTTGTTGGAATAGAAATGAGAAACAACTAACTTCCACTCTAGAATAATTCAATAGTAAACTATGAGATAACATTCAAATTACCTAACAATATAACACAAAATGTAATAGATTTGGTTATTATAGATGATGCTTATCCAAATATCAATGACCCTAATTGAGAAATCATCATCTTAGGTCAATTCCTTCTCCATGAGTAATGGATTCAAATTACCACTCATACAATGTAATGACAAATTAAAAAGATCTATCCCACCACCTTGTAATAATATATATCATTCATTTCTAAATTCTTCTTTGCTTATTGGATTAAATCCTTCTATCATATTTATATAATCTCTACCTTTATCCATTTAATAAATTCTTTTAATTGAATCTATGAATTAGATAATATATATCATAACAATGCACTAAAGATAATAGAAAATTTGTTTAAATTACTTTAAAAAATACAAACTTGTATAAATGGAGTGGAATAAAATTTTGAAAAATTATTAGATTTTATTTTGTATTCATCTATTAGATTAAATGTTCAACAATTGACTCATAGATCTGCAAGAAAATAAGATTGACATTCTAGATCAAAAATTATGGTCCTTTGTATTCACTATTCATAAATATGACATCATATATTAATAATGGATAGAGATAAGTTGAGAAAATATGACTCATTTATTCAAATTATAAACCCTACACTTTGGCCTTGTATACACTTTTATAGACTAAAGGTAACAACAAGCTTTAGAAATAGAGGTAGTACACATGTCAAAATACAAATTGTTGACCAATGACATACATAACTTAAATTTAGTTACAACTAAAACTATTGATAGTTTCTTGAAATTAGTCATATTTACCTTTTCATTTTGACAATAATTCCCTAGAAGCTCCAACTCATTTGTCATGTAGTACAATAAGGCCCTAGAAGCTCCAATTGCATCACCACCACATTTAATTCCAACAGGTGCAAAAATAAGTTTACTTGAGTATTCAAATTTATATATATCTTTGTCTTTGTGTCATACTCTTTGAATAAGTGTTGATCTCTCAACTTTAATTCTTTAATTTATTAGTGCTCCTTTGATTCCTAGTGCAAGAGCACCTAGGACAACTCTTAGTCCTAGCTCTACACTTTGGGTTTTTGGCTTGTACTAACCATAGCCAATTCAACTAATTTTGTTTGGACCTTAGAAGGTCATGTGTATTTTCTCCTAGGTGGATTTGAATAGGCCTAATACATTTTAGTACTTTTATTTACCTTGTGTTTAGGCTATTAGGAAGCAAGGTTAGGGTTATCAGTCTTATACCCTACAAAGCTAAGGAAGATATGGTTTTGAACATATTTTGTCCCTTATTATGTTCTCACATCATTTTCCATAAGTTTGAGGTTATACATTGTCATTTGGAAAAAAAGTTGATAAAGATATCAAAAAGATGTAGATTGTTGCAAAAAGTTGTCAAATAAGTCAAAATGGTCAAAGATCATGTGAATTTATGCTCTTTTTGGAAATGGAAAGGAGTAATTAAGAGGGGATGGGTGAATCTGCTACCATAAAATCAAATCCAAAAGTCACATTAAGATATCAACATAATATAAAACCAATAACTTGTTGTAACTCAGATAACACTTAATATTTTTTTGTATCTCAGTTAACACTCAATATATTACTATTAATCAATTAGCATTGAACATGCAAATATTAAGATATTTAAATGTGATTAACCTTACTTAACTTAGCTTTAAAAACATAATGGAAATTTTTCGAAATATTTTTAACATTGCTAAGTTACTAAGAGGGGAGGGGTGAAATAGTAACTTCTAAAAGTTGAATCCAATTAACACTTAATCCAATATGAATATTCTAATCTAACTGTATGCATGAGAAACTGAAAACATGAAAGTATTCATAACACTTTGACACAAAGATTTGGTGACCCAGAAACCTTCCAAATAGAATGTAAAACTAGGGTGGGGATGATACCCACAAGCTTTAGTACTAGAGCATAAAGTTGGCCTATTAAGGCTTACATTAATCACTTATGATGATTTTCCTAGTTAGGAGCAATAAGGACTACTAGGTCTAGCTTCTTAGAGGATTTAAAAACATGCAATGAAGTATGCACTTGGCAAAGATATTGCATAAGACTGTTAGGTCTACCATGTTAAAGGATTTGACTGATCCACCTATTAGGAAGAAGTAGTAGTTGATCGTTGATCTACAACTTGGTTTTCTAAATGAGATCCCTTTAAGTGTATAAATCACCTTGCTATGATAGATGAACCTTTTTCTCTCCTTATACTATTTTAGCTTTTGTAATTTTCACTTTTAATTCTTCTCTGATGATGGCAATAATTACATGCATATATTCATACACATTCACATTCTATTCATATTTTTCTCATACATTCACATTATACTCTTGCATACATACCTTGGATGTGACATAATACATTACATATATACCAATCCAATTATATGAATTACAAGATCAACCACAATAAAAGTTTACACAAATATTACAAAGTTAGCTCAAATGTAGACACTCAAGTTTTGAAGACTGGCCTAGTGAGGTTCTGATACTCTACATCCACTATCACTGCTTGGCATCATCATGTACTCATTAGATGACATAGGAGTTCAGTCCATACTCATCACTTCCAAGTAGACTTGAACTCGGTCTACATTGGTAACTCGATTAATACTATGAAACTCATCATATAAGTTAAATAACTTGTTTACCTCTGCATAGCTAGATAAACACTATCTCCTTGAGTTTGGTATAAATAGAGTCACTTGTTTAGCATAGAGCAATTAACACTGGACTTGCATCACATAAATTTGAACTTGGTAAGCACTACAGAGCTCAATTTGCACTCATAAACTCGAAATACACTAAGATGCACAGTTTACTCTAGTAATCTTCACACTAATTGTAACTGCTTGATGTACATTGGAATTTGTCTAAATGACTCAATAGTAACTGTAGAACTTGGTAACAACTAAATTTCTTGGCAAATAGTATTAATTGTATAGTAAGCTTGATAGATACTTACAAAATAAATAAGTGCATGTCACTAATAACAAACTTGATTGATATGACAACCATCTCCCAGTTTGACATTAGTGACAAAAATACTTATCACAACTGAATTAAAAAAATTCCTAAATATCTTTATCCATCGCCAGGTGATTCTGTTAGAAAGGTTAATCTTTCCTTGGATATATTAATTGGGATATTCCAAGGGTCCCTAAATATAGTTTGTCCTCTTGTACACATGTGGAGGACATGTCATTGTTTTTCCTTTATTCCACATGTAAGGACAACTCTTGTTTATTTCTTTATTTAGTTTATCCTCCTTAAGAGGATTGTGACACTTTGCACACACCTATTATGAATGTGGCATTCATAGAAATGGGAGTTACAAATGCAACTCCTTTCTCATCTCTATATAAGAGATGCTCCTCCTTCTTTCTTCTTCACTCTTAGCACTTGATGTTATTGTATTGAGCTACTTTTGCTCCAAGACTCTCTCTCTCTCTTCTCTAGGCATTTGCCTTCATTCATAATACTCACAAGGGGTTTTCTTTGCTTTCCCCTTATAAATCCTTGTCTCCATTGTTGAACCATCCTGGTGTATGCTCTTGGAGTTTTCTTATCTTATGGTAACATTGTTTCACACTTAACTTACTTGGATTGTTTCTCGTTCCTTGCTCAATATTATTTCTTACATGGTATCGTAGCTTGGCTATCTAATCCTTGTTTTAAGTTTTGTGTTGAAGGTTTCCATTCATTGGAGCAAACCTTATTTGGAGACGTTATTGAGAGAAGAAGTTTGTGTTGTGATTTTAGCTCATTTTAACATATCTTGTGTATACAGGTTTCATATTAATTTTTTTTTACTAACCCTCTTTGGAAGGCTTGCCGCCAAAGGGTTTTCTTATAAAATTTCAATTTTTTTTCTTGTTTTGGAAGGCATGCCGCCAAAACAAGAAGTATTACATGAGTTAATTTTTCAATAAGTCTATAATTTTCTTACTCCTTTAAAAAAAAAAATTCCTATATTGTTTTTCTTCATACTATAATCTATATTGGTGTGTTAAAATTTTTTTTTTCATACTATACTATTATCATTTCTTACTATTATAATTGCCTTGGTTAATCTTTCTTACATTTACATGTCCTCATTGCGCGTAGCGCGAATCTTCTTATTTCAATTTTTTGTGGGCGGTCACGCCACCTGCGCGCCACTTGCGCGCCGCTGTGCGCCACTTGCGCGCCGCTGTGCGCCACCTGCGCCCAGCCCCTGCGTCCACTTCCATGCATGGAAAACTCCAGTTTTTTTTGAAAAACTTGCAATCCCACCATAGGCCCACTGCTCCCGCCGCCCCCTTCACACCTGTCATTTCGAACCACAGGCCGTTAGCAGTCTACACGGCCCGACGTAAACCCTTCGGCGCGGCCTGCGTTTAGGCCACACGTCAGCCGCCGCCTGCGCAGCCACGCCATCCGCTCCGCTCCATTCTTATCCATTATCATTTAAACCGCGCATTTTTTTTTTGAAACCTCCGCTTAGTTTGTTAGCCCTTTCCCTGACCTTTCTTAAAATCTTGTTTAATTTTTTTCCAAGGGACCTTAAAAAAAAAGATTTATTTTTAAAAAGTTTATTTACAAAAACAAAAAAAAGAATTGTTTATTTAAAAGAAAAAAAAAACCAAATCAATACACATTTTTTCATTTTATAATTTTTTACTCTAATTTTTTTTAAAAATATATATATATATTATTAATTTTAAATATAAAAAGACATCATTTTTTTTAATTTGATTTCAAATTAAGGATATTTTTTTTAACAAAAGGAATTTTTTTTGTAATCATGTCAACCTTAATTCCATAAATAAAACTTAATTATTCTAATTATCGTTCTTGGAAAACTTATATCTCATTTATTTTTCATTTTAAACACCTCTTCGAAATAGCCACTGATCCTTCTCTTGAACTTGGTTCAGCGGCTACCCAAGACGAGAAAGATACTTGGAAATCTAAAAATGAAGAAGCTTTAGGGTTAATTGGTATTTCCATTATTCCAGATTTATATGTGTTAATTGCTCACAGTTCTAAAGCTCATGATGCATAGTCCATCTTGCAAACCAAGTATGACAGTGGAGATGAATACCGCAAAATACAGTTGCAGGATCAACTTTTAGATCTCAGGTATGCAGATTTTAAAAGAATGGATGAATTTCTCTTAAAATTTGATTCTCTTAAAAGCCAAATTATTGCCTTAGGTGTTCAATTAGAGGACATTTTTTTAATTCATCTTATTCTTAAAAAGTGTCTTCCTAGATAGTTTCAACAGTTTATAACTAATATTCATGCACAGCTTGCTATTCCTACTTTAACTTCTCAGTTAACTTATGTTATTTTTCAAACTTTATTAAGATAGGAAGAAGCTAAGCTAATTTAGTTTGGTACCCTTAAATCAACTGAACATGCATTCGTGTCTAGAAATTCAAATAATAATTTTTGTTCTAATAATAATAATAATAACAAAAAACAATATAATACTAATTCAAATAATTCCAACAATAAATTTCATGCGAAATATAACAATAATAAAAATCATCATAATAACACTCGTAATTTTAATACTCAAAGGAATCATTCCAATTCCAAACCTCATTGTTCTTATTGTGGCAAAGATGGTCATATTGTCAAAATAACTGTTTTAAAAAGCAAAATGATAAAAAACCTATGAATACTAGTAACAATAATCAAAACTCAAATCATAAAAAAGGTAACTCTACTGGTTTTAATCCTCGTCATGCTTTTACTTGTAGCTTTAATCTTTGCAGACCTTTAGAATGGATTGTTGATAGTGGTGCATCACAACATGTAACTTCTCATAAAGAAATTTTTGATTCTTTACAACCTAATATTGCTAACATTCCTATTCAGTTAGCTAATAATCAGACTTGTAAAGTTGAAGGATTAGGTGATGTTACTATTCCTAATGGTAAATTGCATGATGTTTTATATGTACTTGACTTGAAAACTAATCTGCTTTCTATTTCACAGTTATGTCAGGACTATAAAGTTGAATTCTACAAAGATACATGTTATATCATAGATCCTCAAACTCTAAAAGTGATTGCTCATGCTAAAATGGATAATGAAATTTTTTTAAAATTCCATGAATTTGCTACTTCACGATATTCACTACATACTTCTATTGATTTCAATATATGGCATGAAAGACTTGGCCATTTAAATTCCGATTATATTACTTTCATGCAAAAGCATAATATGGTTGATGGCTTGCCTCACATTATTCCTTCCAAGATTGCCTATATAGGTTGTAGGAGTGGTAAGATGCATAGGGAGCCCTTTCCAAGTGAAAAATCATGGCGGGCAACTCATAAGTTGCATCTTGTCCATAGTGATCTTTTGGGCCCCATGGAGAATAACTCCATCCAAGGTTCTCGGTATGCACTTACCTTTGTTGATGATTTTTCTAGATGAAATTGGATCTATTTTTTGCATAGCAAGGATCAAGTTCTTGATATATTTATTGAATTTCAGTTATATGTTGAATGATAATCTGGTTTTAAACTTAAAATTCTTAGAACTGATAATGGAAAGGAATATGTGAATAATGCTTTTCATTCTTATTTGAAATCATGTGGCATTAAACATGAGCTTACTATTCCTTATATACCACAACAAAATGGTGTGGTAGAAAGAAAGCATCGGACCATTGTTGAAATGGCTAGAAGCATGTTGCATGCTAAGAATCTGCATTATAAATTTTGGGCTGAAGCCATGTTTTGTGCAACTTATATTCTTAATCGGACTCCTACCAAAGCTCTCAAGGTTATCACTCCAGAAGAGGCTTGGTCTGGTAGGAAACCTAATTTACATCATTTATGGATTTTTGGTTCTATCGCTTATGTTCATCCTCCTAAACAGAAAAGGCATAAATTAGATGCTAAGTCATCTCCTTATATGTTTGTTGGTTATGATGAAAACACTAAAGGTTATCGTGTTTATGATTCTACTACTAACAAAGTTCAAGTTGCTAGAGATGTTTGTATTGCAGAAAATGGAGTCCATGATTGCTCTACTACACATGATGCATAATTTAGTGGCACTAAAATTGTGTTGGTGGAGGACCAACCTCCTTCTCTTAACCCTACTCCTCCTCTTAACCCTTCAAATCAAGTACCACCTATTATTTTTGCACCTACAACTCATGATATTCAAGTAGATACTAATGATGCTTTTATTGCTAATGATTCTTCCTCTAGTTATAATTCCATTACAACTAAACGTAAACCTAAATGGGCTCAAAACTTAATCAATGAAGGTGATGATTACATTTCTAGATTTGGTGGAATTAAAAATAGAAGAATTAATTATTGTAATTATTCTTTGATGACTACTATTATGAATTCTAACGATCCTAAGTCTTTTGATCAAGCTAACTCTCACCCTCATTGGCAGAAAGCCATGCAAGAGGAATATGATTCTTTAATTGCTAATCAAACTTGGGACTTAGTCAAATTACCTCATGGCAAGAATATAGTTTCATGTAAATGGTTTTACAAAACAAAATTGAATACTAATAATCAAATTAGTAAATTTAAGGCTAGACTAGTTGCTAGAGGTTTTTCACAAATTGAAGGATTAGACTATAATGAAACTTTTGCTCCTGTTGCAAAAATGCCTACTATCAAATTAGTTCTTGCTTTAGCATCTAAAATGAATTGGCCCATTCATCAAATGGATGTTAAAAGTGCCTTCTTAAATGGTGATTTACATGAAGAAATATATATGGCTTAACCTCATGGATTTGTTAAAAAAAGTAGTGAAAATCTGGTTTGCAAATTGAACAAATCTATTTATGGTCTTAAACAATCACCTAGAGAATGGTATTCTAAAATTAATTCTTTCTTTATTTCTCAAGGTTTTGCTAGAAGTCAGAATGATCCAAATTTGTATATTAAACATACTAACGATGACATTATTATTGTTATTGTTTATGTCGATGATCTAATACTCACTTCTAGTTCAGACGCTTTGATTTTTGATATCAAATTCCAACTTAAACAAAAATTTTAGATGACTGATTTAGGTATCTTACATTACTTCTTAGGTATACAAATTTTCCAAACTCCTAAAGGTATCTTTCTTTCTCAAAGCAAGTTTCTTTTAGAAAAATTTAAGATGAATGACTCTAACCATGTTTCAATTCCATGTGAATTAGGAACTAAATTAATGAATGATATGAATACTCCTTTTGTTGATGAAACTTTGTATAGACAGTTGGTAGGAAGTTTAAATTATTTAACTCTTACTAGACCTGATATTGCTTATAGTGTTGGTTTAGTTTCTCGATTTATGTCTAAACCTCAACAAACTCATTTTAAAGTTGCTAAACGCATCTTAAGGTACATTAAAGGAACTATTAATGTGGGATTATTTTATGATGCAAATTCTGAATTTCTTTTACATGGCTATACTGACTCCGATCTAGGTGGAGATCCCAATGATGGGAAGTCCACTTGTGGTTATTGTTTCTTTGTTGGTTCAAGTGCAATTTCTTGGAAAAGCAAAAAAGAACACTCTATTTCCCTTTGCTCAACTGAAGCTGAATACAAAGGTTGTACCAATGCAGCTAAGGAAGCTTTATGGATTAGAAGACTTCTTGATGATTTGGGTCTACCTCAACAATCACCTACACCTATACATTGTGACAATCAAAGTGTTATTGCCTTGGCAAAGAATCTAGTTTATCATGCACGAACCAAACATATTTCACTTCAACATCACTTCATTCGAGAACAAGTTGAAGACAAGAAAATTATTCTTCTTTATTGTAAAGGAGAAGATCAAGTGGTTGATATTTTAACCAAACCACTTTCTAAAGAGAGATTTCAGTTCCATTGTAAAAATTTGGGTTTACAACCCATTGATGTAAACTCCCCAAGTAAAGATTAAGGGGGGGTGTTAGAAAGGTTAATCTTTACTTGGATATATTAATAGGGATATTCCTAGGGTCCCTAAATATAGTTTGTCCTCTTGTACACATGTGGAGGACATGTCATTATTTGTCCTTTATTCCACATGTAAGGACAACTCTTGTTTATTTCTTTATTTAGTTTATCCTCCTTAAGAGGATTGTGACACTTTGCACACATCTATTATGAATGTGGCATTCATAGAAATGGGAGTTACAAATGCAACTCCTTTCTCATCTCTATATAAGAGATGCTCCTCCTTCTTTCTTCTTCACTCTTAGCACTTGATGTATTGAGCTACTTTTGCTCCAAGACTCTCTCTCTCTCTTCTCTATGCATTTGCCTTCATTCATAATACTCACAAGGGGTTTTCTTTGCTTTCCCCTTATAAATCCTTGTCTCCATTGTTGAACCATCTTGGTGTATGCTCTTGGAGTTTTCTTATCTTATGGTAACATTGTTTCACACTAAACTTACTTGGATTGTTTCTCGTTCCTTTCTCAATATTATTTCTTACAGATTCAAACTCTATAGAGTATACTATTTTTGAGAATTTTTGTCATGCCCAAACTATGAGGCAAAAACACAATTTTTTAAAAAAATTAATAATTAAAATGCTCTAAGTTTGATATGGTTGTGATCACATTTTAAGTAAAGGTTCTCTACAACAATATGTGAAAATTATTTAAATAACAATTTAAATGAATTCAGGTTTAGATTAATTGTAAAATATAATCAAATAAAACCCCCATTTAAACCTATTTTAAATAGCCAATTAACCTTTCCATACTTTATTTAATTAGGACAAACTAAAAAAATTATAACAATTAAAACAAAACACTAATCCCAAAATTTAAATTAAATGTTATTAATGTGAATCTTAAACTAGTCATAAATTTACTTAACTAACAACTAACTAATTTAACTTAAAACTAAAGTAACTAAATCTAAATTTGATCCAACCATATACAATATAAGTGACTAATCTTTAAATAAAACTTAAATAAAATTAAAACTAACTAACTAAAACATGCAATTAAACTAATACTACTAAATATATATTAACATTTTAAAAAAAACTTTAAACAAATAACAATAGTTATAACTAACTTAAATTAAACTAACATGCTAAATTAAACCAAGTATCAAAATAACTAACTTAACACTAACCCTATTACTAACACCTAACATCCAACACCTAACACCTAACCTAACTAACCCCCTTTTCCCCCCCTTACACCCCCTACACCCAACTCCATAGGTAGCGCTTCCCAAGTGATGCACTTGGGACAGTGCTCTACCCAAGCTAAGACCTTGGCAAACCCCCCCAAAATAAGCGACCCAAGTGGATTAGAAGGTGGGAGAAAAGCAAGTAAAATTGTTTGCAAACTTTGGTTTTTTAAAAACAACAACTTTATTGCTTTCCCTTTTCATGTGAGTGCCCAAATTGGAGAGAAGGGATGGGATGGGGGATACTGATGTCATCTTTCATGATGATAGTTTGACTTGCTAAAATATTTTAATAAAAACCTTTTTAAAAGTGCATCTTCAGAAGTGACGCCCAAGGGGGAGATGGGTATGAATACAAGGTTTACACAATAGGATTCACAATGAATCAAAACTAGGGAAAGGTGGATTCTTCCAACAGGAGAAGTCAGACACAACAACAAAATAGATGCCCAATTGGGGCTATAAACCAAGAAATTTTGTTCTTCCATTTTAACATACCAAACTCATACAAGGTTTGTGCTAACAGGTAGAGGCCCATAACACCCTACCCTCTCTCCCTCTTCGCATCCTGAGAAGAGACTCCACACTTGTAGGAGTCCAACTAAAAAGACCTTTCCCAAAATTGGTCACTTCTGCCCTATCCAAGGGTGAGTAATACCAAAATACCCATACAAGAAAACATCAAAATTCAAACATGAAAATTAAAGGAAAACATTCAAAAAAAACATGGTCGCAATCCTTCCCAAGATACCCAACATACATACAAGCATCCAAATAACAACACCATAGCATAAGCATGAAACAAGCATGAAAATCTAAACAAGGGAGATGAAAACTCCTACCTTCACAAAGAGGTAATGGCAAATGAAAAAATTTTGAGTAGAGATTTTCCCTTCCTTCCTTCACTCTTCCAAGACTCCTCTCTAAAAGTAGAGATTGGATAACAACCTAAACTACTCCAAGAAGGGCCTCTAAATAAGGCTCAAACTCAACCACCAAAAAGAGAAATAACTTCTCCCAACCACCTACAAATCTAGAAGTTCCTAACTCAACCCATACTATGGTTAATCACTAAGTGGAGGTGGGGTGAGGCAACTCATGGTAGGCACTTGCAATTTTCGTGCAAAGGCAAAAATAGACTTTTCGAGTGACCTCAAAAGTCAATAAAAGGTGCTTAAGGGTTGGAAAAGACCCCCAACCCATACCCATACCCTTTGGGTATAAATATTTCATGTCTTATAACTTTAGGAATACGTTTGGAACCAAACAAAAGCTAAGAAATATTTACGACCATCTAACGACTCTAAAAATGTAGATTAAGCACTAATCTAGATTAGGGCGACTAAACTCAATTAAGAACCAAATTAACAAAAAGACACTAACTTAATCTGACTTAGGTCCAAAAGTTACATAGCTAACCCTAATTAGCATGCTGAAGAACATATGCAAATTCACGAGTGTCAAGCGACACTAAAAGAACACAGTAAGAACATTAACAATTACTAATCACAGAAAGACACATTCACACATCTCACAATAAAATACTTGAATTATGAACAACTAGGTTTCCAAAATGAGCACATAGGGATCAATTCTATTCCTCCATCGAGTTTCTTAGCTAAAATATCTACACACTTATTGCACAGATCAGTAGTCCCATAAAATCACATGCACATATGTATTTACGTATCAAGAATTCACATAAATTAAAACATACATCAATAAATTAGTCAGGGTTTCTCTCAATTCTTAACCATTACAATCTCTTAAATCAAAGTATCAATCCTACATTTACTAATTTCATGAACATACATATAGATAAAACATTAAATGACAAACATCAAATATCTTAAAGTAACATCACACAACATGAAATAATATAATATGTTCTAAGCATCAGATAATGTCTCAACATCTCGAGTCATGAGTATCAAAATAATAGTAATGTATCACTATGCTACAATAGGTCAGGGCGACGCCTCACATCCTCCCCCACTAGGCATGAAATTCCTCCTAGAGTTCATAAAAAAGATAAGGGTATTGAGATCACATCTGTGTTGCATCCTCTCATGAAGCCATGACCTCATCGTAACAATCCCACTGGACCCTAACCTGGTCTAGCTCTTAGCCTCGAAGCTAGGGTCCATTGGGCAATAATATGGATAGGCTCTAGTGCTAGCTGTCTGTCTGACTCCACTGTAAAGCATCCCAATCTATAATATGAGACTCATCATAAATGTATCCTCTAAGTATAGAAATATGAAACACATCATGGATGTGTGACAGGCTAGGTGGCAAAACTAAATGGTATGCAATAGGTCCTATCCTCTCTAGGATCTCAAACAGTCCAAAAAATTGGGGTGCCAACTTAGAGCCCTTTCCGAATCGAATTGGACTCTTGTGTGATCACACCCTCAAGAACACTCTATCACTAATACTTTCAATCTTCCTCTTCGCATTAGCATACTTCTTCTACCTATCATGTGCCTCTCTCAGGAACTATCTAATCAGGGTCGCCTACTGCACCATCTCCTTTACTAACTAGGGACCAATGGATACTCAATCTTCGATCCTATCCCAACTCAAGGGCATCTTGCACAGTCTTCCATACAAGGCCTCATAAGGTGGCATGCCTATGGAGGAATGGTGCCCATTGTTATAGGTAAACTTGACAAGATGTAGGTACTCCTCCCATTTGACCTGATGGTCCATCATGTACATATGTAGCATGTCCTCCAAAACCTGATTCACTTGCTCAATCTGACCATCAGTCTGAGGATGGTATGTTGTACTAAAATTGAGCCTAGTGCCCAAAGCTGCCTACAACTCTCTCCAAAATGAAGAAGTGAACAATGAGTCTCTATTGGAGATGATCTTACAAGGAACACCATGAAGTCTGACAATGTCCCAAAAGAACACCTAAGCTATGTCTCATGCTGTAAAAGTAGTATATATGGGTGAGAAATGGGCAACCTTGGTCAATGTGTCAACTATCACCAAAATGGCATCATGGCAGCGAGATGACATAGGAAGACCAACAATGAAATCCATAGATATAGTATCCCATTTTCACTCTACAATCTCATGCGGCTGAAGAAGCCCACAAGGATGATGGTGCTCCACCTTCACCCTCTGGCACTCAAGGCATCTCACAACTATGCTAGCAATCTGCGCTCTCATTCCTGGTCAGTGATACAACTGCCTCAAATCTACATGCAACTTCTTAACACTGGGGTGCACTACATAAGGTGCTCTGTGAGCCTCAAGTACAATGAGCTCATGCAAACCCCCAATGGAAGGTACATACATGCATCCCCTATGAAACACAAGTCAATCAGACTCCAAAGAATACTCTAAATACTTCCCTTCCAAGGGTCTCTAAGAATGCACTATCTGACTCACTTCCTCATAAAGCTCATCGACTAGTAAGTGCTATAAGATCTGCTCTGTCAAGTTAGTGCAAGTAGTCACAGATGAAAGATCATGGTGCCTTCTACTTAAGGCATCTGCAACCACATTCTCTTTTCCCTTGCTAAAATGAACATCAAAATTATACTCACACAAAAAATCCGTCCACTTTCTTTGCCTAGCATTAAGATTCGACTGAGAAAATATGTACTATAAGCTCTGGTGATCAGAATGAAGCTCAAATCTATGACCCAAAAGGAAGTGTTGCCATCTCACCAAGGCATGAACCACTGCCGCAAGTTCTAGGTCATGAGTATGATAATTGAGTTCATGAGTCTTCAACTTCCTAGACTCAAAGGAAATAGGCCATCCATCCCACATAAGGACTGCCCCAATACTATCTAAAGATGCATCGATGCACACCACAAAATCTGCAGTAGGATCTGATACTGCAAGAATCGGTGCACTTGTGAGGGCTCTCTTGAGCTCTTGAAAAGCTTTGTCACACTTCTTTGACCACTTGTACTTCTTTCCCTTTTTTTGAAGAGATGTGATGGGGTGTGCAAATCTGGAGAATCCTAAAATAAAGCATCGATAATAACCTGCTAGCCCCATAAAGCTCCTCACTTTAGTGACACTGGTGGGTGCTGGCCAATCCATGATGGCCCTAATCTTTGATGGGTCTACAGAGACTCCATCACCTGATATGACATGACCCAAATAATGTATCTCAAGTCTAAAGAATGCACACTTTAACAACTGCCAAACAATTGATTCTCTCTCAACTTTTGCAATACCTACCTCAGGTTCTCTTGATACTCTTTCTTGTCATGAGAATAAATCAAAATTTCATCAAGAAAAACAACTACAAACTTATCCAAAAACGTATGGAATACTCCATTCATGAGGCTCATGAATACAAATAGAGCATTCATGAGGCCAAATGGTACTACAGTGAACTTGTAGTGACCATACCTAGTATGAAAAGCAGTCTAGGGGATATCATTATCCATAATGCTCAACTAATGATATCTTGACTTCAGATCAATCTTTGGAAATACTCAGGCACCCTACAACTGATCAAAGAGATTATTGATTCTAGGAAGAGTATATTGGTTCTTCATGGTCACTGTGTTCAATTGCCGATAATCAATACACAACCTAAGTGATTTTTCCTTCTTGCTGAAGATCACTAGTGCACCCCAAGGTGACACACTAGGTCTAATATGCCCCTTCTCTAAGAGTTCCTCCAACTGTGCCTTTAGTTCACTAATCTCATGAGTAGTCATCCTATATGGTGCTCTCAAAATTGGCTTAGCTCTTGGCACAAGGTCTATGTGAAAATGCACTACTCGATGTGGAGGCATACTAGGAAGCTTCGAAGGAAACACATCTACAAACTCCTGCAGGATTGCAAAATCATCAAGGGATGACTCCCCCTCTGAATCTTCCTCTTTGTCACTAATGGTGATAGCGAACAACTGACAACCCTTTTGCATGCACCATCTAAGCTGCATAGTGGAAATCATACGAAGGGACACAGGTCTCTTTACTTCAAAGATCTCCCTAGAGATACCATCATCATCTACAGATTCCACCCTTTTTTGTCAACAATCCATCTTGGCATTGTGGGCATAAAGCCAATCCATGCCAAGAACAACATCATAAGAACCTAAAGGGGTAATGCATAGATCGAACATTGTGGACATGTCTCCAATCTACATCTGACAATTCTGCACCATGTAATTAACTAACACTCTGGCTCCTGAGGCTAACTCTACTTCCCAACTAGCATCCTGTCTAACTGCCACTAGCCTGCAACGCTACACCACATATGGAGATATAAAAGAGTCAGTAGCTCCAGAATCAAATAAAATTACAACCATACAACCCCGTATAATACTTGTAGCCTCGGTAACTGTGGCCTAATGCTCACCCTAGTGGTTATCAACCACTGCAAAAACTCTGTGGGATCTACCCATGTAACCAACTATCGACTCTGAAAAAGCCCTACTCTGACCACTGGATGCCTGTCCCTACAAACACTCCCTAGCTATATGACCCATGCCACCACAAGTGTAGCATGGTCCTCGGGTATAAGATCGTGCGCCCTATGATCTAGACTCCTATGGGCCTCCTGACTTGCTAGATCCATTATATCCACCCCTAGAAGACTGTTGATTCTTCACTGACTATGACTGTGGGGCCTATACTTTTTGATCCTACTTGGGACCTTGTGACTACCACTGGTCGGGCTTGGAGCCCTCATAACCCTAAGAAGGTTTTTGTTGCTACTGCTATTGTGGTTTTAGCTATTGAGACTATTGGCTTTTAGAGGACACTGCTTTATAGTTCTGATTCCCTTTCCAAGAGGGTTTTTGCTGGGACGAGTTTTGGTTTTGAGATAGATTTTGTAACTCTTGCCTACCTCAAGTATCCTTAGCAACTAGTGTTATCTTCACTACCTTTTTGAAGGTGGTAGGGAACACCATCCGAACTAGGCCTTCAAGAGAGAAATTCTGACCCATGATAAAGTGATGCACCCGTAGTTTCTCATCCTTCATGTATTCCACATAAGGAAGGAGCTCGAGAAACTTGCTCTAGTAAGGAGCCACTGTAAGACCTCTTTGATAAAAAGAATGAAACTCCTCTATCTATTTCTGTCAAAAATGCTCTGACAAGTACTTCTCTCAAAATATTTCTAGGATAGACTCCCATGTGAGGGTATCCATCCTCACTCCTCCTATGGTCTCCTCCTGATCCCACCAATTATAGGCATCCCCTCTCAATTGATGAACTACTAGGCATGCATTTAGATTACTCCCATAAGGGCTAACCCAAAGCACCACTGTAGGCTCTGTAACCATGCCTCTACTACTGTCCCCTCAGTAGAATCGGTATATAATTGTGGCCTGAGTCAAATCAATTCCTTGATGTCATCTCCTATATGTCTAGGAGGTCTATCAAGTGGGGGTCCTCTCTGGTGTATTGACTCTTCCTTGTGCTCACCCTAACCCTCTATCTATCTCGATGGGGGACTCCTAGTCCTCTATCTGACTCTAGGTCCACCTCCTCCGGGTCCCTCTACTTCCACTACTGAAATCTACTGAACTAGCTGAACTATAGGTACTACCCTTTAATGAACTACATCGATCAAAGTCTGAAGTGCATCTATAATGTCCTAGTTCAGGTTTGGTGGTGGTGGAGGTAGAGGTGGTCCATCCTCCTATCCCGCTCTACCACCCCTAGCCCTACGTCCTCTGCCTCGGTTATTACTTCGAGTAACAGGAGGCATCTACACAATTAAAGGTTTGAGTTAAATTTAGGAGGCACAATGGTTTAAGGTTCCTAGTGTTGAAACATGCACTCTAATACCAAAATATCATGCCCAAACTATGAGGCAAAAACACACTTAAAAAATAAATTAATAATTAAAATGCTCTAAGTATGATATGGTTGTGATCACATTTTAAGTAAAGGTTCTCTACATCATGTCTTAAGTTTAAAAAATCTTGTGGAGGAATGCATTGTTAAGATTTTGAAACTTTCGTTATTAAGTTGATATTGACAAAAGTTATGTTATTACATTAACTTACAACAATATGTGAAAATTATTTAAATAACAATTTAAATGAATTCGGGTTTAGATTAATTGTAAAATCTAATCAAATAAAACCCCCATTTAAACCTATTTTAAATAGCCAATTAACCTTTCCATACTTTATTTAATTAGGACAAACTAAAACAATTATAATAATTAAAACAAAACACTAATCCCAAAATTTAAATTAAATGTTATTAATGTGAATCTTAAACTAGTCATAAATTTAATTAACTAAAAACTAGCTAATTTAACTTAAAACTAAACTAACTAAATCTAAATTTGATCTAACCATATACAAAATAAGTGACTAATCTTTAAATAAAACTTAACTTTAAAACTTAAATAAAATTAAAACTAACTAACTAAAACAAATAACAATAGTTATAACTAACTTAAAAATTTAAGAAATTAAACTAACTTAAATTAAACTAACATGCTAAATTAAACTAAATATCAAAACAAACTAACTTAACACTAACCCTATTACTAACACCTAACATCCAACACCTAACACCTAACCTAACTAACCCCTTTCCCCCACTGCCCCCACCTCCCCCCCCCCCCCCCTCCCACACCCCGTACACCCAACTCCATGGGCAGCGCTTCCCAAGGACAATAGCACTTCCCAAGCGCAGCACTTGGGACAGCGCTCTGCCTAAGGTAAGACATTGGCAGACCTCCACAAAATAAGCATCCCAAGTGGATTAGAAGGAGGGAGAAAAGCAAGTTAAATTGCTTGCAAACTTTTTTCTTTTAAAAACAACTTTATTGGTTTTCCCTTTCATGTAACTGCCCAGGTTGGAGAGAAGGGATGGGATGGGGGACAATGACGTCATCTTTCATGATGATAGTTTGACTTGCTAAAAACTTTTAATAAAAACCTTTTTAAAAGTGCATCTTCAGAAGTGATGCCCAAGGGGGAGATGTGTATGAATTAAACACATAAATTTTTATAGGTAAGAATATATATTAGGATATTTAGTTTTAAATAATGTTATACACATTTTTCTATTATCATTATTATTTTAGTTTTAATTTACAAGAGTATAAAAATGATTTAAAAGAGGATTTTGAAGAGAATATTCTCTGTTATCAAAGGGGCATTTAGTTTTTTTCCCCATACAAATTCCAGAGATTATTTGGCTCTAGGATACAACTTTTTTTTTTGTCTTATTTTTCTAAGTGTGGATTTACAAAGTAATGTATATTTTTTTTTTGAAGGGGTATGTTATTTGAATGGATTTAACAAAGAGATTCAATAGTTTGTGTCACATTAATACTAGATTAATTGATCTCCTAAACAAACTTGAATTGAACTATCAACCATAAACATTTTTCTTTCCTTAACATAATTTTTATTTTATTTTTACATATAAGGAAACTTGAAAATTTTGCATAATTAAAAAATCATCAATTCATCCTATTTTTTATGTGCATCCATGTAATTGAAAATTACGATTAAATCACATGATAAGAAATTATACTCAATCACCACTTTTTATTGGCAAACCTGATTCAAAGGTTCAGTCAGGAAAGAACCAGGAAGAAAACTCGACGTCATATCCATTACAACAAGGTTTTGAAATGAAAATTACATAGGATTCCAATCCCAAAAATTACAACAATTTAATTGAATTTCCTTCATGACCCTCATCAAGGGTTCCATAACAATTTCTGGAACACTTTTCTAAGAACCATGGAAGGAATAGAATCTGATCAAGTGTCAACAAGCATGACCAAGAAACAAATCAAACATGCATATTCATACAAGGTTTTCACAATAGGATTCAAAATGAATCAAAACTAGGGAAAGGTGGATTCTTCCAACAAGAGAAGTCAAAGACAACACCAAAATAGATTCCCAATCGGGGCTATAAATCAAGAACTTTCGTTCTTCCATTTTAACATACCAAACTCATATGAGGTTTATGCTGACAGGTAGGGGCCCATAACACCCTACCCGCTCTCCCTCTTCTCATCCTAATAAGAGACTCTACACTTGTTGGAGTCCAACTAAAAAGACCTTTCCCAAAATTGGTCACTTCTGCCCTATCCAAGGGTGAGTAATACCAAAACACCCATACAAGAAAACATCAAAATTCAAACATGAATATGAAAGGAAAACATTCAAAAAAAATATGATTGCAATCCTTCCCAACATACCCAACATACATACAAGTATCCAAATAACAACACCATAGCATAAGCATGAAACAAGCATGAAAATCTGAATAAGGGAGATGAAAACTCCTACCTTCACAAAGAGGTAATGGCGAATGGACAAATTTGAGTACATTTTTTTCCTTCCTTCCTTCACTCTTCCAAGATTCCTCTCTAAAAGTAGAGATTGGGTAACAACCTAAACTACTCCAAGATGGGTCTCTAAATAAGCCTCAAACTCAACCACCAAAAAGAGCAATAACTTCTCCGACCCACCTAAACATCTAGAAGTTCCTAACTCAACCCATACTATGGTTAACCACTAAGTGGAGGTGGCGTGAGGCAACTCATGGTAGCCACTTGCAATTTTCGCACAAAGGCAAAATTAGATTTTTTGAGTGACCTCAAAAGTCAATAAAAGGGGCTTAGGGGTTGGAAAAGACCCCCAACCCATACCCACACCATTTGGGTATAAATATTTCATGTTTTAAAGCCTTAGGAATAGGTTTGGAACCAAAAAAAAGCTAAAATATATTTAGGACCATCTAACAACTCTAAAAATGCAGATTAAGAACTAATCTAAATTAGGGTGACTAAACTCAATTAAGAACCAAATTAGCAAAAAGACACTAACTTAATCTGACTTAGGTCCAAAGGTTACACAGCTAACCCTAATTAGCATGTTGAAGAACATATGCAAATTCACAAGTGTCAAGTGACACTAAAAGAACATAGTAAGAACATTAACAATTATTGATCACAGAAAGACACATTCACACATATCACAATAAAATAGTTGAATTACGAACAACTAGGTTTCCACAATGAGCACATAGTGATCAATTCTATTCCTCCGTCAGGTTTCTCGGCTAAAATATCTGCACACTCATTGCACACATGAGTAGTCCCATAAAATCACATGCACATATGTATTTATGTATCAGGAATTTACATAAATTAAAACATACATCAATAAATTAGTCAGTGTTTCTCTCAATTATTAATCATTAGAATCTCTCAAATTGAAGTATCAATCCTACATTTACTGATTTCATCAACATACATATAGATAAAACATTAAATGACAAACATCAAATATCTGAAAGTAACATCACACAACATGAAATAATATAATATGTTCTAAGCATCAGATAATGTCTCGACATCTCGATTCGTGAGTATCAAAATAATAGTAATGTATCACTATGCTACGATGGGTCGAGGCAAGGCCTCACATTTTTCAAAATTAGTTTTGTAAGATATATTTATGTACATCTTAAAGCTTCTATATATTATGTTGTACATAATTTCTATACATTTATCTCACATCTATCTCCCCCATTTCCTTTACAACTTGTGTACCAATTCTTTACATTTTCTCCCCCATAACTCATCACTTTCATAACTTCTCTATATCTTTGATGCCTTCTTCTCCTTTCTATTATATCTTCTCCCCCTTTTTGTGAATAATTCCAAAGATTTATTTTATATATTTACTTTTTAATGCCAAATTGAGAAGAAAAAATCTAAATGTAACTTGAGAATTATAGCCAACATTTTTTCCTAATTGTCCTACAAGACCTTACATGTGTAAAGTGCAATATGCACTTTTTCTAACAACTCAATCATGTGGTCATCTAAGGAGAATTTTTTGTTATGGATGAGAGTTTTAGAATGTGAAACATGTTTTTGAAGTGTATCCATCTTGGGAAGAATCATATTCTAAATATCTACTAAGGTAGATTTGGCTTTGACCTCTTCCTTAAGCAATTCTAAATATATCTTTGTCAAAAATTTAATCTTATTGAAATATATAGGGCTTGAACTCGGGTTAGGCTAAAACTACTGAGAACTTGCCTTGAGGTCTTCATCTATCTTGGATAATTTTTCCTTTATTTCCTAAGTAAAATTTGAAACATCACAAAGCTTACCAAAAAGTATTGATACATTTGTATATGAAGTTTCCAAGGAACCCAAAATGGTGAAGAGTTCTGCTTAATAGATTGCAATTTTCTAAGCAATGTGCTCTAGCACTTTATTCTCAAACTTATTCTTTCCCTTCTATAGTAACTTTTGTTGTACATCTATATCTTTGTTGAAGTTTTGAACAACCTCTGCTAGCTGAAACAATTTTGGTTGAGATGAATCAACCTCTATACCTGCCCCTCTGTAAAAATATTCTTGGTATCTTCAATAATTTTGAACTCTTTGTCCCTTTCCCCTCTTAGCCTTTTTTGTTTAGCTTTCTTTTGGAGAAGTTCACCAAATGTCTACATCTAATCTAGTTGAGACTTGATCTCAACTCTCCTTACACTTATTTCTTGCTTACTAGGAATTGAAACAATAGTAAACATACTAGGGCTAGCTACAAAAATTGATATTGCACTTCTTGTAGAAAAACCTACAGTAATACCCGTAGTAGGAAAAATTAATGTATTCAAAATTGATGCAGCCAACATGGTAGAATAGGGAAGATTTTGTAGCTCAGTAGATAAAGTGGAGGTCACTTCAATCAATTAGGTGCTTATCTGAGTTGATGCAAAGATTGATTGATAGGTGGTGCTTTGAGTGCTAGTCACAATCAATCTTGTAGAGGCTATCTCCATGCTTGATGTGGTCAATACCTTTCTGGGACAATGAGGAAGTGAGGCTATAATTGCAACATCAATCTTGACTAGATCAATTTCCTCATCATCCCACATTTCTTCCTCGATAGCCTCTTATTCATGTTCCTCTTCATTGTCAAAATGTGTTACTTCTTCAACATTTTCCTCTTCATCCTTTTCCTCTTTATCATTAGCATCATCATCTTTCACCTCAATAGAAAAATAACTTAGTTTATGAAGAAGATATATATTCTTCTAGGTATTAGTTGCATTCCTTACTACATCCTCAATATCTTTTATGAAAACTAGACAAGCATTAAATTTTAGAGTTAATTTCTCCTCATTTTTCTTTAGAGATTCCTTAATCTCCTTGTCTGTTAGACTCATAATAAGCTACCTCAAGTTTTTCCCATAGATGTCTTTTATAGTTTGCATGGAAAATTCCCATCTTAGCTTAATATTATCCATCAAAATATTTGGGAGCTGAGAAGTAAGCTAGTTTGGTGATTATTTCCACTTACCCATTTTGTCCATCACTAGGTTTTCAATCTACTTGTCTTCTTCCATAGTCTTGATTTCATACTTTAATGCCTTAAAAAAATTTATGCCAGCCCCATCTTTTAGTTCCTTTAGTCTATCTTGTAATGTGGGTGGAGGTTTTTTGAATATTATATCTTCCTTCCTTGTTAGCTTTCTTCTTTGAGTCCCTTCTAGTAAATAGAATAGTGGATGGCTTGGTAGGCTTGGTAATAATTACCTTTCCTTTCTTCTTCAATGGTTCCTCCTCCTCTAATTATTCCTCATCATCTACTTATTTATCCTCACCTTTTCCCTCAGTCAACAAAAGGGTGGAACTGGTTTTCAACTTGGTAATTTTTTTCTTGCCTTTGTTTACTGCCTAAGGGACCTTGATCTTCAATTCTATCTTGGCTCTTGCTTCATCATAAGTACCAAAATATGCATCCTTGTGATCAACTAGTTCATTTAAAAGTGCCTCAATAATATCCTTTGTTTCATCTATATTAGCCTCATATCCAAGAGGCTTTACCCATGCAATTCTAGGCCTAACTACCTGAATGTATACCTTATCATTGTCTACTACAAAACATACATTATCCTTGTAATATTTAACTAATTTTCTTGGAATTCTGAATCTATTATTCATTTTCTCTCTAAATGCATCAAAATAGTTATCTATTATAGTTCTCTCCCATCTCAACAATGTGCTCATTAGTTTGGTAGAGAACTAGCACATCTTTTCTCCATACAAATGATCCTTTTGAAGGGAAACAATTTTGAACGTAAAAGAATAAATAGGTTAACAGAGAACCAAACTTACATGGGTTGTTCTTTGACATCTAGATGATTTCCATGTTCTTGTTGAATTTCTTCAATTACCTTGTAAGCAAGGTCAACTACTTCACAAGGCATATTGTTCAACCAGATACAATTATGGATCTTGTGTGCTATGATATGAATGCCAAATTTTAATTCCATATCAATCACACTACTTATCTTCATGCCTCTACCATCTCATTCTACTAGTGTTTTCTTCTCAAGTTCAGCTTGACCTGGGGTTTTGGTCATTTCAAGCTTGCCCAACATTGGGAGACTTGTGATTCTATGAATCATCTTCTTTGTGATTTAAATTGGTTGTTCCAACCATAACTAACCATTATGTACCCAATTGAGAATATACCTAATCCATTTCACTTGAAATTCATGGGGCATGTGAGGAATATGTGTAAATCCCTTTTTCTCTGGGTGTTGATGCTTGGGTTTCAAGACACCATTAACACAAAACTATTCTAGGGATTCATTCATTTCCAAAGAGCCAATACCTTGAATCATGAAATTAAAGTGAGAATAAATGTCATTTATCAATAGTACTTTTGTAGGGATTTGAGACTATACTCCACTTAGATCTAGGGTTTCGATGATTACAGGAGAGATCTTGAAGTTTAGAGCTTTCCATTCACCACAAACTAGCATGTTAAAACCTCACTTTGCCTTGCTATTGTTAGATGCCATCTTCGATCGATAGGGTTTGAGAGAATTGAAAATCTTTTGGTAACAATTCATGCAAATTGTTTGGAAGCTCTAAAGATCACACTGGACAATAGCTATCAAAAATTCACATTGAAAATGACTTTGATTCCATTCCTTTTATCAAATTTAGCCATAAATTATTGGTATGGATGGTAGATTAAAGTGATAGACTATCATCCACTTCCTTGCATTGATTACTCAACCAATTCTTCCATCATTTGGTAGTCATTTGAAACTTTAGTTACTTTGAATGTCACTCAATAGGGTCCGTGACCCAACCTCTCTCGGTAAGGAAAGTGACTCGGTAGTGAAGGGTACCCTTTTTCACATGGTTATCCCTTTGTATCTTGAATATAGATATGGATCTTCTATCCTTTCAATCTGAGACTAGTTTGAATGTCTTCTTTAGTAACCTAGTCCTAGTTTCTGCTTTGAGAAATCAAGTAGAGAGTTGTGGAGTCACCCAATTATTGAGTGACTTGTTCATCATTGTTTGGACTTTCACTCTCGGTAGACTTTGAAACCCATTTTTGTCTCATCTATTTTTAGATATTATCAACTTTTTCCTTCTTTTCATCTTCAATTCTACCCATATTCATACAGTTCTTCACAAGATGACCAAGTTCTATACAAATAAAATATATTTAACCAATATATGTTTTCCTCAAATGATTCTTTACAGAATTCATTCCAATGTCCAAATTCTCCACAATAATGACATCTGCACTAGGTGATGTAGTCTTAACCAAATATAGCTTACAAAGTTTATTTTTCTAGATTTAATATGTTGGTTTTGCATTCTGATGATTTGTCTTTGTGCTTCTTGCATTTGTCGCATTTTCCTTCAAATTTTGGTTTCTCTTTGCATCCACTAGCCTTATGACCATGCTAATTACATTTGTAACATTTTCCATTGAACTTTTCTTTTACATTGCTCCAACATTTGTTTGAAGTATGACCTATCTTACCATAGTGTTTGCAAGTAGGTATTTGATTCTTTTGAGCTCCTTGATTAGATGATTCTCCTTCTATATATCCAATTCTTACTTTTCCATTTTGTCTATAGAGATTTTTCTCATTCAACTAATTTATGTTTTCTTGGGATTTCTATTGGAAATATTCAAGATATGATAGGTTACTGAGAGGGGAGGGGTGAATCAATAACTTATAAAACTTTCAAAAATTTTAGCATTTTAACCATTCACCATTCATTCATCTAATCTACTGCATAACTAAAATAATAAAAATTCATTGCATATGTACACAGAGATTTGGTGACCCAGAAACCTTCCAAATAGAAAGTAAAGCTGGGGTGGGGATGATTCCCACAAAAATCTAATACTATAGTATAAAGTTGGCTTGTTAAGGCTTACAATGATAACTTCTAGTGATCTGCTCTATTAGGAGCAAGTAGGACTACTAGATCCACCTTGTTAGAGGATTTACAAACATACAGTAAAGTATGCACTCTGTTAGGAGATTTACAGAAAGATTATTAAGTCTACCCTGTTAAAAGATTTATAAACTGATTCACCTGTTAGGATGAAGTAGTGGATCTTCTTACAATGATTTTCTGATAAGATCCTTTTTGCATTGATCACCTGATGTGATAGATATAACTTTTCTACAACTATGTTGACCTTGCTGAATCCCTTTTATTTTGCTGCTGATTTGCAATTCCTTCTTTCATGCAAAAATCAATCTCTTTCTTTTTATATCTTTTTCACACCCCTCATATACATCATACTACAAATTATATCATATATTACATATATACCATTTCATTATTTAAAACTTCAAGGTCGGCCAAAACATAAGTGAACAAAATATTATTGAGTTAGCCAGATAGTAGAAAACTCGGGTTCCTCAAGCTAACTTGGTGACCTTCTAATAATCGGCATCCACTACATTACTCTGCATCGTCATGCACTCAATAGAAGTAGAGGCTTGCTTCATACTAGCCACACAAAACTACTTGGAACTCTGTAACCATTGGCGACTCGATAGATATATTGCCACTTGTTAGAAACTAACTTCTTCATTTACCTTGCTTTGCTCATTGAACATTGACTTGTTCATTTACCTTGCTTTTCTCGGTGAACACTGAGTTCTTCATTTACTTTACTTTGCTCAATGAACACTAATTCTTCATTTACCTTTCTTTGCTCAGTGAACACTGCATTCTTCATTTACCTTTGCTCGGTGAGAATTGTTTACCTGCTGAACTTATAAGGTAACCAGAATGCTCGGTATACACTATAGACTAAGTGATGAGATAGATAAGCATTCAGAATTGAATAAGTGTTTGCACTAATGATAAATATATCATAATTCCAACAATCTCCCCCTTTGGCATTAGTGACAAAAACACTTATGAACGAAAACTTATGTACAAACTTTGACATATTGATTTACATATATCTTCCCCATACAATATGCAGAGAGTATTTACAAATATCTCCATCTTTACACAAGGCTTCCTTATTTACATATATCTCCATCTCTTTTCTCTATCTCTTATTTCTTTTCTCTATCTCTTCTTTGGTACTCTATCTCCCCCTTTTTGACAATAATGCCAAAATAAACAATATGTATTTACACAGAAACACCAAAATGAGAGATAAAATCAAAATGTACCTTGAGAATAAGAGCCAAAGTCTTATCCCAATTTTCTTGCAAAATTTTGCAAGTGGAGAGTGCTATCTGAAATTTAGCTAAAAGTTCAATCACATGATCTGCAACTAAAAAATTGTTGTCATGGATCAATGTTTTAGAGTATACAATGTGTTTCTACATTGTGTTAATGATAGCAAGGATCATATTCTGAATGTCAATCAAGGTAGATCTAATCCTTGCTTCCTCTCTCAACAATTCTACCTACTTTTCTGACAAAAATCTAATTCAGAGATGATGGGATGAACTTGAATTGGGGTCAAGTTGCAGCATTTGGGCACTGACCTTCATATCCTCATCAATTTTACTTAATCTTTCTTTGATCTCCTTGGTATACTCAGTAACATCACAAAGTTTGGCAAAAAGTAAAGTTACATTATTAAAAGAATTTTCAAGATTGACCAAAATTGTGGACAATTCTACCTATTTTATTGCAATGTGCTCAAGCACCTTATTATCAAATTTTCTTTTAGCCTTTTCAATCAATTTTTGTTGACCAGAGGTGTCCTCATTGAATTCATTTATAGCCTCTTCTAACTGAATCAAAATGTGTTGAGTAGAATCTACTTCAACACCTATAGCTTCTGTAATTATATTCCTGGCATTCTCAATTATTTTGTATTCCTTATCCCTTTAAGACCTTAACTACTTCTATGTAGCCTTCATCTCTTCAATGGTAGCATTTTCAAAGGTCAATGTTTGGAATCACTATCTTTGTATGTAAGTCAATATCTTTAGGAATTTCCTTTCCAGTGATTAGAAGTCTTAATGGTTTCTTTTGTTTGACTTCTGCGATGACTGGTTTGACCTTAGGAATAGACACAATAGTGGAGGTGGAAGGACTAACAGTGAAAACTAGGATAGGACTTGAGGATTGAGTGCTAATAGGAGTATTTATCGAATTAAAAACTTGAATACTTCCCAAAAATGATGATACACTCGGTAATGTAGTATTTGAACTAACTGGATTTGAAGTAGATGCAGATAATGCTGACAAAATTGTAGAACAATCTAGAATCAAAATTGTAGAACTTACTATAACACTGATTGGTGATGATGGAAATAAGGAGACTGGCTCGGTGGCTGAAGAAGTAATAGTCAGCTCGGTAGATGAAGTGCTTGGAACATCTATCTCAGATACCTAGAGCTGGGAGGAGGTTGGTGAAGATTGAGCAATTGATGTGGCAATTGTGCTCACAATCTCACTTGTAGAAGCTATCTCCTTAGTGGATGAAACAATTTTTGGTGGAGAGTAAGGAAAGGATGCAATCACCGCTGCTACAATTTTTACTGGATCATCTTCCTCCTTATCTTCCTCTTTAGCTTCTTCCTTCATTTCTTCTTCCTCCTTTTCTTCTTCCATTAATGCATACAGCTCTCCTGGTGAGACTGTGATGGATGGAGTGCCATCAATATTATCACTATCACTACTGTCATCATCCTTTATTTCCACTGGGTCTTCACTGGGCTTATGCAGATGATAGATGTTTTTCCACATGTTTGTAGCATCATTTACAACATGCTCAATGTCTTTGATCAAAATTAAACATGTGTGAAATCTTATCATCATCTTACCTTCATGATTTTTCATTGTAGTTTTTACTTCTACTCCAGTGAGACTTGGTTGAAGATTCTTCAGAGATTTCTCATAGATGTCTTTTACCATTTGGGTGGCTAATTCCCATCTTGGTTGCAATCTCTCCAATAGTTCTTTTGAGATTTGGGAGGCAAGTTGGTCCAGAGAGTATTTCCATTTTCCCATCTTGCTGAGTACCAGTTCCTCTATCTACATTTTCTCAGCATCTGTTCTAGTTTCAAATTTCAATGCCTTGAAATTTGTGATGCCTTCTCCTTCTTGATGACAGGCCACACCACCCATACCAACTCACAACCAAAAAAAAAAAGAAACAAGATGGAGACAAAGAGATGAAAAAAATGCTTCATAAAGCATCATCCATTAATACTTGAAATTCATTAGAAGAGATTACATTTGAAGAGCTTGCAACTCAAGAACTTCTATTTTTTGAACTTGATTACAAATGATAATAAGCCTTGCTTAAATAGGCACTTCTAACCCAAGACATTACAAACACAACCAATATGGGATAAAAGGTAAATACAACTACCTTTAAATAAATATTAAATTCCCACCCCAAATACAACTAAGCACCCAACAAATATTAAATACATGATTCAAGGAACTTTCCACAAACTTCTAAATTTCCACCTATACACCTCAATTAATGGAATGACAACTATTTCTATTATTTTTCTTTTTATGCCACCTATGCACCTCGAAAATAGAAATCTCTTTTTCCTTTCTTTTCTCCTTTTTATTTTTAATAATTTCTCCTCTAATTTTTGTCACTTTCTCTCTCCTCCACAAATTTTTGTTTCTCTTTTTTTTTTTTGAAATTTAATTTTCCCATGCAAGATGCTTCTGCATCAGACTCCCTTGGTAGATAGAAAAGTGTGTCCCACACTTTGACACCAAAAGAAAGATATACAACCATCTTCATCTTCACCACAAGCTTCCACGTCAATAGGGACAAGAAAACCAATATGCAAATCTTCCACTTTTTATTCTTTTTGCTGATGCATGATGCTCCTGCATCCGACTCCCATGGTAGGAAAAATTTTGTGAATATAGATTCGCAAAATGAAGTAGCCATTGCTAAAAAAAAAAATTTCCTCTTCTTCCAACACATAGCTGGAACAAGTATCTGGTGCCGATATATTTCCTTCTTTCTTCTTTTCCAACACCTAGCTGGAACAACTATTTGTTGCTGAAAATGCTCCTTCGCAATGAACTCTATCCAAGTATAACTCTCATCCTCATCCAATCTTGTTGAATTAATCACACCTGTAATAAACCCAGCAACACCATACTAATCTTCCTTTGCATACCATACATGACTAACAAGATCCTCATGCAAACCATCATCAATATCTTTTAAACTCATGTCAAAGTCAACATCCCATGATTCATAAGAATTTACCTCATTGACAGCTTCATCTTTTCTTACCTCTTTCGTGTCATCAACAATGCATGTAACTACTCCACTTGCTTGATCTCCAACGAAGGCACTATACTTTTCCTCCATTTTTGAAATCTTTGAATCTTCTTGATCTATTTTAGGTTCGTAAATATTGTCATCTTCATGCTTTTCCTCTTCTCTTTCATCTTCTTCAACTTTAGGTTCACAAATAATTTCCTCTTTGTCTGCTTGCTCTTCCACTAGATCATCTTCCTTTTCTGCATCCAAATAATTATCAATGTCTCTTTTCTGGTAATGTGCTCTTCTCTTTTGCAACTCAGCTTCTAATTCATTCACTTGCTTCTGCAAATCCAAAAATATTTCTTCTTGCATTCTCTTTCTAAATCTCTCAAGTCTAGGAATCCTTAGAATCCATCCAATCACAAAAGTCATCTTCTTCTTTCTCTTCTCCATAATCAAGTCTTTAGAAGACAAATCTAGTGCAACATAAGAACCTCGTGCAAACTGCCTCACAGTTGGTGATCTATCTACACAATCAAGAACTTATTGACAAACTTCACCCAACTCAAGGTCCTGGTGCAAACTACCTCATGTTAGGCAATCTATCCACACACTTAGGAACTCCTGCTCTAATACCACTGATGTAGGTATGATCATGCATTAGGTATGATCATGCATCACTTCTTCCAATTGTTTAAGCCTTTGCTCGAATGTGGGTGCAACCCTGACTAGTATAGGTTCCTGCTTACCTTTTCTAGTTCTTCTTGTGAATACTGCAGTAGGCTTCTTCTTAGGTTTGGTAATTATTACCTTACCATTCTTCTTCAGAGGTTCTTCTTCAGTTTCTTGTTCTTCTTTTTCTTCTTCTTCTCCTTCTTCTTCATTATCTCCTTTGTCCTCACCTTTACCTTCTGTTAGCATAAGAGGGCTAGATGCAGTTTTCAATTTTGGTATCTTCCTCTTGCCTTTGCTTATGGCCTGTGGTAGCTTGATTTCAAGCTCAATTCTGGCCTTTGCTTCATCATAGGTTCCAAAAATAAGTATCCTTGGGTCTACTAGCTCATTTACTAGTTCTTCTATGATGTCTCTAGCTTCATCAATATTTACCTCATAGGGAAGAGATTTTACGCATGAAACTCAGGGTTTGACTGCCTGGATGTACACCTTGTCATAGTCAACCATGAAGCATACATCATCTTTGTAATCCTCGACAAGCTTAGGAGGAATCTTGAACCTGTTATTCATCCTCTCCTTGAAGTCTTCAAAATAATTGTCCATAATGCTATCAAAATTTTCACCCATCTCTACTACGAACTCATTTATCTGATACAAAATTGGAATGCCTTTTCTCCATATGAAAGTTCCTTTAGATGGGAAGAATTTTTGAATGTAGAACAATCTTGAAGTTGGGTGATTTCCATTATGTACCCTTTATCAATATTTCTGAACCTATTTTTGCCTTAGTGCTACTAGTGCTTATGGATGCCATAGCTGCTCGGTAAGTATAAGAAAATCTTGAACAAATTCTTTGCTTGAAAATTGCTTGAAATCACTTGGAATTTGCTCTGGATTCACTAGAGATCTTTTAGCTCTGAGTATTCTTAAGTCATAGTGAAAAATGAAATCAAATTCTTCCCTTTTTATGGAAATACTATCACTAATGCTCAGTACAAAGGTAGATGAGATGACATAGTGGTTGCCAGTCTGTCATTGATTTACTTGGTAAAACCTTGCAACTCGTTGTTCAAACAAAATCTTTGATACTCCTAACCTAGCTTGATAAGGTCTTTAACCAAGCTTTCTCGGTAGATGCAACACGGTGAATGATAACTTTTCTTTGCTCCTTGTATCTGAAATATTGATTTCAATCATTTGTACTCTTTTACACTAAAACTGCTTAAGATATGGCTAGAGGATGCAGTTCTTGATTCTTCTTAAATCTAATTGGAAATGGTGGAGTCACCCATTTCTTGAGTGATATGACCATCATTTGAACTATCTTGCTCAGTAGATTTAGGAATCCATTGTTGTCTCATCTGCTTTCGAATGTTATCAGCTTTAGCTTTCTTTTCATCTTTAGTTCCTCTAGTATTCATGCAATTCTTGGCTATATGATCAAGTTCAGTACATGTGTAACATCTTATAGTTGTATCCTTCTTTCTTCGGTGATGTCTTGCATAGTTTATCCCAATGTGTCCATATTCTCCACAATAGTGACACCTACACCAAGTATTGTAGCCCCAACCAAATATTGCTTTGATAATTTGTTCTACTGGATTGAATGTTTTTTATTTACACTCAGATGCCTTGTGACCTTGTTTCTTGCATTTGTGACATTTGCCTTCAAATTTTGATTTCTCTTTGCAGTTATTAGCTTTGTGACCATGTTGATTGTAGTTGAATCATTTTCCATTGAATTTTCCTTTTCCATTACTCCAACATTTGTTTGATGTATGACCTATCTTACCATAGTGATTGCAAGTGGGTTTTTTATTCCCTTGGGCACCTTGTTTGGAGGATTCTCCTTCTTCCTTGTATCCAAGACCAATTTTACCTTTTTGTCTATGAAGATTCTTCTCATTTGGTTGATTCAATTGGTTTATGTTTGTTTGAGATTTCATCATTCTTTCATTGACTTGCCTTTCAGTGATCAAGTCATTTTCCAAACTTTCATTGATTTGTCTCTCAGATCTTAGATCACTTTGTAAGCTTGCATTGATTTGTCTTTTAGTGATTAAATCATTTCTCAAACTTTCATTCTCAGATCTTAGATTCAAAATTTCTTCATTTGCATTAGATAGTTGACCTACAAGATTTTCATGTTGAAGGAATTGATTATTTCTTACCTCTAAGTCTTCATTCTCTTTGTTTCTCTGTTCCAAAGCTTCACATAGCCTGATTGATTGGATTTCTTGTTCTCTTTTAAGATTCCTTACTTCTTCCTACAAAGAACCATTCTTTGCTAGGAGTTCCTTGATTGCTTCATTAGCCTCATTTGAACTGCTTGATTATAAAAGGTCTTCAATCTTTTCTTCAATATACTGATGATCATTCATTTGTCTTGCAAGTTCCTTCCTTCTTTTTAGAGATTGAGAAAGATGCTCCTTTGCTTCTTTAAGTTGAGCCATGGCCATTTCTAGATCTAGCTTTTCATTTTCAATAGATTTCTCAAGTTTAAATATCTCCATTGTCCTTGATCTTTGCTCAAGCTATCAAACTTTATCCCGAGAACCACAAAGCTCTTATACCAATTTTTGGAAATATTCAAGATAAGATAGGTTACTGAGAGGGGAGGGATGAATCAATAACTTATAAAACTTTCAAACAATTCAGAATTTTAACCATTCACCATTCATTCATCTAATCTACTGCATAACTAAAAGAATAAACATTCATTGTACATGTACACAGAGATTTGGTGACCCAGAAACCTTCCAAATAGAAAGTAAAACTAGGGTGGGGATGATGCCCATAAAACTTCAATACTATAGTATAAAGTTGGCTTGTTAAGGCTTACAATGATCACTTCTAGTGATCTGCCCTATTAGGAGCAAGTATGACTGCTAGATCCACCTTGTTAGAAGATTTACAAATATACAACAAAGTATACACTCTATTAGGAGATTTACAGAAAGACTATTAAGTCTACCCTGTTAAAGGATTTATAAACCAATTCACCTATTAAGATGAAGCAATGGATCTGCTTACAACTATTTTCTAATAAGATCCTTTTTCCATTGATCGCCTGATGTGATAGATATAACTTTTCTGCTCCTATGTTGACCTTGCTGAATCCCTTTTATTTTGTTGCTGATTTGCAATTCCTTCTTTTCATGTGAACATCAATCTCTCTCTTTTTATATCTTTTTCACACCCCTCATATATATCATACTACAAATGATATCATATATTACATATATACCATTTCATTATTTACAACTGCAAGGTCAGCCAAAACATAAGTGAACAAAACATTATTGAGTCAGCCACATAGTAGAAAACTCGAGTTCCTCAAGCTAACTCGGTGACCTTCTAATACTCAGCATCCACTACATTACTCGGCATTGTAATACACTCGGTAGAAGTAGAGGCTCGGTTCATACTAGCCACACAACACTGCTTGGAACTCGGTAACCATTGGTGACTCGATAGATATAGTGCCACTCAGTAGAAACTAACTTCTTTGTTTACCTTGCTTTGTTTGGTGAAAATTGAGTTTTTCATTTACCTTGCTTTTCCCGGTGAATAGTGAGTTCTTCATTTACCTTGCTTTGCTCGATGAACACTGAGTTCTTCATTTACCTTGCTTTGCTCGGTGAACACTGAGTTCTTCATTTACTTTTCTTCATTTACCTTTTTTTTCTCGGTGAGAACTATTTACCTGCTGAACTTATAAGGTAACCACTAAATGCTCAGTATACACTGTAGACTAAGTCATGAGATAGATAAGCATTCAGAATTGAATAAGTGTTTGCACTAGTGACAAATATATCATAATTCCAACACTTTCATCATCCTTTCATTGATTTTTCTTTCATAGTTTAGGTCATTTTGCAATCTTTCATATTTAGATCTTAGTCTCATGATTTCTTCATTTGTATTGGACAGATGATCAATAAAGTTTACTTGTTGAAGGGGTTGGTGTTGTATTTCATTGTTCTTTCCCTCTATCTCTTCTTTTATCTTGTTTTTCTCTTCCATGACTTCACATAGTCTTATTGACTGAATTTCTTGCTCTCTCCTTAGTTTTCTTACTTCTTCTTGCAAGGAACCATTCTTTTCTAGGATTTCTTTGAATGGTTCATCGGCTTCATCTAGATTTCTTAAATGAAGGCCTTTAATTCTTTCTTCAATGTAGAGATGATCATTCATTTGAATTACAAGTTCTTTTCTTATTTTTAGGGATTGAGAGAGTTGCTACTTTGCTTTCTTGAGTTGGGTAATAGCTATTTGCAAATCTAGTTTCTCATTGTCAATAGCTTTGTCAAGTCTGACTATCTCCATGGATTTGATATTTATGCAAGCTATTAAACTTTTTCTTTTGAACCACAATGCTCTAATACCAATTGTTGGAAATATTCTTGACAAGGCTAAGTTATTGAGAGGGGAGGGGTGAATTAGTAACTTCTAAAACTTTAATCCAATTAATAGTTAATCCAATATGAATATTTTGTTCGAACTATATGCATGAGAAATTGAAAACATGAAAGCATTCATCACACTTTGATACAAAGATTTGGTGACCCAAAGACCTTCCAAATAGAAAGTAAAACTAGTGCGGGGATTATATCTACAAGCTTTAGTAGTGTAGTATAAAGTTGGTCTATTAGGGCTTACATTGATCACTTTTATTGATCTACCTAGTTAGGAGCAATAAGGACTGCTAGGTCCACCTTGTTAGAGGATTTACAAACATACAATGAAGTATGCACTTGATAAAGAGATTTAAATAAGACTGTTAGTTCTACCTTGTTAAAGGATTTGATTGATCCACCTATTAAGATGAAATAGTAGTTGATCTTTGATTTACAACTTGGTTTAATGAATGAGATTATTTAAAGTATATAAATCACATTACTATGATAGATGAATCTTTGCTACTCCTTATACTATCATAGCCTTTTTAATTCAAACTTTCTATGCTTCTCTGATGATCACATTGATTCCATTCATATATTCACACACATTCACATTCTATTCATATTCTGCTCATGCATTCACATTTTATGCTTGCATACACACCTTAGATCTGATATAATACATTACATATATACCAATCCAATTATACAAATTACAAGGTCGGCCACAATACAAGTTTACACAAATATTACAAAGTCAACTCAAATGTAGACACTTGAGTTCTAAAGACTAACTTGGTGAGGTTTTGATACTCAACATCCACTATCACTAGTTGGCATCATCATGCACTTGGTAGATGTAGAAGCTCAGTCCATACTCATCACATCTAATTAGTCTTGAATTCAGTCTACATTGGTGACTCAGTAAATACTATGAAACTCATCATATAAACTGAGTCAACTTTTAACCTCTCCATAGCTTGGTAAACACTATCTTCTTGAGTTTGATATAAATTGAGTCACTTGGTTGACACATAGTAGCTGAGTTAACACTGGACTCATATCACATTAATTGCAAACTTGATAAGTACTACACAACTTGGTTTACACCCATAAACTTAGCATAAACTGACATGGTCATTTTATACTATTGATCTTCACACTAACTATAACTACTCAATATACACTAGAATTTGTCCAAAGGAATCAGTAGCAACTATAGAACTTGGTAACAACTAAAATTCTTGGAAAACAACTATACAATAAGCCTAGTAGATACATACAAATTAAATAAGTGTATGTCACTAATAACAAACTTGATTGATATGTCAACAAGAAATAACATGAACACAAGAGACACCAAAATTTAACGTGGAAATAAAATTTTGGAAAACCACCAATTACAGCTAGTATCTATTTTTTACTCTTCTAAATTGAGTCCTATTAGGAGCCAACCCTATTAATGGTTAATAAACATATTGTTAATTATGGCCTTCTTATAGGATTCGCCAAATATCTATTTGGCTAACTTTGTTAGGAGATTTGATTAACTACTACAATTATTACAAAGTAATAATGACTTGACCTGATTGCTAATGCAACTATCTATGCTAATTTTAGATCTCTATTTTGGCTTAATTACTGGATCCTCCTTGATTATAATGTTCTTTGCGAATTGGTCAACTCAGATACTCTATCCTCTTGAAGATATCCCTCCAATTCACTTCCTTAATTCATCTTCTTCAATATCATTTCTTACTTATTTCAATCCTCAACTTGACGGTATGATTATATGAATAATCTTGTCAAGTCAACTTGAATATACTTTTAATAAAACAATTTTCATCCCTTAAGTCATCTTAAATTAACCCATACACTTGACCTGATTGCTAATGCAACTATCTTTGCTAATTTTAGATCTCTAGTTTGGCTTAATTATTAGATCCTCCTTGATTAGAATGTTCTTTGCAAATTGGTCAACTTAGATACTCTATCCTCTTGAAGATATCCCTCCAATTCACTTCCTTAATTCATCTTCTTCAATATCATTTCTTACTTATTTCAATCCTCAACTTGACCTTATACTTATATGAATAATCTTGTCAAGTCGACTTGAATATACTTTCAATAAAACAATTTTCATCCCTTACATCATCTTAAATTAACCCATAAATCAATCAGACTCAATATGTTGTCAGGGGGCTAATATAAAATTGAGTGGTCAGTCAACTCAGAGAAACTCTTGATTAACTAATCAAACTTGGTTAATATTGATTCTAAACTAACATTCCTTTGGTAATTGAATAAACTTGGTTAACACAGCATTTGTGATGCAAGGGACTCCCCTTAATACCATAAACTCATAGCTAAAATAAAGAAATGAAAAAAAATGTAAGAACAAATTATGAATATATTATTATTGTCACAAATGTAAAATTATAGAATTCTCAATTATAATATGCTAACCCAAATAGGTGTCTTCATTACAATAATCTGCAAGATAGTGCTACAAACTATTACCCAGAGCTATCCTAGACAATCTTTGAGCCTTTCTTAAATAGGTAGTTTTATGTTGCTTAGGGAGGTTCTAGATGCTTAAACTTAATACCTAGGGTGGACAGACCCTAACGTACATATAGAGTCGACCAAATATATCCTTGACAAGTTATTTTAAAAATTTTAGTAGCCTAACTTCCAAAGGCCATAAGTCACAAACCGTTGCTCTGATTGGTTACTATAACCACTTTTTAGAAATGCTAGCTCTTGATCTAGAGGCTTGGAACTACACTACCCTTGTGACAAGTTTTTGGACCTCATCTAGGCACTCTAAGGCTTCCAATGGTGAGGCTAAAAAATTTTCTGCAAATTTTTCCACCAAAAATCTGCAATAACTTCTCTGATACTATTGCTTGAGCAATGAGATATTTATGGTAGACTTACAACACTAAAATGAACCTTCCTGTAGAAAATGAGAACATTCTGGGCAGGTATGAAAAACTTACTACAAATTGTAAGTTCTCATAAATAGTAACAGTCCCACTAGTCCTTATTAAAATAGAAAAGGTTGAAAATCAAATATTTTTTGGTGATGCAAGATTCCCCTTACACCCAGGATGCTCTTGCACTAGACACCTAGGGTAATTTGAGTAGTGACCTTGTCATATCTTAGGAGTTCAAAGGAAAACCAAGATAGTTCACCTCCTCCTTTGGTAGCCATGATGAATCCTCAACTAGTCTCCCTTTCCATTTGACTAGATATTTCACATAAGTTTTGTTTCTAGTAGTTTTTCCAATACGACTGTCTAGTATCTCCTCAATCTCCTTAGTAGTCAAAATAGCTATTGGAATGCTCCACTATGCTTCTGCAACTTCATATCCATCACCTCCTTCATAATACTCTATCAAATCTAAAATATTAAATACTAGTGAAATATTCAATTAAGAAGACAAGTCCACTTCATACACATTTCCAAAATCATGCCTCTTCATTATCTTGCATGGTCCAAACTTGTTCATCTTTAGCTTATTATATGTATCTACTAGAAAATGCTCCTTTCTCAAATGAACCATGACTTCATCTCCAATCTAAAATTCCCTATCTCTCATTTTCACATATACCTTAGCCTTATACTATGTATTCATCTTTATGGTGTGCTTCCTCACCTCCTCATGGATGTTCTTCAAATGTTCAACAAAATCTTCTACTTTAGCGCTACTTATCTCTCCCTTATCCAACTTCCTCAATTCAAAAATATTTCTAGGACTACTCCCATATACAATCTAGAATGGTGATTTACCAAACTCTTATTGAAAAAATTATTATATGCAAATTTTGCTTGTGGTATAATCATATCCCATCCTTTTGGTTTATCTCCAACTAAGCATCTCAATAAGTTTCCTAAACTACAATTCATAGATTCTATTTGTCCATTAGTCTATGGATGATGTGATGAACTAGACTTCAAATTTGTCTTCAACTTCTTCCACAATTTATGCCAAAAATAGCCTACAAATTTGGTATCTCTATGTGAAACTATACTCTTTGGAAAACCACTCAATCTCACCACTTCTCTGAAAAATAACTCTACTACATGAACAACATCACTAGTCTTCTTGCAAGCCATAGAATGTTCCATCTTTGAAAATTTATCAACCACCACAAAAATAGAATCATGCCCACACTGTGTCCTTGATAATCAAAGAACAAAATCCATGCTAAAATCCTCCCATGGCTTCTCTTGTACATATAATGGCTAATACAACCCTGTATACTACTTCACTCCTTTTTCCATTTGACACACTCAACAACTTTGTACAAACTTCATCACATCTTGTTGTAACTATGGCCAATAATCATTTTCAGAAACCAAAACTATAGTTTTATCTCTACCAAAATGTCTAGACAAGTCCTCCACTATGCTTCTCCTTGATGAGGTTCTCTCTCATTGAACTTCTTGAAATGCACAACTTGCTTCCTTTGAACAACATATTATTTTCAATGATAAAATCCAACGATTTTTTCCTATCAAGTGTAATAGGTTCTATACAAGCCTTCCACACTTCACCAAAATCAAGATCATCTGGATACAATGTACTAAGTTCCTTAAACCCAACCACCTCTATCTGTATTTCTTCCAACAAAATTTGTCTTCTACTAAGAGCATCTGCAACTTTGTTAGAATTTGCACTTCTGTGTTTCAAAACAAATGTATAACTCTGCAAAAACTTAAGCCACTTTAAATGTCTTTGGTTCAATTTTCCTTAACTATTCAAATATTGTAAAGCTTGATGATCAGTATACAAAACAAACTCCTTGGGAAGAAGATAATGTCTCCACTTCTTCAATGCTTGAACTATGGCATAAAATACCTGATCATAAACATAATATTCTATTTTTGCATCATTCAACTTCTCACTAAAATAAGCAATAGGTCTACCTTTTTAGCTCAAAAAAACTCCTATTGTACTACCACTAGCATCATAGTCTACTTGAAACACCTTATTAAAATTAAAAAGTGCTAAAATAGTTTTATCAGTAACTTTTTGTTTCAATAGATTGAAACTCTTATTTTCTCCTATAGTCTACTTAAACTCTTTCCTAACTCCTCTCATTATTTTAGTCAAGAGTCCACAAATACTACTAAAACTTCTTATAAAATTTCTATAGAATGTAGCTAGTCCATGAAAAGATCTTACCTCTGTTGCACTCCTTAGAGTAGGCCATTCAAGGATAGCCTTCACTTTCTTTGGGGCCATTTTTAGACCTTCTCCTAAGATTGAAAATCCTAGGTACACCAATTCCTTTACAAAACTACACTTGTTCAAGTTTATCAACAACTTTTCTTTCCTAAACTTTTCAAACACCTTGCAAATATAAATCAAATGCTCCCCTAATGTCTTATTAAAGATCAATATATCATCTAGGTAAAGAAGGACAAACTTACATAGGAACTCCTTTAGTACCTCATTTATGAGCCTCATGAAAGTGCTCAGTGCATTGGTTAGCCCAAAAGGTATGACTAACCACTCATATAGTCCTTCCCTTATCTTGAAAGTAGTCTTCCACTCATCACCATCTCTGATACAAATCTGATGGTACCCACTCTTCAAATCTATTTTTGTGAAATAATGAGCTCCACTCAAACATTCCATAATATCATCCATCCTTAGCAAAGGAAATATATAATTGATGGTGATCTTGTTGATAGCATGAGAATCTATGTACATCCTCTATTCTCCATTCTTCTTTGGTGCTAACACTACTAGTACAACACATGGACTTAGACTCTCTCGAATCAACCCCTTCTACAAAAACTCATGAACTTGCCTATTCAACTCTTCACTTTCTACTGGTTTCATTCTATGCACTACCTTTTTTGGAAAACTAGCTCCTAGAACCAAATCCATCTGGTGATTGATCTTCCTTGTTGGGGGCAATCCATTAGGTACAATATTTGATACAATAGAAAAAAACTCTTCTAACATATCTGCAACTTCTATAGGTACCTCCTCTACTTATTCTTTACTATCTTTAGAAATTATAGAAAAACACATATGCTCATGTTTCATAACTTTAACAAACTCCTTTCCATCAACAAAACATATTTTGGCAACACTACATACCTTTATTTATCCATCAATGGCTTCAACTTATGTTTCACTCCATCATTAGTTAGAGTGTACTTATTTACTCACCCATCATGTACAACATGTCTATCAAACTGCCATGACCTGCCCAACAACATATGACATATGTCTGCAGGTATGATATCTCATAGTATCACATCCTAGTCGCTCCCAATCCTGAACTTCACTAAGCACTACTCATTGACCATAACCTTGTGGTCATCTTGCACCCAAGCAATATTGTATGGATGTGGTTTTTTCTATCTCTTTAGCTTCAACTTGGTGACCATCATTTCTAACACTATATTTTCAGTACTTCCACCATCAATGATCACATCACAAAACTTATCTTCACATCTATACCTTGTTTGAAGAAAACTCCTTCTCTGATCAGGTTCATTTTCACCAGTCAACAGGACTCTTCTATTAATCAGGACTTATCCTCTTTTAGCATGTTTAGAATCTGAGGATTTGGCATCCTCATTAGTATGTGCAACTCTCACCTAACCTTCTATTCTTTGATCTATCCTTTCTTGGTGCTGGGTACATTTAAATGCTCTATGTCCTTCTTCCCCATATTGAAAATATTTTCCATAGAAGCCTTTGCTTCCAAATCCTTGTCCTCTGCCTCTTTCTCTCTAATCTCTATTATTCTGATCATGGAAATGATTGGAATTGTTTCCCCTTTGGTTTGGTTACCACTTCTAGCCTCATCCTTATTCTTCTAATCATCATTATGGTCTCCATAAGATCATCTGCTAGATCTTCCACCATGACCTCTTCCACTATTCTTATTATCAAACTTCTTGCTCAGTTTGTGCTTAACTCTTAGGGAAAACTAGTATGCCTCCTCAATACTATTCATCGAAACTAGACTCAACTCATCCTGAATGTTGGGCCTCAACCCATTAAGATAATGGGTGAATTTCTCCTTATCTACTTTTTCATGGCCAGTTCTAATGAGAACTTGGTAGAACTCCTCAATATACTGTCATGCCCTAGATTTAATAGGAAACACAACTAACTTTTTTTTTCTTTAAAGGGAAATAATAGATATATATTTAATACATACTATTATTGGAAATGTTGTGGAGGGTTAGGAAGTGTTGAGTTTGAGTCTTGAAGATACATGAATGGCTTATTATAGTTCTAGGGTTTTTAGTTTATGCTCAGAAAAATTGATTAGACTAAGGTAAATGGATATGGTTAAGGTACATTTAAAAGACTTAATTCTTGTTCCCAGATTAGAACAATTGATCAACTTTTAGTTTTATACAATACTTACAAACCCCAACACTATCCTTGTTAATTATTTAATTTTGAATCAAGTCGAGAATATTTAATCATAACAAGTTTACAATTAGTCATAATAACAATCCTATACTTAATCCAAATAGCCATTACTAAAGTTTGACATACCACTTAGTGCATTCCTTATGGCTAGCACCCTTTCATTCTATTCATGTATGCACAATGGACAATATTTAGATTAATTATTTGAGTATTTGTTACCCAACTGATTATTATATATACTATACTTTTAATTATTTATTTATTCATTATTACTAATTTTATTTTCCTATACTTATTTTATTTACTAACTATTTATAATTAATTTCCAAATTAAGATCTATCATTTGTTCATTTAGTTCTATAACCTCAATAATATTAATCTTAATGCTCTACTAACATCTACATTTATTAGTTACTTTTATCTATACTATTACACTTCCTAACTACCATTTGAATTAACAATAGCCTTAATCTTCATTTCATTTTCGCTAAGCTTAACCATAATTTCCAATTGCTAACACTTGACATCAATTACTAAACAAATAAAAGAACCAATAAAATGAAATAGACTTACTTTAAGGCTATCTCCCCATCGCCCTTAACACATGATTTAAATATAATAATAATCCAATATCTTTCTTTTCTAATGATGGTATATAGGTATAGGCATGTGTCTAGATCAACTCCATTTCTGAATGCCAATGCAATTAGCATAAAATAATTGTGAAGGTATAATATAATGGTCATTTTATATTTATATATTCACCATAAACTGTTCATTTTTAATCATAAAATCATAATAGTAATCAAGTCATAATCAACTAAAATGTTATATTATATCATGGATAATTATATTAATTGATTCATTAAGTACAACTATTGCATGCATTATTATTATTATTATTACTTTTACTTGCTAATACTCACACACCATCTAATTTGTTTATCCTTTTAAAATAATTCATATTCTTATAGTTCCATCATGAAATAATTTTGGCCAACTTAGTATGTTAGGCATTTAATTTGATCTCCAAAAGTTTACTAGCAAAATATCTACACTATTAATTGATTTAAAGTATTTATATATATTCTAACATTGTTATTGATAATAATATAATTTATTTCTATTTTTAATATCATCCTATACTAGCAATAAGGCTTTTCCCCCCTTCTAGCTTACTTTACTCCAAATAAATTTGTAACTTAACACCTATCATATACTAACCTAAATAATCACACCTAACTCCAAGGTAGCCCATGTGAGCTATGCTTTAATCCCAAGCATTAATCTACTAATCTGAATTACTAACTAGCTATAACACATTCCACTCATTCCACTTACTATATTCTAAACCAGCCCTTAAAACTTTAATTCCTCAACTCCTTGCATGTTTCAAAGGAAGCTTCTCCATGTTCATGTAAGAGGAGGACAAATTTTGGAGGCACTAATGAAGATGGGAAGACATGGGTGGTACAGGAACTCATTTTGAAAGCCCAAAAGCCCCTTTCATAACATAAAAGGTAGGCACATTTCTTTTTTGTTGCAAATAACATCATTACTTATGTAATATTTACTAAGACCAAGGCTAACATATAATCCATCCTTCTACTCATGCGATTTGACCTGTCCACCCTAGGTTGAGTGTTATGGTTTCAAACCAAATGGGGAACCCTTATTAAATCACTAACATATATGTCAGAGGGACATTAAGTCCCATGATTTCCTTGGAGCCTTTGAGGAGTTGGCATCTTGTTAGTGGGAAACTCCTATTCTTTTTATATATATTTTTTCTTTCCTTATAACTACATGGGAACATGTAAATATAAACATTGATTGATTATTTTGCTTTCCAGGAAAATTAAGGTATGCCTAATATGGTAAAGGATAGTGTAGAATATATGCTAGTGTATTATTTTATCGACTTATGTCTCTTTCAACACCGTGGTCGACCCTTAATTATTTTTTTTGACTTCCTATTTAAAAGATGTTGGTTTGTACTTAGAGGATTACCTTGGGATTGGATATTTACATCATACTTTCTTAGCTAGGTATTCTATTATTTACCCCTCTAAGATCCCATGGTATATTCTCTTAAATATTTTATTTGTCTATATTGTCTGTACATTATTTCCACTTCCTTCATACAAATTCTAGAGAGTGATTGTGCATCTACAACATATATTTTCTTATGAAGTTTATACTACATCATATATTTGGTATATTTCCTTCTATTACAACTATGATATCGAATCGATTCATTTGGTAATAAGCTTAATGTTATTTGACTTCTCTACACATGAATAGGATTTTCAATATATTCAAGGCACTTGAATACGAGTTTAATACATGGAATGCACTTGTATCCAAATCAAATATGAAACCATTAGATCTCTCTCTCATACCTATGCTGGAGTTTTACATGCACTTTCTTTCTGATCTAATGCATAATGACCCTTTTCTTCATATGATCTATTGTATTATACTGCATCTAGATGTACCAATTCATAACTTTAAAATGAGCATGATGCAAATTAATATCTAATTCTTCTATGAACCTTAAGATTAAATATGTGTTTAAATGAATTAATATTCTTTGCATCCCTTTATTTGTGATAGATCAATGTTACATTCCCATGCAACTAAGCATACTATAAAATCTTACAAGGCACTTACATAGGAAGGTATCCTAGTTTCATCCTCCCCAATATTTCACACAATCAAGAGTCTACTTTTACAATGAAATGCACTAAGGCATAGAGGAAGGGTTCTACCCTTACAAGGAAATATTCAATAAAATAAAGAAGAATTTCATTCTTTCAACTAACATGGTCCGTTATTGCCCATTAAACATGAAAAAATATCACACTTCTTCCTTGAAACCCAAGAGCACAAAATATGAAATAAGAGTACAAAACCTTCAACAAGAACATAAAACCAAGAACCATGGAGGCTCACCTCCCAACCTAGGCTTCTATGAAGCCACCCATCGAGTAGGGGAAACAAGGCTCAAACTGGGTACATTCATTCAAGCATCACAACAAGAACCAACATGAATGCAATATTTTCACAACTCATTTACAACCCCAACCAAGGTTTGCACAATGATTCACAAATGGAATCACAAATATTGGGTGAAGGTGCACCCTTCAAGGAGGATATTTCCATATCCTTATGAAACAACAAATCTTACAATTGCAATATTTCAATAATGCTTCCAAGAAAGATGCCACAACAAGGTTATCAATAACACATGCCTCAACAAGGCTATCAAAATCACATGCCTCCACAAGGCTATCAACACTTACTCCTCTTCACATATCCTCACTTACACCTCCCATAGAAAAATAGAAAGGAACATGGCTTCAATGAAGCCCATACTCCATGAAAACCATCCCCTGTCCAAGAGAAGGATTTCTCAACTCTAATGAAAAACCCAACTAACCCCTTCACCCCAAGGCTTCTCTTCCCTCCCAAGGGTGAGTGAAGACTTCACACCCAACACAACATACAATACACCACAAAAAAATCAAAAAACAAAATCAAATGCAAGTGAATCCAACATGCTCATTTACATATACAACAACTACTACATACCAAATGCAAACGCATACATCTTACAAGAACATTCTTCCAATTTCCTTCTTTCAACTTTCATGAGATGAGAGGGAACATGGCATGAAACACTAACCTATTTCAAATCTAGGGTTATGAAAAATGGTGATGGAGAGCTTCCCTTCTATTCTTCCAAGTTTCTTCCTTCAAACCCTAAGTGTCTCTACAATTAGAGGTGGGTGAACAACCACTAAGTTTGGCACAAGCTCCCTAAAATGACCTCCACTTCCATCCCACCTACCCCTCTTACACCCTTGTACCTCTCTACCAATAGGAACTTAATCAAGTGGTGGAATGAGGGAAGAAGTCATGTGACACTATGATTTTCGAATTGGCTTGAAAATGACTAGTTTAGAGGGTCTCCTAAGTCCCCTAGGCCAACTTATGGTTATATTTAGATCCCCAACCTATACTACTACCATGTGGGTGACTAATTTTCACCAAAATAACCCTTGGGAACCACTTTTAGGCTCTCTAAAGTTTCTATCAAATTAAATTTGAATTCCATCATGAAGGTAGCTTTTCCTAACACTCTCCAAGGTGGGTTAACATAATTTCATAATGGGATTAAGTTTAGGTTAAGTGACTTCATGCCCAAAAATCCTATATGACAGTGTCAAATGAAACACACACACACACAAAATACTTTACACATCATGATGGCATGCCACTAATTAATCATGATCTTTAAACTTATAACACCCATGCATAATCACGTTACAAAATAAACACAATACAATGAGGTTTTGAATATTCCAAAGATTCACCTTAGCTTTACCATGTTGACATAGGTTTGAATCTTGTTTCCCTGAATAATCTCCATGGTTCAACTTTCCTACACACTGAATTTAATGTTAGTAGCCCAATGAAATAATATAGAAATACATGTAGATAAGTGCAGAATATTCCAATATCACTTAATTTGCATTAAAATATTTAGTTATCTTTCATCTAATCATTTCCATAAAATATTCAAAACATTGAAATATCAGGATATGTATAACATTAATCTTTATAACAAAATTACCATTCTAAATACCATCACAATCCTTGCCTATCATAACAATGAAACATTAAAGTCATATCTATTAAATTATTAAAACATGTAAAATGGATCTTAGTATATATGTCATAAGTGAAAATCACTATTGTGCAGACTTGTTAACTAGTATCCTTTCAAATCTATGAACCAAATTAATACTTCTAATAATGTCCTTTTTATCTTTTTATGAGGTGTTTGTGCCCCTAGGGTTAATTTCTCATGTCATTGAATGTTTCCAAATTATTTCATCATATTTTAAAACCAATCTTGAAGTGAAGTTATTATGTTTGTTATCATATGATCTATATTAATTGTTATTTCTTATGAGAGTGAATGTTAATTCATCTCCCCTAATTGTCTAGTAAATCATACCTTGAATCTCATGACTAGGTTCTCAGCTTGAATATGTTAAGTCTCATTTTCATGGGATCTAATATTATTGAATGGGTATTATACTTATAATAACCCAAATCTACATTAGTCTCTAATAGGATCTCATAATCATTATTAGTAATAGAAAGTCATGCATAACATAATTTACTCCTAATCATGTTCATTTCATTAGATCTATAATAAGGTATTAGTTTGGGCCTCACATATACTCTTGAACAAATTTTCCCACTTGCATCATTTGTTGGATCTTTTTTAATAGATCTAGCTCATAATCCATAGGAATGAATTTTTGCTTCATTTTAGCTACCATCCAATCCCATCTATTGATTTTTTCCTTTCCCTTTCTATTTTGTTCCAATTGAACCTCTTGCCACTAGATCTTTGCATGTTCCTTCAGTTTTACCTTCATAAACTTGACCCTATCTAGATCTTCAATATCTTTATACTCAAAGTACTCCTCTAGTTCATTGATCCAATCAATTAGCTCTTCTAGGTTAAGGTTTTCTAAAAATGTGGGAACCTCAAACTCGGGTCTTTTTCCAATCTTGGAGGTGGCCCTAAAAAGCCTCTTTTCCTCTAGGTTTAGAGCTACCTCTGCTTTGGCATTTTCTTCTACTTCATCCTCATCCTCATTTTCATCTCTTATGAGAAGATTCATTGCTCTATGCATTTGTTCTTCGAATGCTTGTATTTGTATTTGGAGGGCTAAAAAACCCTCATGTGTAACTCCTGTAGCTCTTTTGCCATAGTCTCTTTATGGAGGAATTTTTGTACTTTTGCTGATACCCTAGTGCAAACTACCTCACAATTGGAAATCTGTCTACATGCTCAGCCCAAACCATAGTCCTAGTGCAAACTGTCTCATAGTCTGCAATCCATCCACACACTCAAGAACTCTAGCTCTGATACCACTTAATGCAGAGGAATCCCATTAATATGAAAAACTCATAACAAAAACAAAGAAATGATAGCAATGAAAGAACACATTATGAACTTCTTATTATTGCCACAAATGCAAAATTACAGAATTCTCAATTACAATGTGCTAACCTAAATGGGCACCTTCATTACAGTAATTTGCAAGACAGTGCTGTGAATTATCACCCAGACCTGTCCTAGACAATACTTAGGCCTTTCTTAAATAGGCATTACTATGCCACCTGGGAAGATTTTAGATGCTTAAACTTAATAGCTAGGGATAATAGACCCTAACAATACACATAGAGTTGGCCAAATACATCTTTGACAAGTTATTTTAGAAACTTTGGTAGCCCAAATTTTGAAGGCCATAACTCACAAACCATTGCTCCGATTGGCTATTATAATGACTTTTCCAAAATTCCAAGTCCTAATCTATAGGCTTGGAATAGTTCTAGCACCCTTTCCTTGAGCTTTTGGGCCTCATCCAAGGACTCTAAGGCCTTTAATGCTGAGCCTAAAGATTTTTCTACAATTTTTTCCACCAAAAAACTACAATAACTTTTCTGATACTAATGCTTGACCAATGAGATTTTTATGATAGGTTTACAACTCTAAAATGAACCTTCTTATATAAAATGAGAACATTATGAGATCATATGAAAAACTTACTAAAAATAGTAAGTTCCCATAGATAGTAACCACCCTATCTATTAGTCATTATTAAAATAGAAAAGGCTTAAAATAAAATATTTTTGGGTGATGCAAGATTGCCCTTACACCCAGGATGCTCCTACATCAATCTACCTTTGATGCCCAAGTGAGCTTGGTAAGAACTAACTTTGAACTTGGTAAAGGTTGACATCTTGTGTAACATCAAAGAAAATATACAATTGAATAATTTTTTTCAATAATCTCCCTCTTTGGCATTGATGGAAACAAAAATTATAGAGAAAAATAGAAGTAAGGGTAATATCATTAGTTTCATTCTAATTCTCATCCATGAGAACTCCCTCTATTAGTGAGAACTCCCTTTGACATCAATCTCTTCTTTTGGAATGATTCTCTGATTTCTCTGACTACAATTTCTCCCTCTAACATCAAACTATCCCTATGATCTTTATGAAAAAATAAATTTATTTGATATGACATAAAACTCTCCCTCTTTGACATCTCAGGCCAAAGACAACAATCGATGTATTTTTCATGTACCTAATGTTCTAACTCATATGCAATCTATTCTAACAATGCTACATCAACTTGTCTGATCTACAAAATGATTGGTTGATGTATCACTAAAATATTATTAGTGATCTTTAGATAGGGGAATGACCCCTACCTTACCTCTTAGATACAAAAATGTATCCATAGGTAGTGGATTGGTGAATATGTCCTCAATTTATTCCTTTGTATTCACATATTCCAATCTGACCTCTTTTCCTTACACTAATTCTCTTAGAAAATGATACTTTATTTCAATGTGTTTAGTCTTGGTATACATCATTGGATTCTTGGGAATGTTAGTTGCACTAGTGTTATCACAGGAGATAACTATTGGATCTTAGATTTCTTCCTTCATACCTAGAAATAGTTGTTTGAGCCAAATTATTTTGAAACAATTAAATACTTCTACAATATATATTGCTTCTATTATAGACTAAGAGATGCAATTCTAGTTTGTTCTTGTCCAAGACACTAGCCTTTTTCCAAGAAAGAATGCTCCACCACTAGTTCTTTTCTTGTTTTCAATACTTCTTACCCAATCAACATCAGTGAAGGTTTTCAATTCAAATTTACCTCCTTTATTATACCACAAACCATAATCTTCAGTACCTTTTAGATACCTAATTCTTTTTATTACCATCATATGTTTTTCCTTAGTATTAGCAAAGAATCTTGGCACCATACCAATTGCTAATGCAATATCAAGTCTTGTTTATACCACATAGTGATGTTTTCCAATCATTGATCTATATGTAGTCTAATCTACATCTTTGGAGTCATCATTTTTTGAAAGCTTATATCTATTAGATATAGGTGATCCAACTAGTTTGGAATATTCCATTTCAAAAAATTTCAATATCTCCTTCATATACTTTGATTGATTAATGTAGATACCATTTTTATTCGATTGAATTTTCAAGCCAACAAAGAATTTGATCTCTCCATACATTGAAATTTTAAATTTTGTACTCATTTCCTCAAAAAAAGATTTGCATAAATCACCATGTATAGTGAATAATGTATTATCTACAAAGATTTCTACCAGCATTATCTTCTTATTTGGTCCTTCCTTGACATATAGGTTGTTGTCATTTTTCCTTTAATACCAAGCTCTAAGGGCTTCTTTGAGACCATATAAAGCTTTGTGTAGTCTACAAACCATATTTTTTTTTGGGATCTATAGAATGTCTAGGTTGTTCAATGTAGACTTCTTCTTTTACAAGTCCATTCAAGAAATTTGAATTTACATCTATCTAATATACTTTGAATCCTTTATGAGCATCATAATCAAGTAGTGTTCTAACTCCTTCCCATCTTCCAATAGGAGAAAAAGTCTCTCCATAATCAATACTTTCTTCTTGAGCATAACCTTTACAAAATAACCTTGCTTTATTTCTTGAAAATTATCCATTTTCAATCAACTTGTTTCTGAAAACCAATTTTCTACCAATTACATTTTTGTCCTTGGGTCTAGGAATGAGAGTCCAAGTTTTGTTCCTTTCAATCTAATCAATCTCTTCATTCATTTTCTAAATCCAACTTTCATTTTCTAATGCATCTTTAATATTTATAGGTTCAAAATGAATAGGAAAACATGTACCTTTTAATTTGTTTCTTGTCAATGTTGCTTTTGATTGATCTCCAATGATTTTCTTGGGTGCTTGATGCCTTCTAAAATATTTAGCTAGTATAGGTTCCTTATTTATGAATTCACTTTGTTCACCATGCTCAAAATGATCTCGTGAATCATGCTTGGGTCCCACTATTTGTGACTTGGGTCCTTCAAACTATGACTTAGTTTGTGGTTGCCAAAATTGGGTTCTTCAAACTGTAATTCAAGTCCTTTAAACTGAGACTTAGTTTGAATTGGTTGCAATTTGGGTTGAACTAAAGATTTAGGGAACTTAGGTGGTGAAGACTACTAGATTCCAATTGCATTTTCTTGAATCTTAAGTGTAGTATCAAGCTCAAAGTAGACACAATTTATGTACTTTTAAAGTTTTTTTCTTCTTTATTCTTCACTCTTTTCTGCAAATTCATCAATTTCCACATGTGCACTTTCTATGACTTTGTGAGTAGAAAGATTTAGATATTTATATGATTTTCTCTTGTTGGAGTATCCCAAGAGTATTCTTTCATCACTTATCTTTCTCATCTTCCCAATTAGATAATTTTTTCACATGCCTATATTAGGTTTCTTGTAATGGACACCCAGGAATGCCCAAAAGCTAAATCAACTGCTAAAATTATATTAATGCTAAGAATGTTGCAATCAATTACAAAGAGATGTATTCCAAAGGCCAAACCCTAAGGGAATGACGTCTAGAATGTTACAACAGAGAATGCATGTCCTCTATTTCCAAAAGAAGGGAGTGTGATTCACACATCCAAGCTCTTATCAAATGCAAGTCCTCATCATCTGATACAATAATACCATGCTCAAAAATGAGACTTTCAGCCTATTTATCCTTTTCTTCATCCTTCTAGAAGGAACTAAAACATTAATTAATTGCAAGAGCTAGAAGCTTCCTCCTTCCAATAATTAATGCATTCTCTAGAAATGCCTCCCTAGCAATAATTAATTAAATTATAAGAGGCTTTCATGCTTCCAATAATTAATACATACCCTAGAAGCTTTTAATACAAAGTCATCTTTTAATTTTTAATTGAATGACTTTAATTTTTCTTATCCTCCACTTAGATTTTGGAGAACGTGAAGGCTAAAAGATGGGATCATTACAAATCCGCCCTCCTTGAAATTGCTTTTCCTCAAGCAATTAACTAACATAATGGACTCCAACCTCCACCTGGATCCCAATATGTGATATCCATATGAAAAAACCAATTGCGAACCTGCATCATCAAGACCAGCCCCTGTAGCCTAACATTCAAAACTTGTGCTAATGAAGTTAGAATGTCACCATAAGGCAACTCCATAAAAGATTTATGAAATGTCTTCTTCCCTATATCCATCCACATAATATATATTAGACTAGAATGCATATTATCACCATCATGCATTGATAAAGATGTAGCTATAGGTGAACCATATGTACTCATTCTAACTGTATCAACAATAGGTGTTGCCGCATCAAAATATATGGACATAGGAACAACATTAACTACTGCAATAGAAAACTAAACTGAATTTGTAGTTAATGAAACCTCATAATCATTAACATGTGTGGCTTCATTAGAAAATACATCAACCACTACATTTATACCATTAAACTCCTCATTAGATGCTTCAACTGACATAGAAGTGGTTTTTGATATGATAGTATCCTCGCATTCTCCTAATTCCACTATTGTTACATCATCATCCCCTGACAAGGCTTCATATGTGGTCTCCTGAGTTCGCACGCATGTCTCTACTAACTCTGCCGAAATGCCCACATCACCAACATCATAGCTAGCTGGCTCTATCCGTGTCTCGATCCCACCTGCAAAATCAGCTACCTTATGCTCTAGAGAAACATACAAATCATCAATGTTGATGCCCATCTATCTCACCATAAGCTGCAACATCATATTCATTCACCTATTCTGCTCCTGTTGCATATGTTGCCCCTTCTCTAATGTACCCAATAACTGTTTGAACATCACATCTTGATCTGGACTAATATACATCTTTATCTAGCTATCAATATGATCTCCACAGGATGGCAGGACTTATAGCTCTGATACCACTGTAATGGACACCCAGGAATGCCCAAAAGCTAAATCAACTGTTGAAATTATATTAATGTTGAGAATGTTGCAATCAATTACAAAGAGATGTATTCCAAAGGCCAAACCCTAAGGGAATGACATCTAGAATGTTACAACAGAGAATGCACGTCCTCTATTGCCAAAAGAAGCGAGTGTGATTCACACATCCAAGCTCTTATCAAATGCAAGTCATCATCATTCGATACAATAATCCCATGCTCAACAATTAGACTTTCAGCCCTATTTATCCTTTTCTTCATCCTTCTGGAAGGAACTAAAACATTAATTAATTGCAAGAGCTAGAAGCTTCCTCCTTCCAATAATTAATGCATTCTCTAGAAATCCCTCCCTAGCAATAATTAATTAAATTACGAGAGGCTTTCATCCTTCCAATAATTAATACATACCCTAGAAGCTTTTAATACAAAGTCACCTTTTAATTTTTAATTGAATGAATTTAATTTTTCTTATCCTCCACTTAGATTTTGGAGAACGTGAAGGCTAAAATATGGGATCATTACATTTCTTTAGACTAGGAATGCATCTCACTATTTTTTTTCTTGCTTATGTTGACTAGGTTATCAAAATTCACAGACACAACCTTTTATTCCATAACCAACTTTCCTCTGCTTGATCTAGGAAACATGAAATTTTAATTAGATCTAGATAGAATAGATTACCTCTGGTTTTATTTGTAGTCCCCAACTAGATTTCCATTCCCATCTAGTAGCTTGGCCTTGGCATTCATGAATTCTACCTTGAATCCAATTTTGTTCAACTATGCCACACTAAGTAGATTGTGTTTCATTCCTTTGACCTAGTAAGTATTTTCACACTTGAGTTCATTAGTCAATGTGATACAACCTTTTCCTTTTACATAACAAGGTTCATCATTTCCAAATCTGACATTCCCACCATCATATTGTTCCAAGTGCTCAAATTTAGATTTATCACTAGTCATGTTGTTAGAAGAACCACTATCAATAATCCATGTGCTAGTTTTTATAATATGAGAAATGAGGGTCATGTTTTCATGTTCAGCATCTAATTCATCTTTTAGAAAAATGTAAACCATTTCATCTTCATCAGTACTATCAAGGTCTTTAACCATATAAGAAGATTTCTTACCTTTATTCTTGTAATCTTTGTACATTTTGAAATATTTATTTCCTTTGTATTTGTGATGATTATTTTCTTCTTTGCCTTCTCTGTTTGGACACCTTGAAGCAATGTGACCAACTTCTTCACAAGAAAAATAGATTAGAAGTATTTTACCTCTGTACTTTCCTTTGTCTTTAGGAAATATTCTTGCAAGAAAGGCTTTAATGACTTCAAGGTCATCATTAGAATTTTCTTCATCTTCACTATCAGACTTTTAGTTTTAGATTTTACACCTTTCTTCTTGAGTGATCCTTTTGTTGGAAATATTCAAGATATGGCAGGTTACTGAGAGGGGAGGGGTGAATCAATAACATCAAAAATTTTAAATAATTCATCACTTTAACCATATATACTATTCACCATTCATTCATCTAATCTACTACATATATGAGAGATTAGACATTTATAACACATGTACACAGTGATTTGGTAACCTAGAAACCTTCCAAATAGAAAGTAAAATTGGGGTGTGGATGATACCCACAAAACTTCATTACTACAGTATGAAGTTAGCCTATTAAGGCTTACATTGACCACTTCTAGTGATCTACCCTATTAGGAGCATAAAGGACTGCTAGGTCCACCTTCTTAGAGGATTTACAAACATATAATGAAGTATGCACTCTATTAGGAGATTTATACAAAGACTATTAAGTCTACCCTGTTAAAGGATTTACAAAAAATATTCACTTGTTAGGATGAAATAGTTGATCTACTTAAAACTTGATTTCTAATTAGATCCTTGAAGTATAGATCACCTCTTATGATTGATGAATCTTTATTGCTCCTTGTAGACCTTGTTGAATACTCTTCTCTATTTATTATTCACTTTCATTCTTCTCAAAACATTACATGTCTATCTTGACACTCTCATGCATACATTGAAATGATATAATACATTACATATATGCCATTACAATAATTACAATTGCAAGGTCAGCCAAAACACAAGTGAACAAAATATTACTAAGTTAGCCAAACAGTAGAAAACTCAGGTTCTTCAAGTTGACTTGGTAACCTTCTGATACTTGGCATCCACTGCATTACTTGGCATCTTCATGCACTCAGTAGAAGTAGAAGCTTGGTCCATACTAATCACACAACATAGCTTGAGAGTCAGTAACCATTGTAGACTTGGCAAATATAGCAGCACTCAGTGAAAACTAAATCCTTCGTTTACATTGCTTTCACTTGATAAGTACTACACTTTCATTACTCGATAAACACTAGACTTCCATCACTCGATAAACACTATGAAGCTCAGTGAACACTGTATGCTTGGTAGATACTATAGGGCTACACATCCACTTGGTAGCTTCATGAATGCTCGGTATGAACTGCTTGACTGCACACTCACTCGGTAGCTTCAAGAATGCTTGGTATAAACTACTTAAGTGATGAATCTACAAGGTAACCACTAAATGCTTGGTATACACTGTAGACTGAGTGATGAACTCGATAATAATTAAGAATTGAGTAATTTTTGTCACTAATGACAAATACAATATAATGCCAACAACTTTAGCTTGAAATATAGACTCAATGCTACTAGAGTTAGGAACATAGTTATCAAAGTTGTCTAACTCAAAGGTTGCCAACCTTCCTACTAGCATGTCTAAAGTTATATCATTTTTAGGATCACATATCATCTCTTGAATACCTAACATTGTAATTATATAAATGTGAAGAAGAGTTTTGAGTACCTTGCTAACTACTCTAACATCATCTATTTTCCCTCCTAAGGCTCTTATTGTACTTACACTTGTTTTTCTTCTTTCACTGTATTATACAACATTTTTATCTTCCCTCATCTTCATCTAATCAAATAGACCTCTTAGAATTTCTACCTTAGCTCTCCTCACATTTTCATCTCCTCCATATATATCTTTCAAATTGTTCCACATTTCATGATCAGTGGCAAAATCTTTGACTTCATCAAATTCATAAATAATTGAGAGTGGAAGAAATGCCAATCATCATTATATTTTGATTCTTCTTTTCAACAATTTGATGCACAAACAAAGGAGGTCCAACAGGTGCCACTTTTTTTTTATCCATATATTTCATGCCTATGTCTCCAATTATTTCCAAATATATCTTCATGAGTTCCTTCCATGCTTGGAAGTTGTCTCTATTCAATTTAGGAATCCCCCTTCAGTGAGACATCTTTATCTTTATCCTAGGTCCTTGAAACCTTATTTGCAAGCACCAATAGCTCTAATACAAATTTTTTGAAATAGAAATTTGTAACTGAGAGGGGAGGGTTGAATTAGTTACCACCAAAAAAATTCCAAAAGTTCCTTTAATATGTCAACACAATATAGAACCAATAACTTGTTTTAACTCAGTTAACATTGTATATTCTACTATAAATTAGTTAACACTGAATATATTACTATCACTTGGTTAGCATTTAACATGTATATCTTAGGTTATTTAATTGTGATTTAACTTAATTAACTTAGTTGTAGAAATATAAAGAAAATACCATGAACACAAGAGACACCAAGATTTAATATGGAAACACAATTTGGGAAAACCACCAATTGCAACTAGTTACTATTTTTCACTCTTTTGAAGTGAACTCTATTAGGATCCAACCCTAGTAATGGTTACAAAACACATTGTTAGGTGTGACTCTACTAGAGGATTTACAAAATATCTGTTATGATGACACTATTAGGAGATTTATTTCACTGCTACAATTATTAGAGAGAAATAATGACTTGACCTAACTATTGATGCAACTATCTTCACTAATTTCTAATCTTTGCTTTGTCTTGATTATGTGATCCTACTTGATTAGAATGTTCTTTGCAGCTCACTCAACTTAGATACTTTGTCCTCTTGTAGATATCCTTCCAATTCTCTTAATTCATCTTCTTCAATCTCATTGCTTACTCATTTGGATCCTCAACTTGACCTTATACTTATATGAATAATATTGACAATTTAGATTGAATAAAATTTTAATCAAACAATTTACATTCCTTAAGTGAGCTTGAATTAACCCATAAATATATATGACTCAATATGTTGGCAGTCAACTAATATAGAATTGAGTACTTGGTCAACTTAGAGAAACACTTTATTAATTGACCCAACTCAATCAATACTGATTGTGAACTGACTTTCCTTTGGTAACCAAGTGAACTCTTTAACATAGGATCCATTCTAACTTTCCTTTAATAACTAAGTAAACTCAGTTAACATAGGATCTACCTTTGATGCCCGAGTGAGCTCAACAAGAACTAACTCTAAACTTTATAAGGGTTGACATTTTGTGTAACATAAAAAACAACATATAATTGAATAATTGTTTCCAATAGATTTGAGGCCTAAATCATGCCTATGCATCATAAATGGATCATAGTGGGAAAATTTGGTAGATATCAATTGAAGAATGTCAAAATTGCTAAGAAATGAAAAAGTTTTCAACAACTTTTGAAAGTTGCTTGACAAGTTTTTGACAAAATTTTAAATTTTTGGGAGAAAGATCTTGAAAGTTAAAATAACTATCTAAAAAATCTTAAGTAATCTATCATACCATGAAGGAGACCCATTTCAAGAGTTGTAAAATGTAAGAAGTGAGTTTTGAAAAATTGAAAGGCACAAGTTGTTGATCTAGATTAGATAGTTTTACGGTTTATTTTTGAACCCTATTAGGAACCGACCCTATTAATGGTTACAAAACACATTGTTAGGTGTGACCCTACTAGAGGATTTACAAAATATATGTTATGATGACACTATTAGGAGATTTATTTCACTGCTACAATTATTAGAGAGAAACAATGACTTGACCTAACTATTGATGCAACTATCTTCGTTAATTAAAAATCTTTGTTTTGGCTTGATTATGTGATCCTACTTGATCAGAATGTTCTTTGCAACTCACTCTACTTAGATACTTTTTCCTCTTGTAGATATCCTTCCAATTCTCTTAATTCATCTTCTTCAATCTCATTGCTTACTCATTCGGATCCTCAACTTGACCTTATACTTATATGAATAATATTGACAATTTGGATTCAATATAATTTTAATCAAATAGTTTACATTCCTTAAGTGAGCTTGAATTAACCCATAAATCTATAAGACTCAATATGTTGGCAGTCGACTAATATAGAATTGAGTACTTAGTCAACTTAGAGAAACACTTCATTAATCGACCCAACTCGGTCAATACTGATTGTGAACTGACTTTCCTTTCGTAACCAAGTGAACTCTTTAACATATGATCCATGCTAACTTTCCTTTGATAACTAAGTAAACTCAGTTAACACAGGATCTACCTTTCATGCCTGAGTGAGTTCAGCAAGAACTAACTCTAAACTTGATAAGGCTTGACATTTTGTGTAACATGAAAAACAACATATAATTTAATAATTGTTTCCAATAGATCTGAGGCCTAAATTATGCCTATGCATCATAAATGGATCATAGTGGACAAAGTTGGTAGTTACCAATTGAAGAATGTCAAAATTGCTAAGAAATGCAAAAGTTGTCAACAACTTTTTGAAAGTTGCTTGACAAGTTGTTGACAAAATTTTGAATTTTTGAGAGAAAGAGCTTGAAATTTAAAATAACTATCTAAAACCTCTTGAGGAATCTATCATACCATGGAGACCCATTTCAAGGGTTGGAAAATGTAAGAAGTGAGTTCTAAAAAATTGAAAGGCACAAGTTGTTGATCTAGGTTAGATAGTTTTACGATTTATTTTTGAACCCTATTAGGAACCAACCCTATTAATGGTTACAAAACACATTGTTAGGTGTGACCCTACTAGAGGATTTAAAAAATATCTCTTATGGTGACACTATTAGGATATTTATTTCATTGCTACAATTAATTGATAGAGGTCCTTCTCTAATACCACTGATAGAGGTCCTGCTCTGATACCACTTGATAGAGGGCCACACCACCTTACCCACTCACAATCAAGAAAGCAACAATATGGAGACCAAAAAAAATGCTTCACAAGAAATTTTATTATACTTGAAGATCCTTACAACACCCACAAGATGATATCAAGCTTCTCCTTGAGCTTCTCCTTCCACAACTTCTACTTCTCAAGTTTCTACTCCTCGAGCTTCTATTTCTTGAACTTGATTACAAATGATAATAAGCCTTGCTTAAATAGGCACTTCTAACCCAAGACATTACAAACACAACCAATGTGGGATAAAAGGTAAATACAACTATCTTTAAATCAATATTAAATTCCCACCCAAATACAATTAAGCACCCAACAAATATTAAATACATGATTTATCCAAAACCTTCTAGAATTTCCACCTACACACTTCGATTAATGGAATGACAACTATTTTTCTTATTTTTCTATTTACGCCACCTATGCACCTCGAAAATAGAAATTCCTCTTTTTTTCTTTTTCTCCTTTTTCCCTTTTTTTATTTTTTTATTATTTCTCCTCTAATTTTCGTCACTTTCTCTCTCCTCCAAATTTTTTTTTTTTTTTTTTAAATTTTTTTTTTTCAAATTTTTTTTTTCCAATAATTTTCCCATGCAAGATGCTCCTGCATCAGACTCCCCCGGTAGATAGAAAAGTGTGTCCCACACTTTGACGCCAAAAGAAAGATCTACCACCATCTTCATCTTCACCAAAGGCTTCCACCTCAATAGGGACAACAAAACCACCATGCAAACCTTCGACACCAACATCTCAACCATCCAATCAACAAGCTCATGCACAAGAACAAACTGAACATAATGCTTCATTAGCAAACTCCCATTCACATCAACAACTAGTGAATCCACACCAGCAGCAACAAACCCCGCATCAGCAACAACAAGCTTCATATCAGCACCAACATGTAGATCTCCATCAATACATGCCAAACTCTCAAAACCAACAACCTCATTGCTCACAACAAGATGCTCTGCAATACATAACTCACCTCCAACAACTGGATCATCCACCTCCAAGTGCTCCATAATCTCCATGTCAAATTCAACCAATTGATCATGAAAACCAACCTTGATCCCAACATTAGCAAGGTTAGGAATATCCTCAGCAACAACCTCTATTTTCTCTACAGGTTCTGCATCAGACTCCACAAACTGATCAGAAAAACCAACCTCTTCCACCTCAACCTTGTGATGCCATCTTCTCTCATAAACCTCCTTAACTTGATTAGCCAATCTATCATCCAACTGAGAAATCATCTTAGAAAAATTCCTCTCCACTATATCATGGATTTTGGCAATCATCTTAGGGTCCAATCCTCTTGAAGCCATCTTCCAAGACCTTCGTAAACCCTCTGCAACAAATCCTTCCCACACTCCTTGTGACAACCAAATTGTTTGCAAGTCAGATTGCAACTTGCCACCTCACACGAACAATCAGGAACCACATCACAAGTCTAGGACAATAGATTTGCAATCCACCAGCTCTGATTAACTTTGCCCAACCAAGGTCCTGGTACAAACTGCCTCACACTTCGGCAATCTGCTTGTACACTCAGGATCTCCTGCTCTGATACCACTGATAGAGGTCCTGCTCTGATACCACTGATAGAGGTCCTGCTCTGATACCACTTGATAGAGGGCCACACCACCTTACCCACTCACAATCAAGAAAGAAACAATATGGAGACCAAAAAAAATGCTTCACAAGAAATTTTATTATACTTGAATATCCTTACAACACCCACAAGATGATATCAAGCTTCTCCTTGAGCTTCTCCTTCCACAACTTCTACTTCTCAAGTTTCTACTCCTCGAGCTTCTATTTCTTGAACTTGATTACAAATGATAATAAGCCTTGCTTAAATAGGCACTTCTAACCCAAGACATTACAAACACAACCAATGTGGGATAAAAGGTAAATACAACTATCTTTAAATCAATATTAAATTCCCACCCAAATACAATTAAGCACCCAACAAATATTAAATACATGATTTATCCAAAACCTTCTAGAATTTCCACCTACACACCTCGATTAATGGAATGACAACTATTTTTCTGATTTTTCTATTTATGCCACCTATGCACCTCGAAAATAGAAATTCCTCTTTTTTTATTTTTCTCCTTTTTCCCTTTTTTTATTTTTTTATTATTTATCCTCTAATTTTCGTCACTTTCTCTCTCCTCCAAATTTTTTTTTTTTTTTTTTTAAATTGTTTTTAAAAAAAATTTTTTTTTCCAATAATTTTCCCATGCAAGATGCTCCTGCATCATTAATAGATAGAAACAATGACTTGACCTAACTATTGATGCAACTATCTTCACTAAATTCAAATAATGTGATCCTAGTTGACTAGAATTTTCTTTGTAGCTCACTCAACTTAGATACTTTTTCCTCTTGTAGATATCCTTCCAATTCTCTTAATTCATCTTGTTCAATCTCATTGCTTACTCATTTGGATTGTCAACTTGACCTTATACTTATATGAATAATACTAACAATTTGAATTGAATATAATTTTAATCAAAAAATTTACATCCCTTAAGTCAGCTTGAATTAACCCATAAACCTATAAGACTCAATATTTTGGTAGTTGACTAATATAGAATTGAGTACTCGGTCAACTTAGAGAAACACTTCATTAATCGACCCAACTCAGTAAATATTGATTGTGAACTGAATTTCCTTTGGTAACCAAGTGAACTCTTTAACATAGGATCCATGCTAACTCCCCTTTGATAACTAAGTAAACTCAGTTAACATAGGATCTATCTTTGATGCCCGAGTGAGCTTAGCAAGAACTAACTATAAACTTGATAAGGCTTGACATTTTGTGTAACATAAAAAACAACATATAATTGAATAATTGTTTCCAATAGAACTAAGGCCTAAATCATGCCTATGCATCATAAATGGATCATAGTGGACAAATTTGGTAGTTACCAATTGACAAATGTCAAAATTGCTAAGAAATGCAAAAATTGTCAACAACTTTTGAAAGTTGCTTGACAAGTTTTTGACAAAAGTTTGAATTTTCGAGAGAGAGATCTTGAAAGTTATAATAACTATCTAAAACCTCTTGAGTAATATATCATACCATGAAGGAGACCCATTTCAAGGTTTGGAGAATATAAGAAGTGAGTTTTGAAAAATTGAAAGGCACATGTTGTTGATCTAGATTAGATAGTGTTATGGTTTATTTTTGCAAGAATCCTTTAATGGATTGAACTAATACTATTTTTAATTTATCCTTATATTTCATGCTTGTACAATACTTTTTTCTTTATAACTCAAGTTGATAGGAGAGCATTAGGTTATAGTTTAAAAATCTTTTATTTCTAGTCAATCTATTGGTTTCATCTTGACAACTTTCTGAAAAATGACACCCCCGTGAATCCTCACCATGGAATCATCATGGCTTTGAGGGAAAGGGTAGTAGAGTCTTGTTATAGTGTACATAAAAAAGGAGTGGCTTGGACAAACTAGTTTTCTATATTTCAAGTAATGCCCTAGGCAAGCTTACTATGCATGGCTATGCGATCACAGTGCTAGCAAGTGGACCTTGGTGGATTGAATGTGTTAGATACTTTAATCTAAGAGTTGAAAAAGGAGAGATGTGTGAGGAAACCATTTGCCAAAGGAGAAGTTTCCAAGATTAGTTTTCTTATGTATTTCATCATGCCCTGTAGAAGGTTGTTTGGAAATGTTTGATACCCTTATTTTTAGGCATAAAAATAGAAAAGGAGATTATAGATAGGCTGAGGAAAAAAGACCCACCAAATATTATAGTATTTCCAAAAGGGTATCCATATCTAGGATTGGGTTTCCACCTTGTTAAGAGAAATTTGGAGTTATAGCCCAAAAACTAACTTTGGAGGCCTAATTCCTCTAGGTCTAATTACGAAAAATTTGTCAAGTTTCAAGGAATTGACAAGGATACCTATGAAATTTGAGTCCACAATGATAGCCACACTCTAGACGAAACTCTAAGAAGAATCTAAACTTGTGCTCACAAGCCACAAAGCAACCGTCTTGTATCCCAAGCCACAACTACTAGCTCTACTAGAAAATTTCTTTTTCTCATGGTGAATGAAAATGACTAAAGACTCTAGAAGACCTTCTACATATACCATAGTAAGAAACAAGTCAGCCTATAAAGTTATAAATCAAATAAGCCACTCCATTAAATACATATTTAAGGAACAACTTGACCCTGTAATACATATTAAGTACCAAATTTGTTAGAAGCATTACAACACTCATTAAATACACATATAAAAGAACCAAATAGGTCCACATAGAGTCCAAAATCACTCCACATCACAATATTATGCCACATGCAATCAATACACCAAGTTGGCCAATCCGATCCAAAAGAACTCCATCCTGCAAGCCACACTATTGAGCATCATCAAAAACCACAATAATCACCAAGCTCCCACAAGAATTTTTGAGTTTCAAAAGTAAATAATAACCAACACACATCAAGAATTATGTTGGCACTCAAAATTGATGCCCTAATTTTGAGTACTATTCTAAAAACAAAGTCAAATTGAGCCCCTATAAGCATTTTTCATGCATGTGTACCTAACTATCATTTTGGAACCTATTAAGTGTTTCATGTATTTAAAAACTTTCATTTAGTATGTGCATGCATCCCATAATGATAATTTTTCATTTCAATTCATTGTGTGAAGTTTCAATTTGAGCATTGCTTAATTTTGCATTTTACTAAAGTGTCAAACAACAATAGGAAGCCTAGTTCACAATTGAATATCTTGCACCTAGTAAAGATTCATGACCCATCACTTTGGGAGTTCTTATGATGCATATCAAAGAACTTATGTTTCAGATCTCAAGTCATTTCAATATGTTTTGAATAGGTTTTGAATTCCTCAAAGTTGGTTGTTTATTGTTGTCATGCTAATACATATTGTTTAGAATTTCAAGAAGCCCTGTTTGGCCAATTATAACTTTGACCCAAGTGACTCTATTGATAAAAATCCCTTTGAATTGTATTTTATGGGTCAGATGTTTTCAAATATAATTCCAAATGCAATTAATGAAGTTTCACTGATGTCTAAAAATGCAGATTGATCGGTAGCCCTATTTGGAAAGTCATAACTCTAAGTCCATAATAGATGAGACCGAATAGATTCATTAGTGTGTTCTAATCTGAAAATGATTTTAAGTGTGCAAGTTTTTCAGTCTTAACGAATAGGTCTGCACACTTTCCTAGGTCCATTCCATTTCTGAAAATCATTGTTATGCTAATGTTCCCAATTTTACAAATCCAAGTACACAACTTTGACAGCTTATCAAATTAACCCAGTTATTTTTCATGAGCCCAAATCATAGATTTCTAATCTCCACATGACAATAAACTAATGCACTAGTTTTTGCCCCCTCAAGTGATTGTTTGACCTATTTTCAAAGTCAAAATCAAATGTAGTTTATTATTTTATAGAATGTTTGTTTACAGGGAGTTTCAACTGAGCAATTTTGATAGTTAATATATTTTGAGGTAGATGTTGTCATGACATGAAATTTGATAGGGTGAAATAATGTGAACTGAAGAATAAATATGTTAGATCTTAGTACCTAGTTGTTTGATTCAATTAGTTTTTAAAGCCACTTTCAGAGGCTTCCTTGCAGAAAATCATAGGTTTCCCAAAGGGGTAAAGTAATTTTTTTTAATTGTGCAAAAATGATTTAATTGGAATCTAATCATGACTAAGTGATTAATGGATCTAAATGAAAGGTCATGCTTTTATTCTTTTTAGCTAAACTCACTTTGGGGCCTGACTAATTCTACCATACTGATGTGATAAAATATAAATGAAGATAGTGAAATGTTGATGCAAGGATACAATGATGTGTATACATTGTTAATAGAATCATAAAGGTTTCTAATCTCATGGGTTATATTATTAGTCCATGATGTAACTGATATTGGGATATGAGTTTTCATCTTTGGGAAAAAGTGTTATGGTCTATTTGTGCTTATTAAAAAGCCATATTACATGGTTTTTGACCAAGATGGCCAATTTTGGGTACTTCAATACTGGTATTGATTGTGTGCTATGGGGAATAATGTGGTTAATCATTTTTGATCAAATTTATTTAGAGGATGATTATTTGGTAAGATTGGTGGTTTGTACTTCATGAGAGGAGTTATTGTGAATTGAACTCATAAAAGATATAAGCCAATCAAAGCATGATGAGCATTGTATTTCTAAACTTTTAGTGTCACTCTTAAAACATGGTGTCACTAGGTATTTCATAATGAGAAGGGCATGGATTTTATTCTCCATTCTCCTAAATGCTTGAAGCAAGAGCAGGATGCATGCACAATCACTTCACCAAGTTTGACTGCTCGCTCTAGCTACCCATCTACTTCCTATGATTTGAATCCATTATAGGGTAATGTAGGAATGTCTTATCACATTTGAGCTAGATTGATTGGTAGCCAACAATGAGGCATCAGTGCAGTTCTGTGGCACTAGAGAGAGTAGCTTACCCCCATTGTTGATTACAACCTAAAAATCCTGATAGCCCTTCCTATTCATGCAAAAATTGGAGAGCCCTTGGTATGTGGATTTTTTTTCACCTACTCAATAGTACAAGAAACCATTTAATTATTTGGAGAGCCTTTGGCAAGACTATTGTGACACATAATGGAATCCATTCAAATTTTATCATTCAAAAGAATGTAGCAAAGGAACGAAATGACATAATTTATTTGGAATTTTCATTACCTATGGTGAAATAAAATCTACTTAATAGATGGAATTAGACATGGAACAATCAGATCATAACAAAAAAAAGGTTGCTATCTTGGAAATCTCTCTCAGATACTGTCGCAAAAGACATTGGCACAAATTAAAACTTTGATTTTCATTATGGATTTCTTGTCTCTTGTTGAAAACACTCCCATGTTTGAGATGTTGGAAAGCAGGAAAGAGGCTTTCAGGAGGTGTTATCTTTATCTAGATTTGATTGGATAATTGCACATATCTTGTGTCAAACCATTCTAGATCAAGAGTCTTACCTATTTTTTGTTCTTCTCCTCTATTTGCAAGATTCACATTCACACCAACAAGGGAAAAACCATGATATATCCTCTTAACTAGTGTGTCTACATGTAAAAAGGTGACAAATGTAGCATGGAAAGATGCAATATTGAGATGATTGTCTGCAACTTGCTTAATAAGGTAAAACAAAGCTTGATGACTTTCTTAGATATAATGTTAGAAATGCTTTAGAATAACAGAGAGGGGGAGTGAATCAATTATTCAAGGTCCAAATGTCCTAATAAAACTTTTCCCACTAAGTATAGTGAGTCCATTAAACTAATCATGCATCCAAGCTAAACATTCTTCTTTGCAAGTTACTGATAAATCAACATGCAGGAATAAAACATGAAAGATCAACACATAACATAGTGATTTACATGGAAACCCAATTTAGGAAAAACCACCAGTAACATGCTACTCAATTCCCACTCTTCTGAAGTGATGCCCTGTGACAGACCTACCCTATTAAAGGCTAAAACACCCTGTTAAATGTGACCTAACTAAAGGATATCAACCACCCTATTAGAAGTGGGTATGGTTAAAGGAATTTAGAACATTCACTTGGAATGTCAGCCTATTAGAGGATTTACAAATGACTGTTAAACCAACCAAGGTCCATAGGATTTTACCCTAACTAATACAATTGCTAGAGAGTAATAATAAGGGATTTTGATCTCATACAACTCACAACATAACTTGCAGATTTTAGATCTCAATTCCGCTCTCAAATTTTTCTAGCCTTTAGTCTTTGTAGCTTTGTCAACTTGTCCTCCTTTCAAGCTTTGTCTCCTTGAGTCTCCATGCTCATTATGCCAATGCGGTCACCTCTATGGTCACTTATCAAAGAAAAGTCTCTATACTTCATTCCTCCCTTTTGATGCCTTCTCCTTAAAACCACATACTCTCTCTAACCAACCACTCTTGCTTCTTGACCTATAACTCCTTAAATAGAAATCTGGAATGCTTTTCCTACTCTAATCTTTGCACTCTTGATTTTTGTTCAAATAGATTAGGTAAGATTCAATGAATCTACCCTTAATCTTTTTTCTTCTAGAAACATCATGAATAATCCACCTTTATTTTTGTAGAAATGGTTAACCTAAAATTTTTTGCCACCAGCTCATCATCCTTATCTTCCCTTTGGTTCAAAAATTCAAGGTAACAAACTTGTCAGCTCAGATCTGGCAAATCTTTGAATTTTCAAATAATGAAATAGCTCAACACTATTGGATTTATGATGCTCATCACATACTATGTTACTCAATACACACTATGTTTTACTGATACTTGGCACCTACTGTGGATTAACTTAGCATCAACTATGTTTTAATGATCCTTGATACCTATTACTTGCTTGACTCCTAAACTTTATTGACACCTTCTATTTCACTCAACACACAGTAGATTTTACATTTTCTCAACACTTACTAATAATTTACTCAGCATGAACTATCTTGCTTGGCACCCACTGATGAACTTAGTCAAGCTTTGCAGATAGATTTAATATGACTTATTCTTTTAGAGTTTCTAAGTGTAGCCAACCTCTATTTCTTCAAGTGTATTATCATGTCATTTTATCATTGTCTTAACTTATCCTTATACTTAATTACAAAGCCATAACTCAACCTTTCCCTTGGGTGGTTTTGTGACATCTTGTTTATTAAATCCTCTTCATCAATCAACTAAGTGATAATAGTTGGATCTTATAAGAAATTGTCATTTTAGAAAATATTAGGTTTGAAATCAGTGAAAAATAATGACTGAAAACATTCTTTATCAACAATTTCCCTTCTTTGCAAAAATCTCCCTTCTTCAATAATGATCTTTTCAGTTAGATTTCAACAATCTCCCTCTTTGTCATTGATGGAAAACCAAACTGATCAACCAAGTTATCAAAATGCTAACTAGGTTAATAACAATAAGTCAAATGTTGAAAAGAAAACTTTGTATAACTCCCTTTGATCTTTTCATCCTAATTAATTTCTATTTGTGTTGTTTTCTCCCTCTTAGCCACTATTTTCTTTTCTCTTTCTTTCTAGTATTTCTCTAATATTTCTCCCTTTACACATTTGATCCTAGAGATTTGCTATTTCTCCCTCTTTGACAACAATACCAAAGATATATTATGTCAACATCTTATCATGCAAGTGGAGCATTTGTAGGCACTCCAATTTCCCCCTCTATCACCTTGCTTGTGACTAATTTGGAATTTTAGTATATTAATTACTTCAAGCAAAACCTAAAGTAACTAGCCTCTAAATCAATTTATAACATTTGAGCAATCAACTCATTTGATGCAAGAAAATCTCTCTATTACATAAGAAACCATGGATAGGAGTATCACCTCTAACTTACCTCTAAGATATTCAAATGCATCTTTAGGTAATGGTTTTGTGAAGATGTCAGCAATTTGTTCCTTTGAGTCGACATATTCCATCTCTACTTGTTTGTCTTCCACTAGTTCTCTTACATAATGATACTTAATTGCAATGTGCTTCATTTTAGCATGCATCATAGGATTCTTTAATATGTTGATGGCACATATGTTATCACAATAGATCATCACAGGTTTAGTTACCTCTTCCTTCATACCTTCCAACAAGTGCTTGATCCATACAATATTAGTGCAGTTGATGGCTATAGAAACATACTCAACTTCAGTTGTGGACTGTGAGGTATAACTTTGATTTTTTCTAGTCCATGTGACTAGTCTTTTACCTAATAAAAGTGCTCCTCCACTAGTGCTTTTTTTGTCATCTATATTATCTCCCCAATCTGCATCAATTTAGGCATTCAACTCAAACTTTTAACTCCTCTTATAGTTTAAGATAAATTCATTTGTTCCTTTTAGGTACCTCATTATTCTTTTTACTGCCATAAGATTATTTTCTCTTGGGTTTGAAAAAAATCTCATTACTATTCCAATAGATAATGCAATGTCTGGTCTACTATGAACAACATACTACAACTTTCTAATTATTGATTTGTACATTGTCTGATTTACTTCTGTCGATTCATCATTCTTGGATAACTTATGTCCTATTACCATTGGTGTACTGACTAGTTTTGAATCCTCTAACCCAAATATCTTGAGTATCTCCTTGATGTATTTTGATTGGGTCACAAATATGCCATGTTTTAGTTGATATACTTGCAATCCAATGAAGAATTTGATTTCTCCAAACATTGACATCTCAAACTCATGTTTCATTTGAATAGAAAAATATTTACATAGGGCATGTTTTCCTCCAAATATCATATCATCAAAAAAGATTTCAGATATTAAAATGTCTTTACCTTTTTCTACCTTGACATACAAGTTGATGTTGTCACTTTTTATCTCAAATCCTATCTTTACAAGATATTTTTAAAGTCTCTCATACCATGCTCTAGGTGCTTGTTTCAAACCATAGAGTGCTTTATGTAGTTTGCAAACCATATCCTTATTTTTTTCATCAACAAATCCTTCTAGTTGTTCTATATAAACTTCCTCTTCTAGTATACCATTCAGAAAAGAAGACTTTATATCCATTTGGTAGACTTTAAAACTTTTTTAGGCAGCATATGCAAGTAGTGTTCTTACTTCTTCCATCCTTGCAATAGGGGAAAATGTTTTCCCATAGTCTAGTCCTTCCTCTTGTTCATAACCTTTCTAGTCTAGTCTAGCCTTATTTCCTATGATCTCACCATTCTCATCTAGCTTGTTCCTAAATACCCACTTGGTACCAATCACATTCTTATTAGCTAGTCTTGGAACTAAGGTCCAAGTTTTGTTCTTTTCTATTTGATCAATCTCTTCTTCCATAGATTTGCACCAATTATCATCCTGTAGTGCATCTTTCACTCTTTTGGGTTCAATCTTGCTTAGAAGACATTATTCATTTCTTAGTTTGTTCCTTGTCATTGGTCTGGCTTCCTTGTATCCAATAATTTTTTCTATAGGGTGATGTCTGCTCACATAATTGGATAGCCTTGGTTCTATCCTTGTTTCCATGTCAAGTCTTTCAACTTTAGAGTCACTATGCACATCTCTTTTAGGTGTACTGATCTGAGAATCAAAATTTTCATTTTCTTTATTCTGCAACTCAGCTTTTTAATGCAGCTTAGCATTCACTAGCTATGACTTGGCTGATACTAAAACTTTTTGCTAATTCCAAACTTGATTGGTAGCTTCTTCTTTAGCAGTCATTCCTTTATAGAAGTATACAAAGGATCTATACTCTTCTAGTTTCTTGATGGATTCATCATCTTGAACTTCTACATACTCATCAAAATTTTTATTTTCACTCTCCACAATTTTTCTAGTGTTAGTATTCAAACACTTAAATGATTTATTTCTAGTGGAGTATCCAAGGAATATGCCTTCATCACTCTTTGCAACAAACTTTTCATTTCTAGAATCTTTAATAATATAACACTTAAAACCAAACACGTTGAAATTTTTTACATTAGGTGAGTGACCATACCATAATTCAAAAGGTGTTGCATTTGTACCTTTCTTGACTTGTACTCATTTTAGGGTGTAGACATTTGTACTTATAGCTTCTCTCTAGTACTTTAGAGTAAAATTCTTCTCCATCATTAATGTTCTGGCATAGTCTATTACTAACCTATATCCTTCTTTTTGCAATTCCATTTTGTGGGGGAGTTCTAGGTGTTGATGTTTGTCTTTTAATTCCTTTATCATTGCAAAATGTCTCAAATTATTTTGATATGGACTCTCCTCCTTTGTTTGATCTTAGACACTTTAGACTCTTCTCTATTTCCTTCTTAAACTTGGCTAAATACAACCTAAACATTTGAAACACATTAGGTTTTTGCTTTAAGAACATGACAATTATCATCCTAGAGTAGTCATCAACAAATAGCATTATATATTTGTTTCCTTTGTTGCTTTGCACTTCTATTGGGCCACATAAATCTATATGGACTAACTCTAATGTTTCTTTAGAAATATAGGTTTTTCTTTTCAAATTTGACTTGGACATCTTTCCTACCTGACATTGTTTGCACATTGTATTGTCAGGCTTCTTTAGTTTAAGCAATCCTCTAACTTTTTTCATTTTGTTGATGCTTATTAGATTATTAAAGTTGACATGAAATAGCCTTTTATGCCATAGCCACACATTATCAACTCTTACAATAAGATAGCCAACATCCTCCATATCTAGGTAAAACAAATCACTCCTAGTTTGGTCTCCTTTTCCTATCAGATTTCCATCAATGTCATAGATTTTGGCAATTTTGGTTCCAAATTCTACTTTGCATTCTACATTTCCTAACTGTGACACACTCAATAGATTGTAGTTCAATCCTTCAACATAATATGCATTATCACATGAAATTTTCTCTGTAAGCTTAATGGAATCTTTTTCTTTGATTAGACATTGAGCATCATTTCCAAATCTAACACTATTTCCATCATATTGAGTAAAGGTAATAAACTTACTTTTGTCTCCTATCATATGAAGTGAACACCCATTGTCTATGATCCATCTATCATTCTTATTTACACATTTTACTGATGTTGTTGCCTCATCTTCATCTGACTTATCCTTCATGGCTACATAGACTACCTCACCATCATTTTCATCAGAACCCTCTTCTTCAACAATGTAGCACTTTTTTCCTTTGTCTTTGTAATCTCTGCTATCATCTTCTCTTATGTTCTTGTGCTTGTTTCTTTCTGTGTAGTTCATTTTCTGTGTGCACCTTGTAGCAATATTTCCTACTTCATTGCAATTAAAAAAAATGATAGAAAACTCACCTTTGAATTTATTTTGCCCTCTTTGAAATCTTCTGGCCAACAATGCTTCCAATTGTTCCTCATCTTCTTCATCTGTGCTACTGTCACTAGATGCATATATTACTTTTCTCTTCATCTTCTTTGGTTTCACATCTTTAGTTTCTTTCAACAATAGCTTGGCTTTATAAACAAATTCAAGATTCTCAGGTCTATAGTTATCAAAGTTGGGTAACTCAAATGTAGTGAGTCTTCCCACTATACCTTCAAGAGTTAGCTTGTTTCTTGGTGCACATCATAACTCTTGGATGGTTGGCACTCTAATAGCATATATAGGGAGAAAAGTTCTTAAGAATTTTATATTAATAGTTTCATCATCTAAATGACCACCCAAACTTCTTATTGCACTTACTACTTTCTTTATTCTAGAGGCATATTGAGCAATGTTCTCACCTTCCTCTATTCTCATGTCATCAAATTTTTGTTTGAGGCTTTCTCCTTTTTCTCTATGGATATTTTGATCTCCTCCATAAATATGTGTCAAGGCTTTCCACATCTTAAATGTAGAGTCACATCCCTTGATGTTATCAAATTTAGCATAGTTGAGGGCAAAGGAAATCTCCACCATTGCCTGATTATGCTCCTTCTTTTTCTTCATATCTTCTATAGTAGGAACACTAGCTAGAACAACATGTTCCACTTCAATTGAGGTTTGTGCATGATCACTTATTGATCCAAGGTGCAACTTCATTAAACTTTCCCATGCAGCAAAGTTATCTCTACTAAGCTTAAGAACTTCTCTCTTGGACATCTTGATCTTTTCTTCTTCTAGTACCTTTAAACTAAGTCAGTAGATGGCTCTAATACCAATTGTTAGAAATTCTTTATAATAAATTAGAGGGGGGTGAATTAGTTATTCAAGCTCCAAATGTCCTAATAAAACTTTTTCCACTAAGTATAGTGAGTCCATTAAATTAATCATGCATCTAAGCTAAACAATCTTCTTTGCAAGTTTCTCATAAATTAACATGCAGGAATAAAAAATGAAAGATCAACACATAACAAAATGATTTATGTGGAAACCCAATTTGAGAAAAACTACTAGTAACATGCTACTTAATTCTCACTCTTTTGAAGTGATGCCATGTGAAAGGCCTACCCTGTTAAAGGCTACAACACACTGTTAAATGTGACATGGTTAAAGGATTTCAACCACCCTATTAGAAGTGGGCCTAGTCAAAGGACTTTAGAACATTCACTTGGAATGTCACCCTATTAAGGGATTTACAAATGGTTGTTAAAAAAACCTAAGTCCATAGGATTTTACCCTAATTGATCCAATTTCTAGAGAGTAACAATAAGGGATTTTGATTTGCTACAACTCACAACATAACTTACAAAATTCAAATCTTAATTCAGCTCTCAAATTTCCTTGGCCTTCGATCTCTACAGCTCTTATAGCTTGTCCTCCTTTCAATCTTTATCTCCTTAAGTCTCCATGCTCATTGTGCTAATGCAATCACCTTTGTGGTCACTTATCAAAGAAGAGTCTCTGTACTCTATTCCTCCCTTTTGATGCCTTCTCCTTAACACCACATACTATCTCTAACCAACCATTCTTGCTTCTTGACTTGTAACTCCTTACATAGAAGTCTGGAATATTTTTCCCACTCTAATATTTCCATTCTTAATTTTTGTTCAAATGGATTAGGTAAGATTCAATGAATCTATGCTTGATCATGTTTCTTCTAGAAGCATCATGAAGAATCCACCTATATTCACCCAAAAATGGTTAACCTAAAATTCTGTGCCACCAACTCATCATTCTTATCTTCCCTCTAGTTCAAAAAATTCAAGGTAACAAACTTGTTGGCTTAGATCTAGCAAATCTTTGACTTTTCAAATAATGTAGTAGCTCAACACTATTGGATTTCTAATGCTCAGCACATACTATGTTACTCAACACACACTATGTTTTACTAATTCTCAACGCCTACTATGGATTCACTTAGCATCAACTATGTTTTACTGATACTCGACACTTATTACTTGGCCAACACTTGAACTTGCTCAACACCTTCTATTTCACTTAGCACACTAGATTTTACATTTTCTCAACACTTACTGATAATCTTCTTGGCATGAACTAGCTTGCTCAGCAGCCACTAACAAACTTAGTCAAACTTGGTAGACAACTTTAATACAACTTATTCTTCTAGAGTTTCTAAGTGTAGCCAACCTCTATATCTTCAAGTGTGTTATCAATACATCACTTTTCCAGTCTTAACTAATTCTTGTACTTCATGAAAAAACCATAATTCAACCTTTCCCTTAGGTTCTTTTGTTACATCTTATTGATTAAATCCTCTTTGTCAATGAACTAAGTGATAATACTTGGATCTTATAAGCAATTGTCATTCTAGCAAATAAAAGGTTTGACAACAGTGACAAAACAATGATTGAAAACATTCTTTATCAGCAATCTCCCTTTTTCAATAATGATCTTTTCAATTAGATTTCAACATATAATTCTACCAAGAGTGGTAATGGGGGCACTACCAATTTGAAGGAAAGGTGATAGTTTAAGTAGGAGATAAAGTTGAAGCAAGATAAATAGCATTGCCATCTAATAAAGATTTCCCTCAGTTTTGAAATCAATTTATATAATTCTTGTTCTTTGATCTAAAATACACTTCTCTAGTATCATAATGTGTAGATCTAAAAAAATGTCTTCTACAAATGGACTGTGAGAAATATGTGAAGGGACATATTGACTAGTTCCATTTCCATTAGCAAATCCTCTAGCCCACTATGAAAGCCAAGCCCATAATGATGCAAGTTGAGAGAAAATAAGAATGGATCATTTAAGAGAGGAGATGTGTTGTGATTATGAAAATATGTTAAGATGGAGAAGCTTAATGTAGTCATATGGTGGATAATCAAAAGGTATTTGTCCCACATTCACCATATGAGGACATCTTTATATGTTTTAATACTAAGTGGGAAAAATTGTAAGTGTCAAAGACTTGAGGTCTTTTGATGAGAGGTGAAGTTGTGTCATAGCTAAAGAAATTTTGAACTAATATATAAAACTAGAAGATGAAGTGGTAGAGTGACCAACCAAAGATTGACACATGGCACTAAGTGAAAAAATGGCAAAGTCACACATGGTGCATATTTCTAGACTTGGTGTGAATTATGAGGTGTTGAAATGACATAAAAAAAAATCTAGCACAATGTCACATTATCACAAAATATGTGGCAGATGTTGAATAAATATACAAAAATGTGACAAAGGGACATGTGCTAAGGGGCTAAGGTGGCACTAGTGATGTGGCATGCAGTTTGAGGTAGGTGAGCTAGTAGAAGAGGAGACATGTCACATTATTGCATTTTCATGATAATGTGATGAAATGTTTACTATGTATTCAACCATGTGACAATGTGACACATGGTAGAGGTGGTGATGTGGCAGTTCACAGATAGATGCACTATATCATGTTACATGGCAAAGATCAATGGTTCTTGCAAATTTGCAAAATGAAAATGCTTACTCATCAAGGAATATATAGATGTTATGATCAATTAGATGATGAAACATGGTAGCATGTCAGAGGCATGAAAGCAATTCGCAGGCCAATTAGGAGGTGCCATGTGGTGCCTACATGGCATAGGGGTCTAGGCTGTGATGACATGGTGACAAACATGATAACATGGCAATACAAACCAATGAGAAAGGGACAAGTGGCAATCATGTATAAAGATACTATAAGATACACTGATGTGTTAGGATGAAAATGTAGAAATGAGAAATTAGGCACTTCCATGTGTCAACAAGATGGTCAAAATAGGTTTTACATGGATTGAGAATGGAGGGAAAATTTTGAAAGTCATAAATTTTAATAATTTTTTGTCTTTCCTCTCCAAACATATGCAAGTCATTTAAATAAAGTTGGATTTTAATAAAGAGGTTTAACTTTAGGTAAAAGTTAAATTTTTGCTAGAAATCAATCTAGAGAATTAGTCTACAACCTGGAGTTTAAATGATTGTTTAGGGCATTTTTCTTAAGAAAACACACAACTATTATATATTGAATAAAATATCTCAGAGTCTAATTTATGGAATTTTTTTTCTACACAGGTGTTAGTGGGTAAAATTTATGTTCTATTTTGTCTAAAGTACTCCTTATGCAACTCCATTATGGTATAAACAATTCTTTTTTAGTTTTTGATAAAACAATTAAATGAGTATGTATCAAATTTAGAGAGGGCCTTAGTATAGATTATTTTCCCCTCCAAAGTTTTGCAATGTGGATTTTGGAAAATGTTGGCATCAAGCTTAATAGTTTATCAAAAAGGGTCTTTTCTCATCATTCATGAAGATATTTTTAGAGTTTATTATGCAGAATGATGAGATCTGATCTAGTTTTGAGTTCTAGAGAGATGAAAGATATTTTGTAACAACATTGGATCGAGATTCAAGTAGATAAGTATCAATTTCAAATAAGATCTAGGATTTCTTCCTCATCTATATCTTTCTTTCCTCTCTCATTGTACATGGTTAAATCTAGTCTATTGAGAAGAGCTCTAGCTATGATTCCACCATTCATCAACATCTTTTGTCTTGTATGAGCAAAATAAATAAATATAGAGTATAGTTTTGATCTTTTTATGTGTTTTATAAATCTTTCATGCATCTTGAATGCAATTGTTTGAAAGGAATGAATACAAAGAGTGGAAAATTACTTAGTATCATTTTGAGTCTCTTCTCCTTTCTCTAAAGTTTACAATCTTTTGTGGTTTATGGACAAATAACATAGATCTAGTTGCATCTCATTTTGGGTTGTATGTTTTGATGTGGTATTCCTTTGATTCAAAGAATCATGAAAATACTTGACACATTTCGATAGGGTTGTGAGTTTTCATGAGAAGGATGTCTGATAAGTATGAGGTTCAATATGAACATTGTTGTTTGATTCAAAAAGTAATAGGATAGATTACCAATACATGATGATTGTTATAGTTTAAAAAATACCAAATGTATTGGGCATTGATTAGATACATGATCAATTCTTCTTATTGTCGAATATGTGAGGTTTTTCTAATTTAAAATCAAGTAATCAATCATCCATTTCCCTTTCTATTTTGGAGCTAAAAGGATACCCTCACTTAGCTTGTAGATTTCATAAGTTTTGAAATTTTTTACTCATACATCTATTATTACATGAGTATAGGAGAAATAAGAGTTTAATCTATATTTTATAGATTTAGATATATGCTTTGAATAGGTAAGGTATGAGTGAATCTAATGGTATGCTTGCCTAGGTTTTGTAGAGCACGAAGTAGAAGAAGGAGTTCAGCCTTATAGTTGGCCTAGGTTCTTGAAAAATTGTGTCTTTCATAGGAGATAGCTTCTCTTATATGAAATTATTTCTTATCTACTTGGTAGTTAAAATTAATTTTAAATCAAGAGCTAACAAAATGACAACTCTACTGGGGACATGTTGAATTTCTCTAGTAGAGAAACCTGGAGAATCTGGAAAGAGATTCACTATAGTAAGAAGAAAGACATGATAAATTTTTGTACAATAGAAATTTTGTGAAATTTTTTCTATTTCTTTGTTGAATATTCATGTCTCCCAGTGATTTCCTTATTTAGGATAGCAGTACTTCAAAATTTGAATCAAAATTGTGTGCTCCAATTACTATAAGTTTATAATCAATTAGTTCAACTAGGTAATATTTTAAATTATTGTTGTAAAATTTAGAGTCAAGAATGATCATGTATTTTTTCTCTTTGTTTAGTGTGGATTTCTTTAAAGGTGGTTTGATAGTTTGCAATTTTCTACAAACTAAAAGTTTGGTTCAAATATGTCAAGTTACAAATTATGTTTTAATATCTTTCTTAGAACTATAGGTGACAAGTCTAAAATCTTTGTACTAGTTCCTAAATGATTCCATAGTGAATGTTTAAAGACTTTTAGCATTGTGTGGATAGATCTGAAGCTTTTTCTAGTAGTTCTTGATTTACAAATTTAAGTGGTGTATGCATCTATTGTTTTATGGAATTGAAATGTTAGAAAACCATCGCATCAGTGATTTCTTTGTCATCTTTAAGGAGGTGACAGCTCAACATGGTTTTTATGAATGGTACAAAGAAGTTCATGTTTAAACCCATGCCAAATCAATAGATCAAGTTTTAGCATCAACACTTGAAGCAATTTTAATTTCCATGAGTTGTCCTTTCATAAAACATAAGTGAAAAGAATGGTTTTGTCTAATTAGTGATTTTCAGCAGTAAGGAAAGAGGTAGAAGTTTTTTTTGATGAATAGTCCCTTCCTTATATTAAAAAAAAAGATATTCACAAAAAAGGGGGTCGGACAAAATAGGATCACCATGCAAGACCATATGGCCAAAGGTTGGAAATCAACTATTCATAAATAAAAAAGCTTTTTAGAAAACATAAAAATCCTCAAGTTGCCAGTGCAACACTAGTCAAAGGAGGAGGATCCTTATTATCAGAGCCCCACCCAAGGGTGGGGTGAGTAGATGGCTAAAGGGGATCCCATTCATCATCAGTAGCAACAACATTATCTTTATCTTTCTCTCCCTTAGGCCTAGGAGGAGAAATAGCTAAGTCTAGTCAAGGAAAAACCCAGTTGGGGTCGAAGTGCATAGAGGGCCAACTAGTAGTGAGAGTAGTAGGAGGAGCCATTAGGGACCACCCTAAGCTAGACCTTCAAGGAGGTGAGGCAGAGTGGTGTTGACCACCAGCTAATCCAGAAGAGCAGTATCAACCAAAAGCACCACTACTATGAGAGTGGTGCAGTTGAGAGCGAGGCATGTGCAAGCATTAAGTAGAAATACTACATTCTTAACAGTGAGTATGAGGAGGATTATGGCCATCAAAAGTAAAATCAAATAGAACACAAGCTACCATATAGGTGGTATTTCCCCAATGAGCCAAATGCTTCTATAAGTGAGCTACTTCCAAACCCACTTTATTTGTTTGTACTTGAATTTGTAACATGACATTGTTATAAATACATGCTTTAGCATACATAGAAAAATTAATGTCAAGTGTTTTATTAACATAAATAACTACATTGTGATCTTTCTAAATGGTAAATAAAATATCTAATAAAAAGCATGCAATATCTGGGTGTACTTGAAGGGTATCTGAGTATTACTACCCAAAACAACCATATGCCAAGAAAAAGGTTATGGGTGGAAGGGGTGAAAGATATCATGGATCCATCACCAGTAATATTGAGCCCATCTACACAACCAAAAAAAGTGCAAAAAAGTCTCTAGTTGACCACATAAAGGGTAGTAAGGGTTAGGAACACCTAGGTGCCACAACTAGGGGCTCAAAGGCAAGCCTTGGAAAATAATACACTAGGCAAAAATGTGCAATTTTAGGTTCAATAATGGCTTGCCACATAGTGGAGAACCTATGAATCCATGTATAGTGAGAAGATTGCAAATGTCATTTTTGGTTGAGAACTTCAACCATGGGTAGGTGAGGAACCAACCATCGGTACCCTAGCTTAGGCTTATAGTTGATTATTGGGATGTCTAGATAACACTTCCATTCTTTCCACCAAGGGCAAGAGGACTAAATGCCCACTTTAAGTAACAAATGTTGAGGCACCATAGAAACTAGAAGAACAAAAGTTTGTCAATCTGGACGAGTGATCTAGAATTGTACTTTCATATCCTCCCACAACCATAGGATCATAGTAACTTCAGAGAAAAGATCTTTAGGGTTATATATGCCATGTTTAAAAAAAAGCAGAGAACTAGCCCCATGTACCTTAGCTAGGGGAACACCTTGGATAGAAAATAATGGTGACCACCAAAAATTGTGTTGGTTCATGGAGAGCCCATCTCTAAACCCATTGACAACCTAATAAAGCCAAGGCTTAACTACTTCCTAGGATTTCCAAATACTATTGGCAACAAAAGTACCCTAAATTTGGATAGGTTTAGTTGTGACAAGAAGGGGTAAAACCCTATCCCCTTCTAGGCTAGTTGGTGAACCAAAAAGCCTAAAGAAATGTAATTTCTAAACAAAATATTCCAGGCTTCATTTCTAGAAAGAGCTTAAATCACCTATTTGGAACATAAAGAAATACCTTTCTTTTTGGTGGATAGCAAGCCTCAGCCACTAGAATCTTTGGGAAGATGGTAGAAATCCTAGGTGACTCTATGAAAGCCCTAGTGAGAAGGATCAAATGCCTATAGGAAATCACATAATAGGTGCTCAAGCTTGAGATAAGAGGCCTTTGAAGGAGCCCAATAGGGGGAACAATACACATGGGTGGCACCCAACACGTTGGAGTAAATTTGGAATTTTCCAATAAGAGAGAGAGGGTTGGTGATCCAATACTCCGGCTTCTTCTCTATTTTGGCAATAACCACATTCCTAAGCTCGATAGTTGATGCTTGGAATGCCAAAGGGATGCCCAAAAAATAAAATACTTCCCCATGCTAATCCCATGTCTATTGATATTTCCCAAGCCAAGTAGGATAGGGAAGGAAAGACTGCCTGTAACAAAGGTTTTTCTGCCACTGAATAATAGACACTAAACCAAGACAAAATGTCTCAAGACATTGCAAAGTGGAGGCAAAATTCTCCTTATCTTCAATGAGAGTAAAGAAGGAGACATCTATGAAAAGACCATTCAAAAGCCAATCAGGGGAATCTGAGAGGGAAATACCATGGACCTTACCTAGTGAGATAGAATTTGTGAGAAAATACCCAAAACCATTGATTGCCAACACATATAAAGAGGGTGTTAGTGGGCAGCCTTGTCAAATTCAATGATAAAGCCAAAAGGATTGAGACTAGTAGCCACTGATAGAGATGCAAGTAGAGGCATACCCAAAAATAATTTGGACTAAATACAAAAAATTAGGGCCAAACCCAAGTGCCTAAAGCATTGCAAGGATGAAAGGCTACTTAATCTAGTCATAAGCTTTGGAAAAATCAATCTTGAGAAAGATGGCATGTTGCTTAGAATGTCGAGCCCATTTCAGCCCTTCCCACATAAAAATTATATTTTCTAGGATATAATGAGATTTGATAAAACCCATTTGATTTGGGTGAATGATCAGAGGAAGAAGATGATCGATTTTAAGAGAGAGCCTTGGCAATGATTTTGTATGAGACATTCAACAAAGTGATGGGCATCTAATTGCATATATCTTTAGGATCACCCACCTTAGGTATGAACTTGATATTCCCCTTATGCATCATATTTCCTAGAGAATGGGAATTATACACCTCAATGTAAACCTTATGTAGGTCTAGTCCAATCTCATCCCAAAAGGTTTTGTAAAATTCACAAGGGAAACCATCATAGCTAGGGGCCTTATCATCTACCATGTAGAAGATAGCTTCCTTGAGGTTTGTTAAAGTTAGCTTCTACTCACATAACACATATTATTCTAGAGGGAGTCTTTTAGAAATGACATCCAAACAAGCCTACAATACTTGATTCTAGGCTTTTGAGGGACCCTACACTATGAAAACTTTTTCATAGTGGCAAACAAAAGCTTGGAGAATGTTAGGATGATCACAGAAGGTGTGTTGACCCTCCCAAATGTGTTTGATCCCCACCATAGAATGGTGAGCCCTCAACACATTAAAAAATTCCTTGGAAGCTTGATCACCAACCTCTAGTTAGTGAAGGCATGCTTTGAGTTAAGCTCCTCGAGTAGCATAATTGCCTACAACCTACTTCTAGTGATGAAGGTTGGCAAGCCAAACCTGGAGATCCATATCAAATAGATTCATGGCTAGAGCTTTAGTGGCCATACAAATATCTTTGTTAGTGGTCTCATATGATCTCTTGTAGTAAGTGGCTAGCTTCAATACAAGTGATGGAATCATTCCACCTCTAAATCCACCTAGAGGAATAGTAGGGCTTAGGTTTAAGATTCCAAGTTTGTAAAATATGAGTGGTGGTGGGTGGATGTTATAGTGTTGAAATATTAAGGTAAAAAAGTGTTTCACAATTATGAGGAGGGGTGGAATGCTAGGTAATGAAGAAATGGATGGGAAAATGGTCAGAAAAGGTCATGTCAAGAAGTGGAGTGACATGTAGTAGGCTCATGTGAGAGAAAAAAGAAAAGAACTGAGTAGAAATCATAGCATAGTGCAACCTTTTAAGGACCTTCTCAGCTCCCTATCATAAGTTGGATCATGTGTACCAAATTTCATTAGTCTAGTGGTAATGAACATTGGGATAAAAAAGACCCAACTTGTTCTACATGTAAAACTAGGCTTCTCACTCTCCAGTTGACCATATAAAAAGGAAAAAGGCCCACTTTATCTATAGCTAGCTCAACCATGTTAAAATCTCTGCAAAATATCCAGGTGGCAAGTGAAAAAAAATCAACTAGCCACCTCCACAAGTGTGAGTGCTCAACTACATCATTAGGGGCATAGATATTGACAATGCCAAAAGAATGATTTTGAAAAGACAAAAAAATCCAAACAACTCTCTACATGGGGTCAGAACCATGGGAAATAACAAAAGGGAAAAGTCAAGGGGGCAGGAGAGTGACTACACCACCTTGACTAGCTTCATGTTGAGAAGCAATGCTAACACCATTTGTCCATATCACGTGGCAAGCTAAGTTGAGAAGAAAGCCAGAGACTTTGACTTCTTATAGATATAGAACATCAATATTGCCAAGCCTGCACTTGATATCACAAACATAATATTTTCTAGGAAGGTCTGTTAGCCCCTGTGCATTCTATGAGAGAAAAATCATTATAAACTAGCTTGCATATTCTCCTCGTCCCCAAGCGAGGAAAAGTTGTTATGCAAGAAAGTGAAGGATTCAAATGAGAGGTCACCCAAAGTTAGGGCACTTTGTTTATCCCCAATGATAGAAATTACACTCTATCCTTCAAGGCTACAAGAGTGATGAAGAGATAGAGAGGAAATCGTAGAAACTGCATGAGGTGCTCGAACCGAAGTGGATTTGGACCTCTAGCTATTTTATCCCCTACAATGGATGGTTTGAAATAGGTGGTGGTACAACCATGGGAAACTCAGGAGCCATGGGCACAAGAGGAGCCAAAATAGAGCTAAGATGGATGGATTCTTGAGAAACAGGGCTTTGCTTAACAGTGTCCTTGCCTTTCTTGACAACCATTGTCCATTCATCTTTTTTAATAGCCAAAGATGGCTTGGGTTCCTACACTAAAGAGTGATTGCACTCAAGAAGAGGACAATCCTTTATCCTATGGCTAGCTTATTGATAGCAAAAGAAAGTATTTGGAAGATTTAGATAAAGCACCTTTTGGGTAAAGGTGGTAGTACCAATCTAAATTTCCATGGATTCCTTAAGGCTCCTAGAGAGGTCAAGCTCAACACAAACCCTCTACTGAGAGTCAGCATTAAAAAAAAATTTTGGTTCCACACAAATCACTTTGTCCATAGTCTAGGAAATTTTTGGGAGGAGATACTAGCAAGGGATGGGTAGCCTAGGGAACTCTACCCAAACTAGAACCCTATGTTTTTTGTCATCTGAGACACAAAAGTTTTGAGACCATCTTTGAAAAATAAGTAGAGACGAAAAATTGTTCGCCACCCATGGCTGAAAATACTCTTAGCCTAGGAGGGGTTACCAAAATGAAATAGAACAAAGCCCTTAGTGAGGCTCTAAATCCCTTTAAGGAAAATCCCCTATGGGATCTAAGCCTTGGTTACCCATTCACATAGCCTGCTTTCAAATGGAGTGTGAGCCAAAAAATACCTAATAAGGGTTTGGGTTTCTAGCCATTGACAAGTAGATTCAAAAGTAGAAATATTCAAAACTAGGTTGAGAGAGAAATTACCTTGTGAAATACCTTGGGCACAAATTTCGATGGGCATTTGCTCGATGTGGCCATTTTCACATGCAACAACAACTCTAGCACCAGTAGCAATTGTTGGGTTAGAGAGGCTCGAGGCTTTTATAACCTAAAGTAAATTCCTACACTAAATGTGGAATGACATATAGAGAGGTAGAAAGGGCTCAGATGCAAACCATACAAACCCTAGTAGAGCTCATTTTCATCTTGCATAGTTTTAAAATTGAGTCAAATGTCACATCTAAAGTTAGTTTACTATGTCATGAAAGTGCGGTTGAAGATATTGTAAGGATAAGAAAGGAACTCCATAATCATATTATCAACTTCATAAGAAATATGGTAGGAAGTATTTAAGGCCTAAGAGATGATCATGTTTATATAAAGTTTAAATCAACACTCATTGAGCTATGTTTTTCTTTAAGACCTAAGGAATCTCCATTACCCATTTTTTCCTAGAATTATTTTTGCCTAATTCAGTTGATTGGCCAACACATTTAAGATTACAAAAGCTTTTGAAAATTGAAGAATACATTAAGAAGATGGATAGTGATTTGTATAATAGTGAATTCCATGTTGAATATTCTAATGATGAATGTGATAAAAGTCAAGTTGAGTAATTCATAAATAATAACTATTTGTCTTCTCATTATGAAGAAAAGGCTTCATGTTTTAGTTAATTAGATTATTTTATTCAGCTTAAGAAAGATGAATACATAACAAAAAATGAATTGTGCAAAAGTATGTGTGAGAGTGAAGAAAACCTTGGCAGCAGTAATGATAATTCTTCTTGTGCTGAAAAAGATTAGGGTGATGTACCCAATGATGAGGTAGTTTTTAAAGAAGAGTAAATGTGGTATGATAATTATTCTAATTTTTTAGATTGTTATACCAATGTTACTTCTATTATAAGTATTTTAGATCAGCCAGATCATGATCAAAGTGAAGCAGAAAAAACTTGTGCTGAAGTCTTGTTGAATGCTGATGAAATTTGAGAACTATTGGCTCATGATTGTCAATGGTAAGATTTTTTTTTAAGGATGATATGGTTTTCCTTTATTATTTTTCTTCTCAAGGTGAAGTCCTTTCCCCAAAGTTTGATGTTGAAAGTCTTACAAAATCAGAATACCATGTCTCAATTTTTGGAGGTGTATATGATAGTAGTTCAAATGTCAACACACATGATGACTTATTTGATGTGAAGAATACTACTAAGGGGAGATTTAGTGATGATCTAAATCCTTCTCATGTTGATTATGATGTAATGAGTTTTGATTGTTCATATGATGAAAATGAAAAGGTTGGAAGTTCGGATTTTGATTTTGATTTTTCCTTTTGTGCTGATGAGTCTAGTGATAATGAGTTTGATAGTTTCAAACTTGATTCTAATTATTTTTTGGAAAGAGACAATAACAGTAATCAACATGCTATGTGTGAACACTTTAATGATAAATTTTGTAACTTGGTAACTAATCCATTCTTTGAATAATGTGAAGGAGTTTTAGAACATGTTAAATCTAATCAAATGTCAAATAAGATTGCAAATGAGGAGGAATCAAATTTTATGTGGACTTCATATCTAGTTACACAAAGTGAGTTGCAAATTATATTCATGACATATTTGATTTCTTGAATCAAGAAGAGTATGAGTTCTTTGTGTTTCTATTGGAAAGAATGCATAAGTCATTTAGTGCAAATGAATTTTAGTCTAATATTGAAATCCAAGAGGATGTTGATCCATACTTTCATAATGAGTAAGTTCTAGGGATTGATTATAGTTTTTATAGGAATTATGAAAGTAAAGATGTAGAATTTGTTTTAATAAGTGAATGGATTGAAGATGCTAATTTGGTTGGTGAAATTGATCAACCTGATATATTTAGCTTACCTCATGAAAGTGGAAATGAAAATTAGGTCTATGATAGGGGTAAGAAGTTTTTTGTGAAGTTCGATGGCCCAGGGCCATCATTCTTACAGTTTAGGAGCAATTTCCTTGCTTTCAATATAGTTGTTTGAGAGAAATTTTTGAGATTTTTTTCTTGTTTTAGAGATCTTGATCATTTAAATTCCCACATGGGACATGCATCCCCATACAACTTCACTATTGGGACTCAAAATTGAAGCCCCAATTTTGACTACCATTCTGAAAACCAAGTCAAATTGTGCCCCTATATGTGTTTTTCATTCATGTGTACTCATTCATAATTTTGAGGCCTATGAAGTGTTTCATGTGTAAAATATCTTTCATTAATATGTACATACATCACATAATGTAAGTTTTCTTTCCAAGTCATTCTATGAAATTTCATTTTGAGCAATGCTTAAATCTGTATTTTTGCTAAAGTGTTAAACATGGACATGAAGCCTAGTTTACAATTAAATATCTTGCATCTGGTAAAGTTTCATGAATTTACACTTTAGGAGTGCTTGGTATGCATATCAAAGAACCTATGTATCATATTTCAGGTCATTTTAATATGTTTTAGCTACATTTTGAATCCCTCAAAGTTAGTTTTTTATTGCTGTCATGCTGATACATATTGTTCAAAATTCTGAGAAGCAATGTTCAGCTAGTTATAACTTTGAACTAGTTGAAAAAATTCCTTTCACATTTCATTTCAGCTGTTAGATACATGCTATGTTCCAAATTTCAGCTAATGAAAAATCTATTTGACTAGTTTTCAGATGGGATTCCGAATACAATTTATGAAGTTTCACTAGTGTCTAAAAATGCATATTGATCAGTAGCTTTGTTTTAGCTATCATAACTCTGAACCTATGATAGATGAGACCAAATATATTGTACCATTGTATTCTACTTAGTTAATAATTTAATTGTGTCATTTTACAAGTCTTGATGAATTAGTTTGCACACTTTCTTAGGTCCATTATATTTGTGAAAATAATTGTTATGCTAGTGTTACTAGTTACGCAAATAAAAGTACCCAACTTTGAATTCTTGCCAAATTCACCCTATTATTTTTCATGAGACCAAATCATAGATTCATAATCTCCACATGATAGTAAACTAATGCCCCAATTTTTGTGCCATCAAGTGATCATTTTACCTATTTTCAAAGCCTAAACCAAATGTAGTTTATTATTTTTTGACATGTTTGTTTGTAGATAGTTTCAAGTGAGAGAATTTGATGATTAATATCTTTTAACCTATATATCATCATGAGGTAAAATATCATATGGTTAAGTAATTTGAATAGGAGAATAAATATGTCAGATTTTAGGGCTTGATTGTTTGATTCCATCAGGTTTTAAAGCTAGATTCAGAGGCTTCCTGGCAGAAAAAGATAGGTCTGCAAAAGGGGTAAAGTGAGTTTTTAAAAGATGTAACAATGATTGAATTAGAATCTAATTAGGGTTAGGTGATTAATGGATTAGTTTGAAAGGTCATGCTTTTCACCCACTTTAGGGCTTGACTAGTTCTTGTGGGCTAATGTGATAAAATATAAATGAAGACATAATGAAAAGTTGATGCAAGTATACAATGATGTGTATACATTGTTCATAGAATCATAAAGGTTTCCAATCTTGTGGGTGCTCTTATTAGTCCAAGATGTAACATATCTTTGCATATGAGTTTTCATCTTTGGAGGAAACTATTATGTTCTATTTGTGCTTATTATTAAGCCATATTAAATTGTTTTTCACCAAGATGGATAATTTTGGATACTTCGAATCTAGAATTTCTTGTGCACTATGGGGAATAAAGTGGTTGATAGAGTTTTTATTAAAATTATATAAAGGATCATTATTTGATAAGATTGGTGGTTTTTACTTCATAAGAGGAGTTATTGTGAATTGAAGGCCTAGAAGATAAGAGCTAATTGAAGCATGATGAGCATTATATTTCAAAACTTTTAGAAACTTGGTGCCACTAAGTATTTCATATTGAGAAGTGTGTAGCTCTTATTCTCCATTCTCCTAAATCCTTGAACTAAGAACATGATGCATGCACAATAACTTCACTAATTTTGGTTTCTCTCTCTAGCTACCAATCTACTACCTATGATTTTTATCCATCATAGGGAGATGCAGACATGTCTCACCAAATTTGAGCCAGATGGATTGATAGCCAACACTAACACATAAAAAAAGATTATGTAGCACTAGAGAGAATAGGTTAACCACATTGTTGACTATAACCCAAAAGCCATGAAAGCCCTACCTATTGACACCAAACTTAGAGAGCCCTCAGTATGTGGATTATTTTTTCATCTACTTGATAGTACAAGACACCATTTCAATATTTTGTAGAGCCCTTGGTATGATTACTATGAAACATAATGGAAGCCATTCATATTTGAGGAGTCAAAAGATCATGACAGAGGAAACAAATGATAGAATTTATTTAGAATTTTTATTACCTATGGTGAAATTAAATCTACTTAATAGATGGAATTGGGCATGGAACAATAAAATCATAATACAAAATAGGTGTCCATCCTAGAAATCCCTGTAAGATGCTACCGTAAAAGACATTGGCACAAATTAAAATACTGATTTTTATTATGGCTGACTTGTTTCTAGTTGAAAATATATCCATGTTTGAGATGTTGGAAAGTAGGAAAGAGGTTTTAAGGAGGTGTCACCTTCAACTAGATTTGATGTGGCTATGATCAAGGAAGACATCTTTTCTGAGTATGGAATGGCCATGGCAAATCTAATCAAACATCTCTTGTAAAAAACCATTTTAGATCAACAGCCTCACATGTTTGTTGTTCTTTTCCTCTATTTGTGAGAATCATTCACACCAACAATTAAAAAACTATGAGATATCGTCTCAAATGATGTGTCTACATGCAAAAGGGGAAGGATGTAGCATGGAAAGACATTGCATTGAGATGATTGTTTCTATTGGAATTACAAATGGGAAACATATACTTATGAGAGGGGTTGATAAATTAGAAGTTCAAACTTCAACACTTAAAATTCTTTTACCATTCATTAGATGCATGTAATAAACTAAAATGAAATGTAAAGAAAATGCATCAAATAATCATACACACATTTGACACCTAATAAGATTACCCAAAAACCCTCCAAATTAGAAGGTAAAACTATAGTGGGGATGACACCCACAATTCTTCACTACTACAGCAATAAAGTGTCACCTATTAAGGTTATAGAATGTTGAACATGAAATAATGTCTACCCTGTGAAATGTTTACCCTATTACAGGCTTACAAGAGACTATTAATTCTCAACCTGCTAAAGGATTTTAACATGCTATTAGAAGTGAGCTTGATTAAAAGACTTTAGAACATTCACTTGGAATGTCACCTTGTTAAAGGATTTTGTAATGACTTTTAATTCAACCTTAGTTCAAAGGATTTCACTCTACTAATACAATTGTTAGAAAGTAATAGTAGAATGTTTTATCTGATGACTTACAACTTTTTCTTACTATTTTTAGATCTCAATTCTATCCTCCTTTATCCTTTCAAAATTGATATGTCAATGTTGTATCTTTGATCCTTTGTTCTACAAAATGATTCTACAATTCTTTCACTCTACTAAGTCACCTTGAATGTTCATTGATTAATCCATCCATTTTCTTCCTTCTAATTTACACTCACATTCCTCTCTTGATTATGAGGCTTCATCTTCCTTATAATGACTTTGGTGTTTGAGGGTTAGGTATGAATCTACGAATGAGATTCATTCTTTTTTCCATTTAACCTTTTTGATTATTTGCATGTTGATTTCATAGGGAACCCAAATAGATTCATCCTTATCTTTAAAGCTCTAAGATCTATCCATAAATTGGCTGAAAAATAGTTTACATAGTTGTCTATGCCATCATAAACAACTAGATCTATGCCATCATAAACAACTAGATCTAATCTGTGTTATTCGGTACTTGATAATACTGATGCTTTGCACATACTATAGGTCTATTTCTAGCTTGGCACCTAAATTTCTTGACATCAACTACTTACTTGGCACTTGAGTGACTTGGCACATGAGTGACTTGACACTCATTGCAACTCAGCATCTATACATATTATAATTGGCATGTACTACTAGCTCAACATGAACTTAGTAAATATCTTAAGTGTGTTGACACTCAATTGTCAAATCCAATCTAAGATTAACAATTTCTATATTTATTAATAAGGTAAATAAAAACTTGCTAAGTTGATTATATAAATCATTTTACTAAGAGTGGTGATGGGGACATTGCTAGTTTGAAGCAATAGTGATAGTTTAAGAAAGAGATATAGTTAAATCAAGATAAACAACATTGTCATCTAACAAAGATATCCCTTTATTTTGAAATGAATGCATATAATTCTTATTTTTTGACTAGTTACATATTCCACTAATGAAATCTCTAGCCTAGGTTGAAACCTAAATTTGCAACAAGTTGAGGGCACACAAGCATGGATCTTTAAGGCAAGAGATGTGTTGTGATTATGTAAACAAGGCAAAATGGAGAAGCTTAATGTAGTCATATGATGGATAACTACAAAGATATTTGTACCACATTCACTATGTGGGGACATCTTTATATGTTTTTTATATTGAGTGGGAAACCTTCAAAGTGTCAAATACTTGAGGTCATTTGAGGAGAGGAGAACTTGTGCACATGAGGCCCATGACCAGTTGGAGCATAGCTAAAGAAATTCTGAACTAACATGTAGACTAAGAAGGTGAGCTAGTAGAGTGACCAACTAGAGATTAAAACATTGAACTAGGTAGACAAATGGTGAAGTGACACATGCCACACATTTCTAGACTTGGTACAGATTTTGAAGTGCTAATGTGGTAGAATAGACACGTAGCACAATATTTCATTCTTGCAAAAATGTGGCAGATGGTGACTCAATATGAAAAAATGTGACCAAGTGATATGTGGTGTGGGACTTAGGTGCCACTAGTGATGTGACATGCTATTCAAGGTAGGTGAGCTGGCAAAGAGGACACATATCATGTTGTTATATTATCATGATGATATGAAAAAATTATAACTATGTATGCGACAATGTGATAGTGTGACACATGGAAGAGGTGGTGATTCGCAGCTTGCAGATGGACACACCAGATCTTGCCATGTGACTAAGATCGATGGTTCTCACAAATTTTCAAAAGGAAAATGATCCTTTATTAAGGAATGTGAAAATTCTAGGATCAATTAGATGATGACATGTGGTAATATGTCAAAGCTAGGAAAGCAGTTCACTGGATAATTAGGAGGTGCATGTAGGGCCTACATGTTATAGTGGTCTAGGTTGTGATGATGTGGTAACTGACAAGATGTCATGGCAATACAAACCAATGAGAAGCTAAAAAGTGGTGATGATGTGTCAAAATAATGTAAGGTACAATGATGTGTCAAGATGAAAATGTAGAAATGGGTGAATTAGGAGTTGCCCATGTGTTAATAGGCTAGTCAAAAAAAGTTTCACTCGGATTGAAAAGGTAGGGAAAAATTTAAGTCATAAATTTAAGTATTCCATTTTTTTCCTCTCCAATCATATAAAGGTCATTTAAATAAAGTGAGATTTTAATATAAATTTTAACTTTAGGTAAAAGTTAAATTTTTGTAAGAAATTAGGCCTAAGAATTAGTTTGTAACCTAGAGTTTCAAATGACTATCTAGGGCATTTTTCTTAAGAAATTATATGACTATTATATATTGACAAAAATATCTCAAAATATAATTTATGGATTTTCTCCAAGTTATTACATAGGTATTACTAGGTAAAAGTTTTTTTGGGTCTTGCCCAAGGTTCTCCTTATGCAACTCGATTCTGGTACAAGCAGTTCATTTTTAGTTTCTAATAAAACGATGAAATGGATAGGTGTCAAATTTGCAGAGGGCCTTAGTAGGGCTTTTTTTTCTCCTAAAAAAATTTAGAATGTGGATTTTGATAAAATTTGGCATCCAATTCAATAGTTTATTAGAAAGGAGATTTTCTCATCATTTAGGAAGATATTTTTAGAGTTTGTTATGTAGAATGATGAGATTTGATCCAATTTTCATTTCTAGAGAGATGAAAGATGTTTTGCAACAACATCTAATGGAGATTCAAGTGGACAAGTGTCAATTCCATATTAGAAATGGGATTCCTTCCTTGCCTATGTCTTTCTTTCCTCTCTAATTCTACATGGTTTCTTCTAGTCCATTGAGTAGAGCTCTAGCTATGATGACACCATTCTTTAGCATTCTCTTTCTTATATGAACAATAAAAATAAAGATAGGGCATAGTTCTAGTCTATTTGTGTGTTTTATAGGTCTTTCATGCATCTTGAATGTAATTGTTTCAAAGGAATGAATACAAAGAATAACAAATTACTTAGTGTGATTCTAGTTCTTGTCTCATTTCTCTATTGTCTACAATTTTTTGTGGGTTATGGAAAAATAATATATAGCTAGTTGCATATCATTTTGGTTTGTATGTTTTGATGTGGTCTTTCTTTGATTCAAATAATCATGTAAATTCTTGACATTTTTTGACAAGGTTGTGAGTTTTCATGAAAAGGATGTTTGATAAGTATGAGGTTCAGTATGCATATTTCTTTCTGATTCACAAAGTGATAGGATAGATTTCAAATACCTAATCTATGTGAAGGTTTATGGAATACCCAATGAATAGGGAACTACTTAGCTATAGGATCAATTCAACATGTTGTCATATGTGTAAATTTTTGTTGATTTAGAATCAAATAAGTAATCATCCATTTCCTTTGTTGTTTTGAAGCTAAAAGAATACCCTCACTTAGGTCTTGGATTTCATATTTTTCCTAATTTTCTATTGTTGGAATTATAATAGGAAAGGTAAACTCTGAGAGGGGTGGGGGGGGAGGGGTGGTGAATCAATTTTTTCAACTTTAACCCATAAAAATATTCACCACACATCCATCTCACAATTCAATAAATAAACTGAAATACCACACAAAGAAGATGCATCCGAAGTATGTAAGTAAGTATTCACACATATATCACACAAGATATGATTACCTAGAAACCCTCTAGTGAGAAGGTAAAATTGAGGTGGGGATGACACCCACAAATCTTTACTACTATAGTAATATAGTGTATCCAATAAAGGTTACAATGTTTGATCATGAAATATGATCTACCCTATGAAAGGTCTACCCTATTAATTGCTTACAATGACTATTAGATCTTACCTTGTTAGAGGGTTTCAACGCATGTTAGAAGTGTGCCTAGTTAAAGGACTTTAACTCACAATTAAGTAAGCACCTTGTTAGAGTATTTCAATACACCCCGTTAGGACTACTCTGTTAACATATTTTCTTTATTCACCTGTTAGAATGTCTCAACAATGATCCTATGATTAGCACTATATTTCTTGATGTCAAATAACCTCTAAATTGATGTATCCTTGATCCTTCTTGATCATATGTCTCTTTTTCATTTACTATTTTCTTCTTCAATTCTCCTTTAACTTTCTATAATGCAATTTAGATCATAATACCTTGGTCACCATGAATGTCCTATTTCTGTATGCATACTCTACTTATTACTTATAATCTACTCATAAAACATTTTGGGTTTTGTCCTCCTTAAGAAGAATTAGGTGACTTAGGATTAGGTATGAATCAATGGCTATGATTCATCCATATTACCTCTTAAGATTTCCCAAGTTATCTAATTGGATGCATGTAATACATAAGGAATCCCACTTAAGATTCATCCTTATCAACAAAATCTCATAATTTAATCCTTAAGTCAGCCCAAAAAATGGTTAACATAGTAGTTTGTGCCAATACAAAGAACTATATCAAAACTATGTTACTTGGCATCTAAAGTCTGCGGTGCTTGGCACTATGACTTCTATATTGTGGCTCGACATCTAAATGACTCGGCATGGACTATCTGCTTAGTACTTGAATCAATTGGCACATAAGTTACTTAGAACTCACTATTTAGTTGGCATATCTTACTCATTCACTATGAACTAAGTAAATGACTAAAGTATAGAAACACTCACTTGTCAAAACTAATATGAGATTAATAGCTATTGCATACTTCTATTATTACATGAGTATAGAAGAAATAAGGGTTTAATCTACTTTTTATAGATTTAAATATATGGTTTGAAATGGTACCATATGAGTGAATCTAAAGGTCTACCAGCCTAGGGTGGAGCCTAAAGTAGAAGGAGTTCATTCTTATAGTTGGCTTGGGTTCTTGAAAAGTTGTGTCCATCATAGGACATAGCTTCCCTTAGATGCAATCTTGTCTTGTCTACCTGGCTATTAAAATCACTATTAAATCAAGAGCCAACACACTATATTAAGTGTTGATCAACATAGTATAAGTCAAAAAATAGTTTAGATGTCAAGAAAGACTTCAATGACTAAGAATCATGGCCAACACTACACACAAGAATGACATGATAATGATTGAGCACTAGTTCTTCTTCAACTAAGTTCTACAATCGCAAGGTCCAACCACTTCACCATGTAGCATTTCTCACTACCCTAGGATGCTCCTACATTGAACACCCCAAGTGAAAAATGATCTTCTTAGCAGTTGGAAGAAATCTTCTAGGATTCAACATTTAAACCCTAAAAGGATTCTTCACATACATGTCCTCTAGGTCTTGAACTTGCACACTCTTCCCCTTGCTCTAGTTCTGTCAAACCTTTCCAGCAATAGAATTTTTTTTTCTCTACTTCTTCACATCCATCCTTTGTATCCCATAGGTATATTTTCCATTTTTATCTCTAACCCTCTCAAAATATTTCAACTCAAGTTGGCTACCAACACTCAAGTTAGTCCTACCAAGGTCTTCATTCTACAAAGGAATTAGTGAATGCTTTATGTCACCTTTCTCAATAGCAATCACATTCTTCAAAGAATCATGCATATCCCTAAATCATACTACCAAGGTCTACCAAGAAATATGTGACTACTAGTCATGTCCACATTATCACACAACACTTGATGATTATACCGAACAATCTAGAAATCAAAAAGATATTTCTCCCTCACCTCCAAAGGATGACCATCTTGTAACCAAACAATCCTAGAAGGAAAAGAATGTATCATTCTCCTCAAACCAATTTTCTCAATCATCTGCTCAGTAAAAAGGTCATTAATACTACCACCATCCACAATCATATTGAAAATTTTACCAGCTCACTTACAATGAGTCTTCTAAAAACTACTCCTTTAAAAAGGGTCTAATGCCTTGTTACAAAATAGTATTCGTCGATCCAACAAACTCTTTCCTTGATTGGGTTCATTGATATGATCTTCAACCTCTTTTACAATAGCATCTCATCTATAAAAAGGCTTCTATGAACACTCAAAATATCTATGTCCTTTATCGCAATGAAAATAATTAACTTTAAAGGAAAAATTACCCATCCTCTTCCTTGACTCAATAGGTTTTGGTTCATCTTGTGCACTTGGTTTATTCTTTTATGAGTGATCCTACTTCTCTTTCTCATAGGGATTCCCTTGATTCCTCTTTTCAAACTTATCTTCTACCTTTATAACATACTGATAAGGATCCTCAAATGAATCAATCTTTAGCATACCAACCTCATCTTGAATATTGAATGTCACACCATTAATATACCAATCCATCTTCTCCTTAGACAAGTCTCTATGTCTAGACTAAATAGTTAGCTTGTAGAACTCCTAAGTATAATCCTTCATACTCATATCCTTGTGTTTCAAATTCTAAAACCTCTTAAATAATTTAAGTTCATAATAAACATGAATTAACTTAGCCTTGAAATTAGTCACCATAAATCTCCACCTAGTGATCTTCATTTCACCTTCCTCCCCCATGTCTCTTTGCAATTATTTCAACCATAAAGAAACATGTCCCTTCAACTGAGTTTGTTCCAACCTCACTCTAAGATGATGTCTAATATCCTCTAACTTAAAGTATTCTTCCAATTCCCCAATCCAATGAGTCATATCTTCACGATTCAAAGTATCTCTAAAATTAGAAACATCCATCTTGTGTTTCAGCTTCAACCGAGTGTCATATTTAGCAAACTGAGTAGCCTTCTCCCATAGGTCTCTTCATGCAATCAATTTTTTCTTCATCTCTATATTTAGCAGCCATAAATTCTTTAGAAAGTTACTCGATCATAACCATCTTCAATATCCACATGCTGAGGTGCACCAGTTATAGCTCTTATGATCTCATTCTTTATCAACTCCATCTCAGATCTAAAATCTTTTTTAACCTTCTCTGAGATCCTTTCTTCCACAAAATCATAGAGATATTCAATATCCATAGGGTACCATCTTCTCAGAGGCATCTTCCATGAGTTTTATAAAACCCTCTATAAAAAATCTACCCGATCAACCAGATCCAACCTTGCTCTAGTAATCTTCACCCTAGGTCCTGGTGCAAACTACCTCAACTATGGTGATTTATCTACACACTCAGGAATACTAGCTCTAATATAACCTAATTCACTACAAGGTAGTATAAACCCCAAAGGAGATTTCCTAGACCCCAACAAATAACCAGACAATGGAAACCCAACACAAAGATAGAAGTTCTGATACAAAAACAATTTCTTTTATTCATAAAAAAAATTATCACATGCAATGTGAAAATTTGTAAAGCCTTCCCATTTGTGGGTAAATAAAAATAAAGTAATAATTCTATAAGATCCCTTAAGATCCAACCAATAACCTAGCTAGTCCAAATCTGTGCCCTAGAAAAAATTCTAGGAAGAATCTAAACTTGTGCTCATAAGATACTAAGAAACCTTCTTGTTTCCCAAGCCACAACTACTAGCTCTACTAACAAACTTCTTTTTCTTGTGCTAAATGAGAATGACTCAAGACTCCATAAGAGTGTCTACTTATACCCATGATCTCTCTACATCATAATATTATGCCACATGTATTAAATATGTCATGTTAGCTCATCCAATAAAAAGAACTCCATCATGCAAGCCACACTATCAAGTATCACCAAAAACTACATGCATCACCGAGCTCCCACAAGCATTGTCAAGAATTGCAAAGAGTGTCAATCAACATAGTATAAGCTAAGAGAAAATGTAGAAGCCAAGTGAGCCTTTAGCAACTGAGCATGTCAACCAACACTCTACCCAAGAATCATCCAATAATTATCGAGCACTAGTCCTTCTATGAGTCACTTCTGCAACTCCAAGGTCTGATCACTTCACCATGCAAGATTGATAACTACCCTGGGATGCTCTTACATAAAAAATTAGGCATCCATGAACATCCTTATCATACATTTTTAAGTTCAGAAGAGATTTTAATTCAAGAGTGAAATTAGATTTAAATTTTCTACAATCATTTTAGTGTTAAAAAATGATTACATGTATCCTAACAATAATAATTTTCCTCACATTACAATGCCTACAAATCTGTAAATACAAATATTATACTTTACATGTTCAACAGTCATCCATCTCCACTCTTTTGTGTAAGGTAAAGTATCTAATATCTAAATGGTGGACACATAATGAATAAGAATATTTTTTCAGATATGGATATGAATTCTTGCAATAATAAGGTTTTTTTTTTAATCTTATGCATTAGGCCATTTAGTTATGGTTTTGTCTTCGATTGATAACTTTTATTGCAACAAGATTGTCTTCATTTAAAAAGTTATAAATTAAGTATATCAACCTAGATTAAGGATAAATATTTCTTAGTCTCATAGTGCTAAAGGTCCTTGATAGTGTGAACTAGTGTACAAATTCTTCTTGTATGATCTAAATCTTGAGACATCTTTGTCTTAAGTACAAGAAAATGATATGTGTTCATACTTCCTTATTGATTACTATTCAACATAGATTGTTGTTGTTAGCATTTCCCAATATCATAGTATAATTGGCTTATTTATTGTGTTATATCTGATATCTAGACACTAGGATGGGTCACATGTATTCCTTATGCTTCATATTTGTTGATAAATTTACCCCATTTCTCACTTAGAAGCACTATCTCCTTTACAGACTATAAAGGAAGCATCTTGGCCAGCATTTCTCCTACAATAATTGAAACATTGATATCAGTCTAATTTGTTTTTATTTTGTGATGCAAATATTTGTATCTAATCTTCATTGAGAAAGGAATATGGGTAGAGAAACATTTCCACAAATTTCAATAACTCCTAGATGGATGGACTAATATTGAGTTCAAATTATAATGGTGTACTGAATGCATTTGATTATCAACTATAGTTCAAACTTATGGAAAAAAAGACTTAATTCATCAAGATATAGTGCAATCCAAGAGATGTGCACTAACAAGAAGATTTTTATCGCTTAAATAAAAAAATCTTATATGTTCCCCAATGATCATACTGCCTAGTTCATGCTGACTGTATAGTTGTCTGATGTGACTACTAATAACTACATAAGTGTGGCTTATTTAATTTCAAATTTTATTTTTATGAAAGGGTTAGGATTTGACCACCTCACCCTAGAATGTAAAATTTCTTAGAATATAGATAATGTTCTCTACATACCATGACAATTGATAGAAGGCCAATGTGGCCAAAAAGGATTTTCTTCTCACCTACTTGATATTATGTTAAATTTGAAACATTACCTATAAAAAATGATCAATAATAACCATGATCATTAACCTTATAATGAAATGATGTTTCAAATGTAATTTGTACATGCAAATATTTACAACTTCAAGTTTACCAATGAGTCATTCCATTTTTATGTCGAAGCAGATTGAAAATAATCCTAGATTATACTTTTAGTAATCTCAAAGCTCAAATCTAATTTGATATTCCTTAATCTCACTCTAATGCCATATAAATATAGATTAGATTTATTTTATATTAGAGTATGGATTTCTGATTTTAGAATTTAATAGTTACTAATTTGTACACTTTAAATCAAAGAATGTTCTTTTTGATATTATAGCAATGTGAATGTGATAGCAATTCGATATTAATAAATACCTAATACTTTTTGATGTTCATAACTTACTTCTTGTAATACATGATCTTCTTTAGATAAGATATTAATTTATATTGATGTCATCTATGAATATTAGATTGAATATATGTAGTATGCTGAATGAGTGTGTCCATGAATGGTCATGTCACTAGACAATAGAGAAAAGTCCATTAAGGACATACCCTTCCATAATCACTACTACAAATGAGGCATCTAAACATTGAATCGAGATTAGTTCAGAGTTCAACCTTGATCAAATAAAAATATTTATACAAGATCACAAATTCTAAGCATGATATGCATATGTTCAAGATCATGGTGGGTCAAACTATGGCCTTAAGTGGCAATTTAAAATTAGGACATCAATGTTGGTAAACTTGATGTGAAATCTTGAACTAGTTATGAACCTTATATAAATTTATTTATTTTAATAGAAACTATAGTAAATTAAATTTCATTTCTAAAATACTAGACCTTTTTTTATTAAAAAAAAAATCAATTGCTCAAAATTTAGAATTTCAATGCAAAAGTACAAAAACTTTTAGGAAAAAATAAGTAGGTGTTTGTCTTAGAACTTTGGTCATAATCAGATAAATTTTTTTAATTTAAGATTGTAGATATAAGAAGTAGACTTAAATACTCAAATGTGATGCATATTGTTTTGTAATTTTATTCGAAGGAAAATAATTAATTTTTAATTTTTTCATATAACATATCTTGGAATAAAAAACTCTAATGTTTGACCACCTTCACTCATTAAAAAACTATACAAAATTATAACTTGTTTTTCTTTTCCTTATAGTAGGAAAAACATATAATGTGATGCATCTTTCAGATTATGAGAAGGTTATACTGTTTTGAAGTTATAACATTTTTGCAATCAGTACATAAGTTAGCAATTTATAGATAACTCTATTACAAAATAAGTAATAATTTCTTACTGAGCTCATAATTTGACACCACTTATATCAATAGAAAGCTAATAATTTCCTTAAGAAACCCTTTTATTTTCATCAAATTTAGATGAAAAGTGATTTTTTTGTCATATCACTACTTTTTGGCCCATCATCATCTTGCAAATACCCATATATCTTACTAAAATCTAATTTATTTCTTGCATTCAATCATCAACAAGAACATTAACTAATAATTTTTAATCATCTATAATAGTCATATGTAGATTAGTCTATGTACTTTGTTACAATATTATTGTTAGATATATGAATGATAAGTATATTCAAGCTATAATATAGAAAAGCATATAATTTATCATCCATATGTCCAACCATAGCTATCATACATCAAAAAATAAAAACCATCTCCTCAAAAGACTAAGAATATATTAAAATTTAGAGAAGCCTAGTTTAGTAAATAGGTAAGGAAAAATAACTCTCAAATATTATCTTAATAATTAGAAAACTACAATCTCTTTAGAGGAAGTAATAAATGATCCTAAACAAACTCTCAAATTGATATAGGAACAAAATTAAATTGAATAACACTGATTGTTGATAAAGGAGGTAGGGAGAGGGCCCTAAACTCAAAGATTAAAAATACAAAAGGTATAGCCTAGAACCATTATAGCTGAGTAGCTAGCCAAAAAGAGTAGAAACAACATACAAGTCACTCCAGAAAATAGTAATAAAATATCCAAGGACTACCATAAATACTAATACCAATTAGAAGATCAATAATTAAACACATTGAATATTGCATCATACTAAAGAACAAAAGAACAAATTGCAACCACATTAATCTATTCAAAATATAGAAATTGATTAACTATTTTCCTATAACATAAGCTATAACAACATAAAGTATTAATACTACACAAGTTCTTAGCAACACAAAAATTAGAGGTCTTAATGTAGTCTAAGTTCACAAAAACCTAAGTAATTTTAAACTTAATACTACTAAAATTCTTAACACCTCTAAAAAAGTTTAACCCAAAACTAAAATAAAAAGAGAGACTCTTATGCATCCTACTCTTTCTTGTGACCACCCCCAAGACCATTCTTTCGATAATCTCCCTCCAAATGTGACACAGTTTCATAAAAGACACCCATATCAATGTTTATTATGGCATCTTAGTATATATTTTCTAGGGAATCAATTCTATCTATAATGGATTATGATCTACCATGTGGTTTATCCTTAGCTTTACAACCCTTAAAAGAATGGCTTTCTTTTCTGTGTTTCTTTCCTAATCTTCCTTAGTGTAGCCTTGATCCTTCTAATTTTGTTCAATGGCCTTAGTAGAGTCATTTTGATTATCAACAACAACTCCTAGGTAAACTTCAATAATAGCCTCTTATTCCACCACATCCACATCATCATCCTCTCTATCATAGATGACCTCATCTTCCTCTATGTAGTTTGCATCCTTTATGTCCACATTTTTAGTTTAATCCTCTCCCTCACTCTCAATCTCATGGAACTAAAATTCCTCCATACCCTTGGAAATGTCCTTCTTGTTACCATTCTACTAATTTTGTCCTTTCTTCTTTCTAATTCTTTCCAATCTCCTTTCAGTAGAGCTAGTCTCTGTTAGATTGTGGTGACTGATCAGGAAAGTACTGTACATACTAATGGTAGCCGACATATTATGGCCGACATATGGCCGACATGTTATAACCATAAAGTGGTTTAATACTTGTATAAAAGGGCTTAGGGTTGGGTATTTTTTATAATGTTGTGATACGAAATTGGTTCTTGCGGCGGTATTGAGCTGTAAGGGATTACTGATTGTAATCAGGTTGTAATCACTGGATTGTAATAAGATCGAACTTGCTGTTCGATGGACGTAGCCCAGGGATTGGGTGAACCACGTTGAATCTTGGTGCCTTGTGTTCATTTCTGTGTGTTCTATTATTTTTTTCATTATTGGTTATATTTGCATGTAGTTTTTATTTCTGTCCGTGGTTTATCCTAACAGTCTCTTGTTGGCCACCTTTCCCCATTATGTTTCTATTCTATCTCATATCATCCTTAGAATCATTGATGTCAACATCTATAACATCTTTATTCTTTTTATTCTTTTTTGGAGTGGAGCCTTGGTTGGTTTATGGGGAATTTTTCCTCTTATATGGGATTTTGAGAAGTAGGGTTTCCTCAAAGAATTTTTTGGGGCTAGGAGTAGAAAAGAGAGGGACCTTAGTGGATTTTTTCTAGGTCACAATGCTATAACTCACCTTTGTATGGATCCCAATAGAATTAGGGTTTAATTATTCTATCTTAGTAGACAAGTTGGTCTTAATCTACTATTTCCCTTTACCATGGATAAGGCTTCTACTAAAAGTTGAATGATGGTCAAACAAATATTGATATAAATCAAATATTAACCCTTGGTGGAGGGGCATGTTGTTACCATTTTCTATGTAACCCTTTAAAGAATAAACCAAAATGAATGCGACATTGATTTTTTCCTATGGTGCATGAAATTTAAGAGAGAATGGAAAACATGGAAAGGGTTAAATCTCCTTTCATGAGTAAAATATTTCATAACCTCGAGGGATATAATTGGAAAATGAGGAGGGAGTGAAATTCTATCATACCCGTCTTTTGCATTCACTCTTTCCAACTTCTCATTGCCCCTAAAGAATGTTTTCTAGTAATTTTGTACTTTTGTTTCCCTTTTCTTTCCACCTCATGGGCTTCACACTTTAAACTAGTAGCTTCTCGAATAAGCTATGGTGTTTTCTTAGATTCATTACTACCAATAGTAACTTTACCTTTATGCTAAGAATTGGAAAACCTAGACAAAATCTTTGTGTTGAAACTACTCATAACTTCAATGTAGGAGATGAGCTAAACTTGGAAATATTTTCAAATTTCTTGGTTTTGCTTCAGTTCCATATTGCCTTTTTCCTCAACTTTAGTTAGTGGTCCTCCCACATTCTTCATTTTTTCCAACTCCTCATGAACTTCCTAAATAGCCTCATCATCTTCTTCATAGTCCTCTCTTTAATAATATGCATCCTTCTGCAAATTTTCCATTGCCAAAATTCTTTTACATAGGATGGAGAACCAAGAAACTTTGAGAATGGTGTAGGTTTCAGATTTTTGTAGCCTTAATAAGTCATGATTTTAATTATTTCTTGATAATGCTTTTCTAAAAAAAGGGTAAATCCTTATTTTTATTAAAATGTCTTGATCGTCACTGACGTCATTGGCACAATTGGAGACTTGTACAATTTTTTCTAGTTTGTTTAATTTTTTGTACTTCTCCTTTTCCTTTCAATTATAAAATACTTTCCCTATCTTTTTCATTAATATCTATGAGAGAGAGAGTTTTAATGATATCATTACTCTCATTCACTTAGTTTTACTTTGCCACCATAATCTCTTTAGGAGATCTTCTAAATTTTGTAATCATCTATCACTTTCTTATCCCTTTTTTGTATTTTAAATTAATTTTCCCATACTTAATCTAAACTTTCCCTTTAGTGTGTCTTTTCTATAATATTATTTACTATGATTGGTGAAAAATATAAGGATATTAATTCTCAAGATAAACCATGATGAAGTCTTTTTAATTCTCCTTTCCTTGGACATTTCCTTCTATATCATTAATTAATTTAAACTTGATTTGATCTAGGAAGTTAACCTTAGTAATAAATTTTACTTTCTAGCATCCCAAGCCCTAGTTAGCAAGGAAATCCTCCTCTCCACTCCCTTCTCTCATAGTATGTGCAATCTTGACTTCCTTGAACAAAGAAGCTCTTCATTTGTAGTCTTGCATAATGCTAAGAATTTTCACAGACGCTTAGCATTATCCAAAAGGATATCAACTATAAGTTTCAAGTCTACTTCATATATAAATTTACCATCCCTTTGATCCTAAAGATATTTGATACCTTGTTACATCAAAAAACCTTTAGCATAGTTATTAGAACTAATTCCTATATCTTTGCAAAATCCTTGAGTCAAGTCTCCCTACTATTCCTAACCAAACCTCATATTCTAGAGATTCCCAGATTACCTTTAAAACAACCATATAAATTGTATTTCCACCAAGTTTTGACTAGAGAGTTCCATTTAGTTTCCTTCTATTCACATATATATAACTAGTTCATGTTGGCGAGGTTCTATTTAATGTTCCCAGTTTGTTTGATTCTAGTTTTATAGAGTGAAGGATAAGAAATGTACTTTGTGTAGAAAGTAGCATTGACATTGTTTTGAATAGATCTCTTAATAGTATGAAGCAACTTAGTAGCATATTTTATCTCATCCTGTAAGAAATGATAATATTGAGCAAGGAACAAGAAGCAATCCAAGTAAGTTAAGTGTGAAACAATATTACCATAAGATAAGCAAACTCCAAGAGCATACACCAAGATGGTTCAACAATGGAGACAAGGATTTATAAGGGGAAAGCAAAGAAAACCCCTTGTGAGTATTATGAATGAAGGCAAATTCCTAGAGAAGAGAGAGAGAGTGTTGGAGCAAAAGTAGCTCAATACAATAACATCAAGTGCTAAGAGTGTGTAGAAGAAAGAAGGAGGAGTATCTCTTATACAGAGATGAGAGAGGAGTTGCATTTGTAACTCCCATTTCTATGGATGCCACATTCATAATAGGTGTGTGCAAAGTATCACAATCCTCTTAAGGAGGATAAACTAAATAAAGAAATAAACAAGAGTTGTCCTTACATGTTGAATAAAGGAAAAACAATGACATGTCCTCCACATGTGTACAAGAGGACAAACTACATTTAGGGACCCTTGGAATATTCCAATTAATATATCCAAGGAAAGATTAACCTTTCTAACACCCCCCCTTAATCTTTACTTGGGGAGTTTACATCAACGGGTTGTAAACCCAAATTTTTACAATGGAACTAAAATCTCTCTTTAGAAAGTGGTTTGGTTAAAATATTAGCCACTTGATCTTCTCCTTTACAATAAATAAGAATAATTTGATTGTCTTCAACTTGTTCTTGAATGAAGTGATGTTGAAATGAAATATGTTTGGTTCATGCATGATAAACTGGATTCTTTGCCAAGGCAATAGCACTTTGATTGTCACAATGTATAGGTGTAGGTGATTGTTGAGGTAGACCCAAATCGTCAAGAAGTCTTCAAATCCACAAAGCTTCCTTAGCTGCATTGGTACAACCTTTGTATTCAGCTTTAGTTGAGCATAGGGAAATAGAGTGTTCTTTTTTGCTTTTCCAAGAAATTAGACCTGAACCAACAAAGAAAAAATAACCACAAGTGGATTTCCCATCATTGGGATCTCCACCTAGATCGGAATCAGTATAGCCATGTAAAATAAATTTAGAATTTGCATCATAAAATAATCCCATATTAATAGTTCCTTTAATGTACCTTAAGATGCATTTAGCAACTTTAAAATGATTTTGTTGAGGTTTAGACATAAATCAAGAAACTAAACCAACACTATAAGCAATATCAGGTCTAGTAAGAGTTAAATAATTTAAACTTCCTACCAACTATCTATACAAGGTTTCATCAACAAAAGGAGTATTCATATCATTCATTAATTTAGTTCCTAATTCACATGGAATTGAAACATGGTTAGAGTCATTCATCTTAAATTTTTCTAAAAGATCATACGCATACTTGCTTTGAGAAACAAAGATACCTTTAGGAGTTTGAAAAATTTGCATACCTAAGAAATAATGTAAGATACCTAAATCTGTCATCTAAAATTTCTGTTTAAGTTGGAATTTGATATTAGAAATCAAAGTGTGTGAATTAGAAGTGAGTATTAGATCATCTACATAAACAATAACAATAATAATGTCATCATTAGTATGTTTAATATGCAAATTTGGATCATTCTGACTTCTAGCAAAACCTTGAGAAATAAAGAAAGAATTAATTTTAGAATACCATTCTCTAGGTGATTGTTTAAGACCATAAATAGATTTGTTCAATTTGTAAAATAGATTTTCACTACCTTTCTTAACAAATCCTGGAGGTTGAGCCATATAGATTTCTTCATGTAAATCACCATTTAAGAAGGCACTTTTAACACCCATTTGATGAATGGGCCAATTCAGGTTAGATGCTAAAGCAAGAACTAATTTGATAGTAGGCATTTTAGCAACAGGAGCAAAATTTTCATTATAGTCTAATCCTTCAATTTGGGAAAAACCTCTAGCAACTAGTCTAGCCTTGAATTTACTAATTTCATTATTAGTATTTAATTTTGTTTTGTATAACCATTTACATGAAACTAGATTCTTGCCATGAGGTAATTTGACTAATTCCCAAGTTTGATTAGCAAGTAAAGAATCATATTCCTCTTGCATGGCTTTTTGCCAATGAGGTTGAGAGTTAGCTTGATGAAAAGACTTAGGATCGTTAGAATTCATAATAGTAGTCATCAAAGCATAATTACAATAATTAATCCTTCTATGCTTAATTCCACCAGATCTAGAAATATAATCATCAACTTCATTGATTAGGTTTTGAGCCCATTTAGGTTTACGTTTAGTTGTGATGGAATTATCAGTAGAGGAAGAATCATTAGTAATAAAAGTATCATTAGTATCTACTTGAGTATCATGAGTTGTAGGAGCAGAAATAATCGGTGGTACTTGATTTGAAGGATTAAGAGAAAGAGTAGGGTTAAGAGAAGGAGGTTGGTCCTCCACTAGCACAATTTTAGTGCCACTGAATTCTTCATCATGTGTAGTAGAGAAATCATGAACTCTAGTTTTTGCAATACAAACATCTCTAGCAACTTGAACTTTGTTAGTAGTGGAATCATAAACACGATAACCCTTAGTGTTTTCATCATACCCAACAAACATATAAGGAGATGACTTAGCATCTAATTTATGCCTTTTCTATTTAGGTGTATGAACATAAGCAATAGAACCAAATATCCGTAAATGATGTAAATTAGGTTTCCTACCAGACCAAGCCTCTTCTGGAGTGATAGCCTTGAGAGCTTTGGTAGGAGTCTGATTAAGAATATAAGTTGCACAAAACATTGCTTCAGCGCAAAATTTATAATGCAGATTCTTAGCATGCAACATGCTTCTAGCCATTTCAACAATGGTCTGATGCTTTCTTTCTGCCACACCATTTTGTTGTGGTGTATAAGGAACAGTAAGCTCGTGTTTAATTCCACATGATCTCAAATAAGAATGAAAAGCATTATTCACATATTCCTTCCCATTATCAGTTCTAAGAATTTTAAGTTTAAACCCAGATTGCCTTTCAACATATAATTGAAATTCAATAAATATATCAAGAACTTGATCCTTGCTATGCAAAAAATAGATCCAAGTTCGTCTAGAAAAATCATCAACAAAGATAAGTTCATACCGAGAACCTTGGATGGAGGTATTCTCCATGGGGCCCAAAAGATCACTATGGACAAGATGCAACTTATGAGTTGCCCGCCATGATTTTCCACTTGGAAAGGGCTCCCTATGCATCTTACCACTCATACAACCTGTACAGGAAATCTTGGCAGGAATAATGTGAGGCAAGCCATCAACTTTATTATACTTTTGCATGAAGGTAATATAATCAGAATTTAAATGGCCAAGTCTTTCATGCCATATATTGAAATCAATAGAAGTATGTAAAGAATATCATGAACTAGAAAATTCATGGAATTTAAACAAATTGTCACTATCCATTTTAGCATGAGCAATCACTTTGAGAGTTTGAGGATCTATGATATAACATGTATCTTTGTAGAATTCAACTTTATAGTCCTGACATAACTGTGAAATAGAAAGAAGATTAGTTTTCAAGTCAGGTACATATAATACATCATGCAATCTACCATTAGGAATAGTAACATCACCTAATCCTTCAACTTTACAAGTCTGATTATTAGCTAACTGAATAGGAATGTTAGCAATATCAGGTTGTAAAGAATCAAAAATTTCTTTATGAGAAGTGACATGTTGTGATGCACCACTGTCAACAATCCATTCTAAAGGTCTACAAAGATTAAAGCTACAAGTAAAAGCATGTCGAGGATTAGAACCAGTAGAGTTACCTTTTTTACGGTTTGAGTTTTGATGATTGTTACTATTATTCATAGGTTTTTTATCATTTTTCTTTTTAAAATAGTTATTGACAATATGACCATCTTTGCCACAATAAGAACAATGAGGTTTGGAATTGGAATGATTCCTTTGATTATTAGTATTACGAGCATTATTAGGATGATTGGTATTATTATTATATTGGGCATGAAATTTATTGTTGGAATTATTTGAATTAGTATTATATTGTTTGTGATTATGATTATTATTATTGGAATGAAAATTATTAGTTGAATTTCTAGACACGAATGCATGTTCAGTTGATTTAAGGGTATCAAACTGAATTAGCTTAGCTTCTTCCTGTCTTAATAAAGTTTGAAAAATAACATAAGTTAACTAAGAAGTTAAAGTAGGAATAGCAAGCTGTGCATGAATATTAGTTATAAATTGTTGAAACTATCTAGGAAGACATTTTTTAAGAATAAGATGAATTAAACGAATGTCCTCTAATTGAACACCTAAGGCCATAATTTGGCTTTTAAGAGAATCAAATTTTAAGAGAAATTCATCCATACTTTTAAAATCTGCATACCTGAGATCTTCGAGTTGATCCTGCAACTGTATTTTGCGGTATTCATCTCCACTGTCATAATTAGAATAATTAAGTTTTATTTCTGGAATTAAGGTTGACATGATTAGAAGAAAAAAAAATTTCTTTTTAAAAAATAAAAATAAAAATTCCTTAATTTGAAAATCAATTGAGAAAAAAAATTTTGCTAATGAGAAGAAAATTTTTTTTTTTTTTTTTTTTTAATATATAAAATTAAGAATATATCTTTTGTTTTTTTTGAATTATGGATTTGAAAGAAAACAAAAAATTAATAAAATTAAAATTTTTATTTGTTTAAAAAAAATGAATAAAAAAAAATGTGATATAAAAAAAACGTTATAAAATTTTTGTTTTAATAAATAAAACAAGATTTTTTTTTAAAAAAGCAAAAGGTTGGGCGGAGATATATTTAAGGAAAACGCAGTGCATATGGAGCGGAGCGTTGGCGGTGGCTGCCGTGTGGCCAGAGGGCGGAGGAACTTGGTCGGCCCTAGTCGGTGGAAAAAGGGCAGGGTTTCAAATTTAAAAAAAAAATGGATAGGGATGCTGGCGTGGTAGCGTAGGCGACGGTTGTCGTGTGGCCTGGATGCAGGCCACGCCAAAGGGTTTACCCCGGGTGTGAAGGGGGCGACGGAAGCGGATAAACAAACATCGATAGTTAATATGTAGGGTTTAGGCGGTGTTGAGAACGAGTGGTGGTGGTGAGGGTGCGCGGTGGCGCTGAGTGCCCACGGTGGTGTGCGGCAGTGTTGAGAATGGGCGTCGTCGCTGAGTGCCCACCGCGGTGTGTGGCGGCGCTGACGGCTCGCGACGGCACGCTGGTGTCGCGCGGGTGGCGCGTCCGCCCAAACAATTTTAAATGCAAGATTTTTTATTTTTTTTTATAAAAAGAGTAGGAAAATTTTTTTAAATGGAGTAAGAAAATTAGAGACTTATTGAAAACTTTACTCATATAATACTTCTTGTTTTGGCGGCATGCCGTCCAAAACAAGAGAGAAAAAAAATTGAAATTTAACAAGAAAACCCTTTGGCGGCAAGCCTTCCAAAGAGGGTTAGTAAAAAAATATGAAACTTTACAAGAAAATCCTTTGGTGGAAAGCCTTCCAAAGAGGGTTAGTAAATAATGAAGCCTGCATACACAAAATTTGTTAAAAAGAGCTAAAATCACAACACAAACTTTTTCTCTCAATAATGTCTCCAAATAAGGTGTGCTCCAATGAATGGTAACCTTCAACACAAAACTTAAAACAAGGATTAGATAGCCAAGCTCTGATACCATGTAAGAAATGATAATATTGAGCAAGGAACGAGAAGCAATCCAAGTAAGTTAAGTGTGAAACAATATTACCATAAGATAAGCAAACTCCAAGAGCATACACCAAGATGGTTCAACAATGGAGACAAGGATTTATAAGGGGAAAGCAAAGAAAACCCCTTGTGAGTATTATGAATGAAGGAAAATGCCTAGAGAAGAGAGAGAGAGAGTGTTGGAGCAAAAGTAGCTCAATACAATAACATCAAGTGCTAAGAGTGTGTAGAAGAAAGGAGGAGCATCTCTTATATAGAGATGAGAGAGGAGTTGCATTTGTAACTCCCATTTCTATGAATGCCACATTCATAATAGGTGTGTGCAAAGTGTCACAATCCTCTTAAGGAGGATAAACTAAATAAAGAAATAAACAAGAGTTGTCCTTACATGTGGAATAAAGGACAAACAATGACATGTCCTCCACATGTGTACAAGAGGACAAACTACATTTAGGGACCCTTGGAATATCCCAATTAATATATCCAAGGAAAGATTAACCTTTCTAACACATCCCTAAAGGTTATATTATTTTTTTATTTCCACAAGTTCTAAGCAATAATAGGGATAATTTTTTTCCAAAGATTATATAACATAGGATGGGATAGGGGAGAGTAATTCCAAGTGATAAATAAGTCTAGTTTTAGGCATAACATAAAGGGTTTGGAGAGATTTAAACACAATACAATATAGGTCATTGAATGAGGAGAAACTCAATAATAGATTATCTATGGATTCTTCTTCCTTTTCACATAGGATGCATCTATTTTTTAGGAAAAATCCACATTTAAAAATATTGTCGAGAGTTAAAATTTTGTTGTGCATTACTAGTAACCATAAGGAGTTAATTTTATGGTGAATTTTAGGAGTCTAGATTATATTCCACTTTGGGTCCTTAACTCCAACCTTGACTTGGGAAAGATAGGTCATTTAAATAGAGTAGGAACCATTACTTGCATACTCCAAATCTACCTATCTTCAAAAGTGTCATTAAATAGCTTGGGATTTGGAAGAAGATTAGTCAATTCCTCCACTTCAAGTTTTCCAAAATTAGACATTATTGTTGGTTCCTTACTTTTTTGCACAGATTTATAAGATCCACCAATCTATCTATTCCTTCTTCCCATATGAGATAGTCTTTAACTTTCTCTCCTAAATCTCTTTTTAACCATTCTTGCAATGAGATATTACGAAAGACATATTTAAGTTGTCTATATTAATTCCATGGTTTAGACTTGGAAAAAGACTTACTCCTATTGCTTATTATTTTCCTACTACCCTTTCTTATATTTTTTTTGAGTTTTATTAGTAAATTTCTTGAGGAAAGAGAAATTATTAACATTACTTTTTTCTAGCATGTTGCAACCAAGGGTGCAGAGCATAAACTTATCCTGCAAGATGGTAGTCCACTCCTTTTTTCTTCCTATTAGCTACCAACTTATGTAACAAATAAGGCCTCTATTCATCTCTTTGGATCTACTTATCCCAAGAAAACCATGAGCTAGGGGTTTGCAAACCATCTCTTATTTAACCATAGACTTTTTTTATTTTATCCTCATTACTAATCCACAAAAAAAATTTCTGTATTTTTTTCAACATTTTAGTAATTTTGCTAGCCATGAGGGGCATAGACATAAAGTACACAAGGATGTTCCGGAGGTAAACCTTTATAATTTATAATTTTTTCCCTTGACTTAGTAGTTTTCCTTTCCACCTGATAAGCTTTTTCTTTACTCTCTCCACTTTCTTTTGTCCAAAAGGATAATGGAGGTTTCATAGGGACAAAAGAGAGGTTGACATAGATATCTAGGATAGTAGATATATCAATGATAAACATGTTACAAATTTCATATTGAATGACACAACTAGTATTGAAGAAGAACAAATTACTCTCTTAAAGGTTGATATGTTGTCCTAGATCAATAAAATAATGATTAAGCAAAGTCTTTCACCTTTCAGGTTCCCACCTCTGAGCTTCCCCAAATAAGACTATCATCTACAAATTGTTGTTGCATCAAGGAGGGAAAAGAAGGATCATGTTTGATACCTTTAAGGTCATGAATGTTGTTGAGAATGGAGATATTTATACCAAGGATATTGGTCACTAGCATAAAAGGGTATGAGAATAAAGGGTTTCCTTGCCTTAGGCCAATTCCTAAAGAGAAGAATCTAGTGGGAGGTAGACATTTATCCAAACAATGTAATTGATAGTTTTAACACAGTTCATTATCATATTAAGGAACTTCTCTTTGAATCCAAATCTTTTTAGAACTTCCTCTAGAGATGTCCAACCAACACTATCATAGGCTTTAGATGTGTCCATCTTAAGAGCCATAGAGGGAATCCCTATATATTCTATAATATTAATCAATCTTGTAAATTAATCACCCCATCCATAGTATTCCTTCCTACCATAAATCCTTTTTGCTCTTTAGGTACCAGTTTATCAAGAATGGGTTTGAGTTTATTCACCATCACTTTAGAAATAATCTTATGACTATTAGTGCAAATACAATTTTTCTTATAATCCATAATAGGGTAAAAGTACAAAGTTGTGTCACCTTTTAGGCTAACTTATCAAAATGACTAAATTTGAGTATTTCTATCTAAAAATCTATTTTTTTAAAACATATGATCTAGATAAATTTTCTCTAACTAAGTTATATATGGTCTCAAACTTTTCCAACTAGAAATGTCTACTAAATGCATGTTTTATACTAGTTTGTATCCAATTACTAAAGAAATAAAATTATTTTAGAAAAGTGGCATTTCAATAACTCTAACTTTTTTTATGATATTTTTTTAATAATATGTAAACACCATTTTATAGTTCTCAAAGTCAATAATATTCTATAGATTTTATAGTGTTTTAATTAGATATAGTATATTGCAATTAAAAAAAGTTACAACCACGTATTTTAACACTTGGAAAGATGTTGGTTTTAAGAAAGGAAAAAATATTAGATAATATCAAAAAAATGTAAAAATTATATGATGTTCTAGAGGAGAGATTCCTCTTCTAAAATGGAGAAATTTTGTCCTAGTTAGAATAGATTTATTTTGAAAAATGTGGTGACATATGAAAACTATCAATTTAGGGTGAGTTCTGATTTCAATCCTCATAAAAGACAAAATATAGTTGTAAAGCCAAATTTTATTTTTTATTGTTTTAGATATATATTTCATCTATAACATATTCTAATATTAAAGGGAAATAATTTTGTTTCCGTATAGTTTTGTGGTGGGAACTAGACTCCTAATTTTTAATGTTTTTCAGCACCTAAAAAATTATCTATAAAAATTAGGAAAATATATAAATTCTTATTCCAAATAATTATTAAAAATTATAATCCTAAACTATATACATTTTTTCACATTTCATTAGTTTACTTCATCTCCAAATTAAAAATAATAATACCAACTTTATTTCATTGAAGGTGAACAGTTATACCCTTGTTAGCCTTTTCATTGACAAAAGGGTGACATAGGTTTGTGCTTTTACCAAATAGATGAGGGTTCTTTTCTGGGGATAAGGGAAACATAGGTGTTATTAAGGTCCTTGGACAACATGCTATTTCTAAAGAAGTAACACACACCCTTGAAGATTGCCTCTCCCATATTATCTAAATACTCTTGGAAGAAAGAATGAGGGAGTCAATTTAACTATTGGCAAATTGTCTAAGTAGAATAAGTTAGGGTTTTCATTTATGGAAACATGTATCTTAAGAAAAGGTGTAGTGTGAAAATAAAGGTCTCATGCTCTAAGATAGAAAATTGTAAGTATCATATAGCTTTACTAGTAGTACACATATAGTTTTGGTATGCATAGTCTATAGAGACATTTTGGCCATGTATGAAATTGGATACAATTATAACAAAGTTTCATGATGACATATACAAGAGTTTGGTATTACACAATAGTAAAAATTAAGATATGAACCAATTATTGGTTAGACATGTTAAAGAGAAGAACAAAGCATGACAGAGAAGTGAAGATTATAGGTTAAAGGAATTATTTTCGTAACAAAATAGTTACTTAAGTAATTGGGAATGGAATCATAGATGTTAACCCTAAGTAAGAAAGAGTTTATTTTATGTTATACCAAGTGTGTGAAATCTTGAAAGACAACAAGAATTTTTTTTGTTAAAATGTAAGATATAAAGGAATATTATAACTTGCGAAGTTATGTGGTGTCATGAAAACTATGAATATGTGAACTTATGTGAAGGTTATGCACATGATATGGAAACTAAATGTGATGCCAAATTTTGATGTATGAACATAGATATGAGAAGTATAGCAAACATTAGGAAAGATATTTTTGTGTCTAACTCTTTTGTATAAAAGAGATATATTATAACTGTACTATCAACTCCTAATAGGGTTAAAGAAACTTCGAATAGGGTTGAGGTTTTTGACAAGGCCTAGTCCTCTAAGAAGGACTAAGATGGTATATGTAATTCATAGACTCCTAGTAGGGTCAATATCCTTAATTGTATTCTTTTATTTAGTGGATCCTTTTGTGGGTAACATCCCCAATGGGGTTTTCCCTTGGCTAGGGTTTCCCTAGTTGATAAAATATGACATTATGAGTTCTCTTTATGTATGGTTATATTTAATATTCATAATTGTTGGTTTACTTTCATATGTATGTTATAAAGTAACTAATAATATTCAGTTGTTGGCAAAATCTTGTAGAAATGAAGTAGCAACCGTAAAGAAATAAAATATTATTTTTAAACATGAGTTAAAGATTGTTGATCTAAGGCTAAGTCTAAAGAATGATGATAGCAAGAGTGAATTAGATTTGAAATCTAGGAATACATATTTAAGATCTCATCTTATATAAGTGACATCTAAAATAGAGTCTATCAAAATAAAGCATGAAAAACTAAAGAATTATAGTATTATTGTGAAAGAAGAATTGACCCAGGCTAAGAAATAATTAGAGAAGCTATATGCTAGTAGTTAGAAAAATTGTGAACAACTATTCTATAAGAGATATTCTTATCATAGGAAAGGTCTTAGATATCTAATTAAATAAAAATTAGTAAAGAAATCTAAAGCAAAAAGAAAACCAAATCTAGTTGTTAAGACCCTTGAAGCTAAGAATAATCATCAAAATGAAATTAAGTCAAACAAATCTGAAGAAGTATCTTAAGATGTTGAGTAAGTAAGTCAGCCTGAGAAACACGATGAACCCTAAAAAATAAAGAAAATTGAACTACCTAATGAAGTAAGATATGAAATCAAAGGTAGATGCTTTATATGTAATGAAGTTGATCATATGAAGAGAGATTGTAGAGGTAAGTCTTTCAAACCTATTACTATTTTTATTGTTATAATTTTATGTTTTTGGACATAAAGAAGTAGATTGAATGAAACCTAAGTTTAATAGTAATAATAGAAATAGTATAATGTCTAGGGATACTAACTATTTAGGTAATGAAAGAAGGAGATCTTCAAGAATATCTAATGAAGGAAAAAGAATTAATGGATCAAGGAGAAATATTGTCTGGTACAAGTCTAACTTTTTTTCACATATTGAGAGGATTTGTGGAGCATCGATTAATTAGAATGTACCTAATTAGATCATGAGTACACTATATCATTTATGTAATAACTTTGGTCACATTGCAAGATTTTCAAAAATGGATATGAGGAACATCAACATGAATCCAAAATCAAGAAGGAACAATCATAGAAATGATAGAAGGAATGACAATAGAAATAGTATTTAGAAAGAAGCACTCAAAGAGCATGTTGAAGAATTCAAGGGAGTATTTGTGAAGGAAAAAAATCCATCAAGTTCATATGTGGTATTAGAAGAATAAAATTTTGATGCACCTGATGAGAAATTAAAATAAGCCATTATGTGTGACTCATGTTATTTGAATCAAGCATATTTTTCATTAAAGATAGAGTACTAGAAAGATAGAAAAAGAGATACAGATCAAATTTTAAGTTATGAAGTTAGGAGAATGAAGAACATATCATAAGAAAGCTCTAGTTCATAATGCAAGTCATTTTGAGATCATATGAAGCCATATGAAGAAAAACATGTTTGATGGTTAACAAAGAACATATTTTGTGAATTGAGTAGTTGCGCAATTAATGTAAAGGTCAATATCAAAGGATTTCAAAGATGTGAAAAATATTATGTGTACCATTTGATCATGTGAAGAGTTAAAAATAATTTGAGAGTGATAAGAAAATTAATTGAAGTCAACTTAAAGTGCAAAGTAAGAAATCCCTAGTTATAGGAATTCTAGGTATTTTATGGAGCTTCACTTGTGTTTTCAAAACCCTTGAATTAGTTTTGATGGAAAATCCTACTATAAGTGATGTTAGTGAGAGACCATGACACTACTAGAAATATAAGAGGAGTAACTGAGAGGGGAGGGGTGAATCAGTTACTACAAAAATAAATCCAAGATCTTGTAGATCTTAGTATAAAACAATTATGTGAAAGTTGAATTTTGTTGATGCTCATAAAACATGAAAATGTTGTAACTTGGTAAATAATGAGAATGCTTCGTAAAAATTAACATGTAAATCTTAAGATGTTAAGTGTGATTAATATTATCTTAAATTAGTTGTAAAAATATAAGAAAAATAGTATGAACACATTTGACACCATGATTTAACATGGAAACCCAATTTGAAAAAAAACCACCAATTGCAACTAGTTATTGATTTTCACTCTTCTGAGGTGAGCCACATTAGGAGCCATACCTACTAAAGGTTACAAAACACACTATTAGGTGTGACCTTGTTAGAGGATTTAAACGCCCTTTTAGAAGTGGCCTTGTTAGAGGTCTTTAGACACTTTTATGGAAATGCCACCTTGTTACAGGATTTACAAATAGTTGTAAAGCCAACTCTGTTAAGAGATTTAGATCAATACTACAATGGTTAGAGAGTAAGAATGATATGATCTGATTTGGATGCAATTGAATTGCTGATTACAGATCTCAATTATGGCTTGTATACTTGATCCTTTTCATTGAGTGAATCTTTTTAGCTCTATATTAGTATTGTGCTTATCCTTCTGATTCACTTCCTCTTAGCATTATTTAATTATCTTTCATGCACACACTTTCTAATCCTCAACTTGACCTTATAGTTATATTTTTCATTTTGTCAAGTTGGCTAGAATACAACTTAGAATAATTAATATTCACCTCCTTAGTAATCTAGAACAAAAAAAAAAATTAGTTGAACTTAATATGCCAAAACAAGAAAATCCTTTGTTAGTCGACCCTGCTCGGTAGACACTAACTTAGAATGATTTTCTTGTGTTAACCAAGTGAACTTGATCAATATTGCATATACACAACATTCCTTTGGTAACCAAGTGAGCTCAGTTAACACTAGTTGCATCTAAAATTTCCTTCATTAATCAAGTGAGCTTAGTTAACACTCATCTTTTGTAAACTTTCCTTTGGCACCTAAATGAACACAATAGAAACTATCTTCTAAACTTGGAAAACTTTAGAATGCTTGGTAGACATAGAAAATTATCTATAATTCCTGAGTGATCTAGACATACACTAACTAGTAATGATATGAAAGTTTCTATAACATCAAAGAAAATACACAATTAATCAATTGCATTCAACATATACAAGTTCTAGAAACACCCATTTGTGTCTTCGAAAGATGATTGTCTGGTATATTTTTCACAAGTTCCATCAAACCTATTATACATAGAGAATGTAAGGGCATACATTCACTACAAATTTGATACTATTGGTGATAGTGATAGTCATAGGGATATGGATGTGGTATGTAACAATTATTTGTCTTTTAAACAAGGTTTTCATCACATAGAAGAATTGAATATTATCAGGCATATAGTTGATATGAACTTTGATAACCATGAGTGGACAATAATATTGAGCATAATCCATGAGGGAATGTTTTGGGTAGGAGACATCCCTATTATGATTTATAATGATATGATTCATAGGATCATTGGATTAAGTAATATAGGGAGTAATGAAAAAAAATGTGATAAAATGGTTGAAACCAATCTAAAGACCAAGTTAGATAGAAAAAACATGAGAATTGATTTAATTAAGGAGGATAGTGTAGGAGTCACCAATAAAATTTTAGGATGAAAGATAAACCAAAATTCAAGGTTAAATTATGTACTGACTAGATTCATCCATGTAGCATACCTAATTATAGTGAAAAAGGAAAAGACTACTCTGTGAAATTGTGGAGCAACAATTTCTTGATGATATTGAGAAACTAAAGAGCACAAAGAATGCAATATTAGAGTTTGAATAATTGATAGCTCACCTACTCTTTCAAGTTATTCAAAATATTATGGGAATGTCAAATTATGAATGGAATCTTGAAATTGATTCACAATAAATTTGATCACTTATCATTATTGAAGACAATCAAATGTAAGAGTCACTAAAGATATAACTAAGATGATAAAGAGTTTCCAATCTGAAATAAAGAAGAGATTCATAATCCCTCCATCACCAGTAGATAAGTAAATGGATGACATATATTTCATGGTTGAAAATAATTTTACGTGTATGGAAGAAGTTGAACCCACTATCAAGCTCATAGGGCCTATGGCCTATGAAATTAGTGAAAATCTAATAAAAAGCTATGTAAAGATCATCGTTGAGTCTTATAGGGATGAGGAATGCCCTAGATGTGGTACTTTTGATGAAAAGATGAGGGAATTTCATAGTGAACTGTAGAGAAAAGAAATTAAGAAGAAGGTATACAAAAAGATAGAAGCAATTTTGTAAAAATCTGGTATGACTAGAGAGGAATTCAATGAAGTTAAAAGTATTTCCTTGGAAATGAAGACAAGTGGAAAAATTGAAGTACTTGCAGCCACACCCCTTATAGTGGTAGGAACAAGAGGAGGAGTTACTATAGATAGACCTACTTCTTAGATACCTATTGTTCCTTACACTACAATTTTACAAACATAACCTATTTTTTTTTAGAGAAGAAATTTCTAGAGGAAGTAAAGATATTTAAAGAATAATTAGTTACTCCTCCAAGTCCTAGGAAGTCAAAAAGACTTTCTAAAGTCAAGAATGAACATACTGAGTCCTTATCCAAGAAGACAGTCAAAGACTAAGCTAGTGGACTAGGGAAAAGGAGAAATTCATTACAAATGATTGAGTTTGATTTTGATGAAGATGACGAAGAGACCAAGGATGGACCAACAGAAAAGTCCATTGGAGAAGCAAGGGCATCCACTACAAAGAAGAATTGGAAGTAAAAAGGTAGATAATTTAAAAGTTCAAATCGCTAATAATGATAATTTTGTTCAATTGAATACATATTATAGTCTGTACAATAATATGGATAGACTACAATTAAAAAATGCAATAGTTAAGAACATGATTTTGAAAAGAAAAAGGTTTGAAGAAATTCAAAAGCATATTCCACAAGATCTGTGTAATAGCCTACTAAATAGAAGAAGAAGAGTTATTGATGGAGACAAGAGAATCAAAGAAATTCAAATAGAGATCTTTTGTGAAATCAATAGTGATGAAGAAAGGAGTAGAATAATGAAGGATATTAAGCCCTTGGCAAGGAACAAAAGAAGAGTCATTATTTTAATGGGAGAAATCTTTCAAGAAGTGAATAAAGAGATGTAGGAAGCCATCATTAAATACATGACTTGTGTACCTAGAATTGTAGATAAGAGTGAAAAGGAAGGGGAGGCAATCCCTATGTCTACTGAATAGAGTATACCGACATTAGCAAAAATGGAAGTCAAGGATACCAATGTGCTATACTCACCTCTACAGATTTCAATAGTTACTAAAACCATACAAGTAGAGATTACTCGTATAACCGTTGATGTCAAAGAAAATCCTTTTGAGGATTATGGAACAAACATTGTTGGCAATAGAACTAGATACTCTAGCTATGATGAGGAAGAAGATATAGAAGAAAGAAAGAAGAGGAAGAGAATAAGAGAAAAGAGGAAGTGAAAAGAAGAGAGAGTGAAGAAAAGACAAAGAAAAGAGTAGAAGATGAAAAGAAGAAAGGAAGAAATGATGGGTAGAAAAAAGAAAAAGACAAGAAAAAGGAGGAACAAAAGGGGAAAAGAAAAATAGAAGAGGAGAAAAGTAAAGTAGAAGAGGAGTATACAAAAGAAGAAGATAAAAGAAGAAAAGAAAGGGTATGTGTAGGGTCATGGTCAACCAAACTATGCCCTTAAGTTGTAATGAAAAATGAGCAAATCAGGGTTTTGTCAACTCTACGTACAAGTTTCAACTTGTTATGAACTTTATGTAAAAATGTTGAGAGAAAAGAATCTCTAGGAAAATGAACTTAGTTTCTAAACTGATAGGTCTTATTTGAAAACAATAAAAATTTCTTTTCCTAAAATTTTGAATTTTAATACAAAAGTAGAAAAATTTTAGGACAAAAATAAGAAGTAGATTTATGTTTGACCACCTTAATAAAATCAAATGATAATATTTTTTCATAAGATTTTAGATATAAGAAGTAGACTGATGCCCATATCTGACACATATTTTGGGGTATCTTAATTCTAAATAAATAATTAATTATGAATTTTCTATTATAGTATTTTTGGAATTGAAAAACTCTAATGTCTGACCACCTTAACTAATTATAAGCTCTACGAAATTTAATTTTTCTTTTCTTCCCATATAGTAGAAAAATCCTAGATGTGATGCATCTTTTGGATTTCAAAGTGTTGTAACATTTTTAGGTTATAGTTATTTTTCAATTAGTGCATCAATCAACACTTTATACATAACTCCATTAGAAAATAATAATAATTACTTACTGAACCCATAATTTGATAGTCATTATATTTATAGAAAGCTAAGAATATTCTTGAAAAATCCTTTTCATTTCATCAAATTTGGGTGAAAATAAGTTATCAGATACATTTTTGAAGTAAAAAACACACAAGAACAAGCCAAAAACACATTTTCATGACACTTTTAAAGTTGACAATGTAGGTTTTGTATCCAAAGATATACTAGGCCCTGTAAAGTTATCAATTTTTTGGTTTGGTATCAGGATGGTTGGGGAAAAAGTTGGAATAGATTTTGAAATACTTTGAGGCATTTCCAAACTACATATTTTTCAGATCCCCACTTTTTGGCACACCATGATCCTACACATACCTAAAAAGGAAACTAAGGATAATAATGCACTATGTCCTATATAACTATTTGAGGGATATTAATGATAAATTCTCATTTTAGATAAGTGAGCTTCAAGCACTCACTGATAGATTGCAACAACTTGATGTTAACATTGAATATATTGAGGATGAGATATAAAAATTTCATGATGCTATCAGAATCAATGAACAAATGAATTAAAGGGTAACCAAAAAGTTCTTTGTACTTCGAGAACATCTCTTAGTATAGATCAGTATGCTAAAGAAGAAATTGGAAGAATGTCTTGCTCCTGAGATTTTTTATGAGAAATTTTCTTATACTAACTTGTGTTGGTGTTTTAAAATGTCATGTTTCAAAATCCCCAATGAGAACATAATACATCTAGGGGTAGCTACATCCCATATACAACATACCTATTTAGACACCAAGGCCTACTATAAGGCTAGAACTTGTTGAGAATATGGGTGTTGCACACATTGCACAATTATTTTATATTGTATTATTTTATTTTATTATGTAATATTGTATCTAGGAGCACCTAGATGTATGTGCAACATGGAAAGATTCCCATGGGATATACTTGATGAGTTGTATTGTAACATTGTGATAATATTTAATGTAATTATTTAATATTGGGGGCAAAATTAAATTTTCAATATTAAATGTGGGGTCAATGAGTTAGGCAGCACATTATTTTAGCACATGATTTATGTAATACCACTTGGTGGTTTTGTGGGACTTGCTACTATATAAGCAACCACAAGGGTAGTTGTTAATATGAGAAGACAAAAGGGAAAAAGCAAGAGTCAAGTAGGACAAGGCTTGATAGGTTGGCCAAGGAAACATTTGTGATGGTTGGAAGTCTGGCATGGGATGTGTGGACTAATGCTTGTTCACATGGATTGCTTGATTGTGGCTATGAATTTGAAGGGTTCCATGGTTGTATTGCAATGGTATTTTTGCTAAATAATATATGGTGATGGATGCTTTTGGAGGCTGGGTTTTTCCCTCAATGAGGGTTTTCCAAGGTATATCTTGTGTCACATTTTTGTTGGTATGTTGTCTATTCTCTTGCACGTAGATTTTAATTCCATGTTTATTTTAGATCTATTATGGGTTATGTGGAAATGGTTATATTCTTTCTTTGCAAATTTCCTTACAAGTGGTATCAGAGCTATGGTTTTATTATTGTAACCCTAGATTGAATCCATGGGAATGCATGAGAGGATAAAAGAAAGGGCAAGATATATGAGTGATTTATTGTAGGTCTAAGTGTTTTGGGTTTGTTGTTATGATAGGATGTTGGTAGATTATGGGCATGTGAATTTTTTTTGACAAAATAGATTTTTTGGATGTTACATTGAAATGAGGGTTTTAGAGGTACTTGCAAAAATAACCTCCTAGGAAAAAATAGACCTCACCATTGGATCCAGGTTGATGTTTTCATAAATTTTAATATATAATATACCCTAGTTTGGCCATGTTCAAAGAAAATGAAAGAGTTTTTGAGTTTCATCCCATGATGACAATCAAATTTAATCCCATCAAAATTCTCATCACACAAGAAAAAAATCGTAGTGGAAATATTCAAAAGACTAACTTAGTAAAATGACCATAAATTTATCTTAGGATATTGGATATCAAACTTCTTATAGGCATTGGAAAGCTAATACAAAACACTACAATTTAGTGTAGGTTTGGCTCTATGATTTTGACATTTTGTTAGGTTTTAAGAGCCAGAAAGTTGGATGTTGTTTATTTTTAGCATAGTTTAGGGCATAAATTGGGCATATAGAGTTAGATTTTGGACTTTGAGTAGTCAACAAAAAGCTCTTGGAGAGTTGTACACATTGGCTTAGATTTGGTGTAAGTTTGGCATGATTTATTTGGTAATATATTGATTTGAATAGTTTATGGTATATATTGACTATCACAGCATTCATGTTGCATATTTTGGAGATTTAAGATTTGATGTCATTGTATAATCAATTCATATTTTAGATTGTTCTAATGGTGATATGGTTATCAATATTTGGTTTGGATATGTATAATGACTTGTTGAGTCTACAAGTTGTTTAGTGTTGTAAGCATTCTATACTTACAGGTTGCATTTATAGCTTGGTTATGGGTTGTCTTTACCCATTAATCATTTGTTATTGATGCATATTTGGATTGGTGGTTTAGATTTTGGTTGTCTATGCCCCAAGTCACATGATTTTCTAATTTTTCCTTCATGTAGAAGGGATGAGATGTTGTTACTAGGTATAGTCATGGTGGAGGATTGTGGTTGACTATTTTATATTTATAGGTTGGACATTGACATTCAGATGCTTGGTTCATAGATGTGATCATGGTATCATGGATTTTGGCATGAAATGATTAGATATATAGGTACATCCTTGATATTCATTGGTTTGGATTCCTAATTTGGTTATGGTGGTATATCTTCTTCACTAAGGATCATGGTTATTTGGTTTCTTTTGAGGAGCTCATGATGTGAACTTTGAGTTCTGTAATGGTTTAATGCCTTACTTTATTCTCATGGTTAGAGGATGGTTTTTAATCATGGTGTCATGGATAGCTTGGATACATGGTTTAGTGGGAGCTTGTGATAGTGATGAGATGATAGTGCATGATTAGTTCCTCGTTTGGTTTGTATCTTCTTGGGTTTGGAGATCTTGGTTTCACTTGGTGCTAACACTTTTTTTGTGTGAGTGTACACTTGGAGGATCTTCATGTAGGAGATGGATTTTACGATGCCATGGGTGATTTGGTACCATGGTTGAGTGGAAATTATTTTCATTGATATATTTCTTGAGTGTTTACAGATGTTGGAGATTTGTCTTAGATCATGTTGCTGCAGAAGCATATGTGACATTTGTATAGTGCACTTGTTATCTTCATGGTATGTGAAGATGATTAGATCTTGAGGGCTCACAAGGTTCCTGGTAAAGGTGATTTATGTTTCCATTTGACATGTTCTCCTTGGTGTTAGGATGGTTTCAGTATTATGTCATGGCATACTCTTGATACACATTTACAGTTTTGACATTTTATAGTATGTTCATATGGAGCATGTTATCTCTTTGGTTGAGATGATAAGATCATGTTCTCATGTTTTTGTTCTTCAGGCCATGGTTGGAACTTTGACATTGATCTTGGTTTATTTTCCTTTTATTGCATACATTGATCATAAGTTGGATACTTCATGATATTTCTATTTTGCATTTGGAGTTGTCATGGATTGATTGGTTATAGGTGCTCATGGATACTTAGAGATGGTGGTGATGCTAATTTCTCTTAGATTAAAGAAGTATTTGTTGGGATAGTTGTTTGGTTTTAGCAAGAATTCCAAGGTGTATTCACTTGATATGGACCTGAGAGAATATTTTTCTTAGATGAGTCTTGGTTAGAGACTTGGATATCTTGATGAGCATTCTCATTCCCCACTCTTGGTCTACTCGATAGTGCTACTTGAGAGGTATAGCCCATAATTTTCCTCAAGTGAATTATATTTATGCTTGTCTTTTATAGATATGGATCTTGAGCTATGGTGCATAAGTTAATTCTGGAGAGTTCATTTAAGAGATGGTTTAGCATTGGTTACCTCCATTTGAATATGTTGTTATATTGGTTGAGTTTTGGATATGGTTTCATATTGGGAATATTCCTTGGATTAGGAATAGTTATTCCTTGAGTTAGGAATGGTTTATGAGTTTGATCACCTTGTGAGAGGATTACATCCATGATTAGTTATATGGTATGGTTTGGGTGTTCTTGAGGCTTCTTGTTGGGGTTTTATGGAGGAGATAATACTTGCACAGTTTACATCTAGAGGTTTTTGTAGAAGGACATGATATAGGTTATGATTTGCATGGTTTATGTTTGGTCTTGATTATCTTCTTGGATGTTAAGTTTCACTTACATTGGATTTGAGATTGGTTAGAGATTATGATCACTAGTTTGTGCTCATTTATGTCATGTGAGAGATGACATGGTTATTCCTTTATCTTGTTTCTTTTGTTGGTTGTGGAGAGCTTGGGAGACGATTAGAGACTTGTTATGAGAGTTTTTCTTGTAGGTTATTAGTTCATGTGTTGTGGATGTCCTTAATACTACATGGGTTCATTTCTTTGAGATTTTATGAGTGGATTGGTTATAGATTTATCATTATCTTTTGTAGTGGGAGATTCTTGGTATATATGTGGTAGGTATTGCTCTTGAGGCTTGTGAGTGCAGGTTATAGATTTTGATATGTTGATGATATGAGATTCACTTGGTATACCTTTGGAGGTATGGATAGTTGGATGGGTTTGGCACTTGTTATGGGTATTATTTCAGCTATGGGTATTTGACAACTATAGTACATGTTATTGCCTTTTGATTAGGTTTTTATTCTTGAAATTATAGTTGATACAAGATTTTATGATCTTCTAATGTGAAAGGATGGGTGACTTTCTCTTTAGATCTGGCAGTGGCATAATAGGAGGTGGCTTCATTCATGTTTGAGATGCTAGATACTTTGATATTTTTGTGGTTACTAGGATGGCACACATGGTGTACTTTTATCCATGATGGTGGATGTGCTGGGAGGGATTGTTCCCTTGTTCATTTATGTGGCTATGGATTGATCTTATGCAATGTATACAACAAGTGGGAGATTGTTGAGATTATGGTTGTTGCACACATTACATAATATTTTTATATTGTATTATTTTATTTTATTGTGTAATGTTGTATCTAGGAGCACCTAGATGGATGTGCAATATGGAAATATTCCAATGGGATATACATGATGAGTTGTATTGTAACATTGTGATAATATTTCATGTAATTATTTAATATTTGGGAAAAGAATTAAATTTCCAATATTAAATGTAGGGGTCAAGGGGTTCGGTGGCACATGGTTTATGTAATACAAACCACAACAATAGTTGTTGGTATGAGAAGACAAAAGGGAAAAAGCAAGAGTCGAGCAGGATAAGGGTTGATAGGTTAGCCAAGGGAGCATTTGTGAAGGTTGGAAGCATGGCATGGCATGTGTCCATCCATTCATACTTATTCACATTGATTGCTTGATTGTGGCTATGGCTTTGAAGGGTTCCATGGTTGTATTGCAATGGTATTTTTGTTGAATAATTCATGATGATGGATGCTTTTGGAGGGTAGGTTTTCCCTTAATGAGGGTTTCCTAGGGTATATCTTGTGTCACATTTTTGTGGGTATGTTGTCTAATCTCTTCCAAGTGGATTTTAGTTCTATGTTTATTTCAAATATATTATGGGTTATGTGGAAATGGTTATATTCTTTCTTTTCAAGTTTCCTTACAAACCCTTCTTCTAATTTAGGCTCTACAAAACTTAGGTGGGTGTACCTCATATTAATTTATATGGTATGAGTGCTAAAGCATACACTTGAATCAAATGAAGTCAATAATCCCCCTAATCTTATAATACCATCCAAACAACATAGACATGAAATAGCTAGAATTGTGACATATGAATTTGACAAGCTAGGTGAAGGAAACACTTTTCATGTCTTCAACAAAAGGGGAAATAGATTTTGACTATAAAGATTGATTTTAGAAAAACCATAATATGAACAACATAAAACTTTGATCATGTAGCTTATTAGTGCCATATCTATTGGAAAATCCCAAAAATCATTGACACGCATCCTTAAAAGTCATTGATACATCTCATATATCGAGACTTCTAATCTATCCATTCACCTTATGAAGTATACACATGTATCTTTCTGAATCTCATACTCAACTTATCCCTCAATGAAATATGCAACCCCTTTATGATAAATCAAGCATATACATCACTCTTTGAATCATAAGAAAAACAAACCACAATATACAACCTAAAAAAATTACAACTACACTTGTGCTCTTTGTTTACATATCTTAGAAGATCAAAAAAAACATGAACAAGAGATTAAATTCAGATTGAAGATTAAACTTGTTGCTACACTTTTATTCATTTCCTTGAAACAAATAGATAAATGATGCATGAAACTGAAATATAAAACTAATAAATAAAATAGAACTATCTATATTATCACTACTTATTATTTATTACATGAGAGAAATGCTGAAGAATGGTGGAAACCTAGCTAAGCTTTCTTAGAGAAAAAGAAGATAAGAGAATATAAAGATAAGATAATTCCTGGATAAAATCACATACTACCATTTGTCCACTTGAAACTCATTTTCTTGTAGATGAAAAACCTCTCTCTACCTTCTTTTTGTAACTGCAAATTAGATCTTTTGTTTGCTTCTTGAAGAAAGCCTTGAAAATATCTCAATGATGATAGAAACGTCTAACTAAAAAGATGCTAGATCTGGTTTTAAGACAAGGGAAAAAACACTTGTCAAATAACCTATAGAGTCAAAATGTAATTGATAGAATCACTTTTTTTCCAAATTTTGGAGCCACTAAACTTTCATATCTACATTCAAACTAATAAAACTGCTTATAACTTGCACTAGTGAATACCTGTGTAATTTTTGATTCCATATTCAGAAATCTCATGTTCTTACGATTCTAATAGTATATTGCACCCTACATTTTTTTATGAACATTTCCCCTTTGGTGCTTGTTAAAACTTATAGGCCCCATTTCATACTTAAGACATTTAATGAAAATTCTAAAAACTCATATAATCAAAACTATAGTAAAAACTATAAAATCATTTAATTTTTCCATCAAAGGCTTTGAACATTCGAAATGAAAGAAAAATATAATTAAAACTGAATTTTTATTATAACATCTTCTTTTGCCTTTTCCATCTGGGTCAACCCTCATGGTTGACCACCATGTAGGCACTACATGTCATTATGCGATTCACTAGCCTCTTCCACCTTGCATTGTCCTATCAACATCATTGCCATGTATCACCTCAATGTACCTTCATGTCCTTAACCCTAGATTCTCTAACGACCATGCGAAACCAAGCTTATCATACCTTTAGAACCTGATCACAATAACTATGGTTAAGACTCATGACTATGTGAAATTTTCTTTCTTGAATGGATAGGCCAATTTTTTGGCTTAGCTTTTAATGCATGTGACCTCATGCCTAGTGGTTAGCTAACCACTTTGCATCATTGTGTAGTTACCTACTAACTATGCAATTTTTGTTACGAGCTCATGATTTGATGCTATGTGTCTAATTTTTGATGTCATCACATCATCTCTTTCTCTATCTTGTAGTTTCCTTCAAAATTTTGGGTTTTTGCACCTCTAGCTATCCATTTGTGATGGAGTCCTCACACATGAGGCTTGCCTACAAGAGTACTTTGTCTTAAAGGAAACTTAAGCTTTAAGTGGTTTAGCTTATATATGTTTAACACTCTCCCTACTTAGTCAGTGTGGGACAAATCAATTTTTAAATAGTCATTGGATAAAACATAGCAGGAGGGTTTCTTTTGCTCAAAAATAACATCTTAAGTAGTCTCACTAGTATAAGCCTTGAAGAACCTTACAGATTAAGGCAATTTCATCAAGAAAATGTTGGGAACATGGTAATCCCCCTATGAGAAATTGATTAGATCACAATAGCATATTCAATCATTCATGATGGATAGTCTTTGTAGATAGGGAATGCTCTTATCAATTCACAGGTACTACTTCCTCTCACTTCATTATACCTCGCTCTCTCTTGCAAACTACTATTGTGAACATCTTAGCATGTGGAAATCCCATAAATTTGGTGTGATCACTTCAACCTTATAATCCAAAGTCAAGAAATTTCTATCACATTTTTCCATCCATGTTTTATGAACACCACTAACCAAAGTTGAGAAGAAACACATGTAAATTTAAGGGACTTTCTACCATGCTCAAACTTTTTTAAAACCCGTAGCTTATACATGGTTTTCCTTTTGACATTGCAACAAAGGTGAGGGATGTGGTGTTATTAGGGTAGAGGAAAAACTCCACATCAAGTACAAGGTAGAGCTTTCCTAGCATCCATAGTAGATCATGTGAGTCCAAAGTTTTCTCAAGAGATGTCGAACCTGGTCAAGATTCTCTATCTCACCACATGATTTTCCTTACTCTCTATAGCATGCCTTTTTCTACAGATTTGAAAATCCTCTAAAATACAATATCTTCATCATCAAATTTATCTTTACCTTTCCCCCATCTCTTATCTAATTCCACTCTTGGGCTTTGGTTCAACAAGAAATGGTTGGATTCATGGTGAAGAATCCACAAAGATGACAACTTTCCTAAATTATGCAAATGCACATTTATTAGTTCTCCTAAGGAGGCATTCAACATCCTCCTCAATTTCAACGTTCTCTTATTGTTCTCATTTATGTCCACCTACTAGCTCAAAAATCCTTGTTTTTAGTTGGTGCCGCTCCAAACCTTTTTTTTGGTAGCACTCATAACCATTGCAATCACATGAATCTTTAGGTAGGAATGGCTTCACTTCCATCTAGCAACCAAAGGACTTCTTCCAATGGCAAACAAATAAGCATCCAACAACCATCAAAGCTATAGATCTGTGATTGATTCAGGGGAAACTTCAAAGTTTTATGTGATTGAAAAGACATGCTTAAGGTTCCAATTCAACATCAACAGGTGTTCAATCCCTTAGAATTCCTTGCATGGTCATAACACATTATTCTCTCTCTCTCTCTAGCAATCACATTTCTATGCATATTGAGAAAAAATATTACTAATGTAAGCTTATGATTCAACTTTGCAATACACTATGAGAGTATTGTAAGTGTTGGGTAAAACTGAGGTTCAACTTGATGGTATATGATTGAATCAACAATACCCTAGAAATGTCAATCTAGGATTTGTAAACTCATGAGAGATATAAAGGTTGTTTGCACAAGGGGTAAAGATAATAAATCAAGAGGTTTATGAATGCAATTACTACTTGCTAATAAATTAAACTATTCAAATTACTACACATCTAAGATTACTTTTGTAAATGGAATCTAATCTAAAGTTCACACTTCTAAACAATTGAACACAATGTCTTTATAAATGCTATGACTCTTATTAACACACCTCTAAACAATTAATCACATATACTATTAATACTCCTCTAATTAATCACAATGTTTTCACAAATTCTATTACAAAGTTTTTTCTAATTAAAAGTTGGTTTAATTAAGAGTTGAAATCTACTTGGATTGCAATAGGAGATTTAGTGGCGATAGGAGGTTGTTTACAACAAACTGGCTATTAATATAGAGTACAAAAAGAAGTCTAATAAATGCAATAGGAAGTATGAAAAATCGTGACAAAGAATATTATGAATAGTCACAAGAAGTGGTTCAATAGATGGATGAATGTGGTAGGAAGAATGAAATAGACAGTATTCTTTTATAGACATATGCAGGAAACAAAATAATAATATATAGTGAACAATTACATCATAAGAATGTTACAACCATTTACTTTATTATACAACTAAATTATCAACAAGCTCTATATAGATCTAATTGACAAACATATATAAATATATATATATATATATATATATATGTATGTATGTATATATATGTATATATATCTATATGTATATATATATATGTATATATATAGATATACATATACATATATACATATACATATATACATGTATATATGTATATATGTATATGTATATATATGTATATGTATATCGATATGTATATGTATGTATATATATACATATATGTATATATGTATATGTATATATATATGTATATGTACATATATATACATGTACATATATATATATATATACATATATATGTATATATGTATATGTATATATATGTATATGTATATATATGTATATGTATATATATATACATGTATATATATACATATATATATATACATGTATATATATACATATACATATATATATACATATGTATATATATATATATATACATATGTATATATAGATGTATATGTGTATATATATGTATATGTACATATATATATGTCTATGTACATATATATATGTCTATGTATACACACACACACACACACACACACACACATATATGACAAACTCTTTATAAACACAGACGATCGATTAAAGCTATAAGAACACACAGAAAAGAAGTTTGATAAATGCAATAGGAAGTATGATAAATGGAGACAAAGAGTATTATGAATAGTGACAAGATGTTGTTTAATAGATGGATGAATGTGGTAGGAAGAATGAAATAGATAGTATTCTTTTATAGACATATGCAGGATACAGAATAATGATTCATAAGAATGTCACAACCATTTACTTTATCAGACAACTAAATTATCAACAAGCTCTATATAGATCTAATTGACAAACATATATGTATATATATATATATATATATATATATATATATATATATGTATATATATGTATATGTATATGTATAAGTATGTATGTATATGTATATGTATATCTATACATATACATATACATACATATATATATATACATATACATATACATATATATACATATACATATATAGATATATATGTATATATGTATATATGTATATGTATATGTATGTATATGTATATATATATATATACATATACATATGTATACATATAAATATGTATATGTATACATATGTATATGTATATGTATATACATATACATATATATATGTATATATATAGATATGTATAAGTATATGTATGTATATATGTATATGTATATATATGTATATGTATATGTATATGTATATGTATATATATGTATATATGTATATGTATATATATATGTATGTATACACACACACACACACACACACACACACACATATGTGACAAACTCTTTATAAATGCACACGATCGATTAAAGCTATAAAGAACAGATAAAATCAATTGAAATACTTACAAAACAAGCCGACATAATCTCTTCAAGTTTCTTGAAAAGATGCCCTCCTCTGGTTTGCAAGGTGAGAGATGTTTCTAAAGCTGACAACTACAAAAACTCCACACTTTTCATACCACAAATTTTAGAGATCATATAAAAGGGTGTTTCATATATCATATCATATCATGTCTTTTATTTAACATTTTCTTATATAGACTAAAAATGTTTAACCAGATGAATAACTAAGCTAAAATGGCCCATGGCCTATTCCCTAAATATATATAGTAATTTGTTTTGGCTATTGGACACACATAAAAGTTTACTAAACAACCTAGCTGAGATAGGATATGGCCAAAACTGATATGTTTTTCCATTCAAAACTATTTGCCTAAAATAAGATAACAAAGCTACAGTGGCCAAACTACTCCAACTAGCTTCATGTCATGCATCTTTAGCCACTGAAGCAGCACAGGTCATAATATATCATTTTCTTGTAGTTAATAGGTTTATAGGAACTATTCTTCCCTCTTTTCAAAAGAACTAAATATTCTTCTTTCTTATCAATAATTTAGCAAAAAGGGAATTTCATGCCAAAGAAGTGGGAAATGTTGGAGGTAAAAGGTTAATAAAATAGAGCATTACCTGGACTCCTCATTCCCCCCAACTGAGGGATTTGCATGTCCTCATCCACACAATGTATATAAAGCAAGTGGAATATTGCTATCTAGGTGCTCTGTGGACTCTTTTGGGACAACACCTATACTGATAATGTTGTCCTATAGCAATACCATGGATCTAAGTTGTTGAAGCTCTTGCTGAAGTTGAATGAATGTTTGTAGAAATTTGTTGATAGTAACCATAGAAGTGCCCAATATTTCTATTGTTAGTGGAATGAGATTAAGAAGAAGACTAGAAGTACCCAATAGGTCCTTTGAAGGCATGTCAGAGACAATCAAAGAATGTGATGTCATGGCCTTATGAGGTTATGGGAATAGGAATTCTCTGTATTGTCTGCAGCATCTCCCAAAAGGGGTTCTTTCTGAGGTGTTTCAGAATTGTCTTCCACATTTTTCTTTAAATGATCCTCATCCTATCCATAGGCCCTCTAGATAGTATTTTGCACTATATCATCTTGCCATACAACATCAGGTTCAAGTTCATTTCCTACATCAAATTTTTGTTGACTCAAGTCTTCTTGATCAAGATTATTCTTTGGAGATTCTATAGCTTTATCAAGGCTCATTTGCTCTATAGGTTCACATTTAGGTTCCTTATTAGTTTGAATTTCAAGGGCTTCTCCCTTCTTATTTCTATTAGGATTTTCCAATTCATCCTAAGGGTGACACTAGTCTACAGTAGTATCACCTTTGTTATAATTATCTTCTTCATTAGTAGGGTTTAGCAAACTTTCTATGGATGGTACATTCCTCTATTTCTTCATGTGTCTAGTTTGACGGTGATATTCCCTACCCTCTTTCTCCTTTCATTTCTTATTAGAGCTACTGGTTAAGACCTCAATTTTGGCATCTATAGTAGCTTGAGCAACATTGCCTAGATTATCCAAATGACTAGTAGATAGTGGAAAATTACAGCATATTGAAGAGGGGCTAGGTGTTTTTGTAGTAGAGGAAGTCTGAAGGGCTTTTTTGGGTGTTTGCAAGGGCTCACTAGTGATGCAAGAGCATCCTGGGTTTCTTTGTAATCCTGCACGTTAGTTCATTATGCCTAGTTCCAATTGGGTCAATTTTGCTCACATTTAATTTTGGTATAGTTAATTATATTTGATGAGGGCCGACTTGTGGTTTCTCTATGTTCTAGAATTATCTGTAAGCCATTTTGGCAAGTATAAGTAGGGTGTTTAAGTTTATGGTTAGGGCAGATTTTTGGAGAGAATTCAAAATAAAATAGATATGTGGATTTAGAAAGCTGATTTGGAGATCCTGGAGTTGTACATTTGTAATTGGATCTAACCCAAAAGGCCTTATAGCTAGCCATGTATGCTGAATATTCGATGAATCAATAAATATATCCTTGTTCTCTCTCTCCTTGGTGTTGTTCCTCATGTTTTCTTCCATTGTGTTAACTCTTGCAGGGTGCTTTCGATAGTTGGGTGTGCCTTTGGCCCTAGTTATTCATCCCTTGCTTGCATCAGTTGGTATTAGAGACCGAAGTTCATCCTTGTGGAGATTGGATTGTGTAGAACCCTAATTTGCATCTGGTTGTAGGGTGGTAGATCTATGGATTTGACCTATAACTTGCAAAAGGTTACGATCTTGCAGGAACTTAATTTGTAAAGATGGTTCGTGGTAGAGGAAATAATGTTGATAATGCTATATTGGATCAGTTAAGACAAATTGTAGCTAGATTAGATGCTATGGAGACAACCCAAAGGAGAGGAGTGCATCTTCAAGATGTAAGTGATGATGAAGCAGTAGCACCAAACCATAATCCAAAACTTGAAGAAGATCAAGATGAGGAAAGATTGTTGCGATTATTGTCTAGGGAAAATTCAAAGCCTACTGTAGAAGTTGTCCCTTATGATGGGAAATTGCATACAAATACTATGCTAGATTGAATCTCTAATATGGAGAAATTCTTTGAGTATGAAAACACTCCTAATAATAGCAAGGTGAAGATTGCAGTCACTAGGCTGAAAGGTCATGCATCATTATGGTGGGAGGACTTGCAAATTGATAGACAAAGGAGAGGAAAGGAGAAGATAAGAACTTGGAAAAAGATGGTGAACAAGGTAAAGAACAAATTCCTCCTTGTTGATTACCAAGTTAGCTTATTGAGAAAGATGCAAAATTTGAAACAAAGGGACATGACTGTGAAAGAATATACCGAGGAATTCTATAGATTGGACATCCGATCTGGACATGTAGATTATGATGTTGAGAAAATTGCAAGGTACATTAATGGATTGAGATCTGGAATTCAAGATGAGATTAGTTTTGTAAAGTTGGAAAGTGTGGAAGAAGCATACTAGTATGCCTTGAAGGCTAAGGAGATCTTGACAAAGAAGCATGAACAAAGACAAAGAGGTAGAGGTGGTAGATTCCAAAGAGGTAGAGGTAGATCTTATGGAGAAAGTAGTAGATCTAACAATTCTATGCAAGATAAAGTCAAATCTAAATGGAAGAGTGATGATAAAGGCAAGACCGAATAGAAAGGTGGTAATTCTTACCAAGGAGGCACTAATTCTTACTGGGGAAGAGGTAATTCCTATTCTAGAAGTGGATTTCATGGTAATTGTTTTAGATGTGGCAAAGAAGGGCATAGATCTTTTGAATGTAGATCCTCTGAAAGTGGATAGAATAATAGAAATGTTGTGATTCAAGAAGACATTGAAAGTTCCCTAAGTGGACCAGAGGTTGGAGAAAATCTGATGGTAAGAAGAACCTTATGTAATAAAAGTGATGACGAACCTATTTTAAGGAGAAGTCTTTTCAAGACAAGATGTAAGATGGTTGGAAAATGCTGCAGAGTGATCATTGATAGTGGGAGTTCTACAAATCTCGCATCAGAAGAGTTGGTTATCAAGTTGCAGTTAGAGAGGCTGAAACATCCCAAACCTTATCATGTTTCATGAATCAACGATGAGCATAAGATATTGGTAAGTGAGCAATGCCTTGTGAAATTTAAAATTGGACATTATATTGATGAAGTTTTGTGTGATATTATTCCCATGGATTGTTGTCATATTTTGTTGGGTAGACCTTGGCAATATGATAGACATGATGTACATGATGGAAGATTGAATCAATATAATCTTTGGGTAAATGGGAAGAAACAAACATTGTTGCCTTTGATTGAAGTCCCAAATGAGGTTAATTGTACTACTGTAAAGATTTGTATGGTTAATGGGAAACAATTTGAAAAGGAAGTGCAGAAGAATTAGGTTTGTTTTGCCATAATTTCAAGAAAACCAAGTTTTTTCAATGAAGGCTAAGTGTAAGAGAATAATGCTAATTGAGTGCCAGATAGTGGTGATCGAGTGACAGATGGTAGTATTGACCAAGTGCCAGAAGAAATTGTAGAATTGCTCAATGAATATAAAGACATTATTGCTGATGATATTCCTGATGGATTACCTCCAGTAAGAAGTATAAGTCATTGTATGGATTTGATTCCTGGAGAAAGTTTTCCAAACAAAGCACCATATAGATTGACACCTACAGAAAATGAAGAACTTAACAGACAAGTGCATGAGTTGTTGCAGAAAGGTATGATCAGAGAAAGCTTGATTCCATGTGATGTACCTACTGTATGAGCACCTAAAAAGATTGGAGAATGGAGAATGTGTACTGATTCCAAATCCATTAACAAGATAACAGTGAAATATAGGTTCTCTATGCTAAGGATGGATGACATAATGGATTGTTTAATTGGAGCAAAGTATTTTACTAAGATTGATTTGAAGAGTGGCTATCATCAGATCAGAATCAGAGAAGGTGATGAATGGAAGACCGCTTTCAAGACAAAAGATGGTTTTTATGAATCGCTGGTTATGCCTTTTGGTTTGACTAATGCACCTAGTACTTTCATGAGGTTAATGAATGAAGCTTTGAAAAGATTTTTGGGTAAGTTTGTGATTGTTTATTTGGTTGATATTTTGATATTTAGTAAGACTAAGGAAGAACATCTTGAGCATATTAGACAAGTATTGCAGAGGTTGAAAGAGGAAAAGTTGTTGATTAAGCTGAAAAAGTGTTCCTATTATGCAAGAGGAGATTGTGTAACTGGGATTTGTGATTTTAGCTGATGGTTTGAAGATGGATCCTAAGAAGGTTAAAACAATTTTGGAATGGCCTACACTTGATAATGTGAGTGAGGTAAGATCATATCATGGTTTAGCTAGTTTTTATAGAAAGTTTATAAAGAATTTTAGTGCTGTTTGCAATGCTATGACTAAGACAATGAGGGGAGATAAAAAGGAATTCAAGTGGACACATGGAGCTAATAAGATTTTTGAGACTATGAAAGAAAAGGTTGCAAAATTACTAGTATTGGCTTTTCCTTATTTCAACAAAGTATTTCAAGTTGAATGTGATGCAAGTGGTAATGCAATAGGAGCTATATTAAGTCAAGAAGGTAAGCCTATTGCTTTCTTTAGTAAAAAGTTGAATGATACTAGAAGGAAATATTCTGTGTATGATCAAGAGTTTTATGCTATTGTTCAAGCATTGAAGAAGTGGAGACAGTATTTGATGCCTAAGGATTTTGTGTTGTATACTAATCATAAAGCTTTACAATACTTGGGAAGTCAACATAAATTGAATCAAAGACATATGAAGTGGGTTGAATATTTGCAGAGTTTTACATTTGTGATTAAGTATAAGAGTGAAGTTACTAACAAATTTGTTGATGCATTGAGTAGAAGATGTTCTTTTTTGACTAAAATAAAGGTTGAAGTTCTTGGTTTTGATGAGATGAAAGAGTTATACGATGCTGATCTTGATTTTTTTGAGGCATGGAGAGAGTGTGGAGTGCCAAATCTGACAGATTAGATAAGTAAGTATGATGAGTATTTCATTCAAGAAGGTATGTTGTTCAAAGGCATTCAATTGTGTATTCCTAGAAGTTCTATGAGGTTGAATCTGATTAAGGAAAAGCATGGTGGGGGATTAGCTGGACATTTTGGAATTGATAAGACATTGGGTTTGTCGAAAGAAAAATATTATTGGCCACAAATGTATAAGGATGCTCAAAAATTTGTAAAGAGTTGTGGAGTTTGTCAAGTTGCAAAAGGAGTGAGTCAAAATTCTAGTTTGTATACACCTATTATTGTTCCTGAGAAACCTTGGTCTGACATTAGTATGGATTTTGTTCTTGGATTGCCTAAGACAATGAAAGGGTATGATTCCATATTTGTGGTAGTGGATAGATTTTCTAAGATGACTCATTTTATACCATGTAAGAAGACATCAGATGCTGAGCATGTTGCTAAACTTTTTTCTAAAAAGATTGTGAGATTGCATGGATTACCAAGAATTATTATTTTTGACAGAGACAATAAGTTTGTTGGATATTTTTGGAAGACTTTGTGGAAGAAGATGGGTACTGAGTTGAAGTTTAGTTCTACATTCCATCCACAAACTGATGGATAGATAGAGGTTGTGAATAGAATCTTGGGTAATTCGCTAAGATGTTTGGTTGGAAATAAGCCAAGTAATTAGGAGATGATATTGGCACAAGCTGAATTTGCATATAACAATTCTGCGAATAGGAGTATAGGGAAGACACCTTTTGAGATTGTTACTGGAATGCATCCTAGAGGCATATCAGATTTGAGAGATGTTGTTGGTGAAGAAAATAGAAGCACTACAGGAGAAGAATTTGCTTATTTTATGGAGTCTTTGCATAAGAAAGTGAAGTTGAGATTGAAACAAAGTAATCAGAAGTATAAAGAGAATGTTGATCAGTCTAGAAGACACCATGATTTTCAGGTTGGTGATGAGGTGATGCTTCATCTGAAGAAAGGAAGATTCCTAGCTAGAACATATAGTAAGCTAAAGATGAAGAAATTTGGACCTTGTAATATCTTGAAGAAGTTTGATAGTGGTAATGCTTATGAAGTTGAGTTACCTGATGACATGGATATATCTCCTATATTCAATATTTTTGATTTGTATAAGTATCATGAGTCAAAGGATAAAATTGTTGTACCTAATGATTATCCTAAGAAGCAAATAGAAGAGGTTGAACAGATATTGGATCAAAGAGCTAGTAAGAGCATAGGAGGAAAAGATTACTATGAATATTTGGTGAAGTGGAAGAATAGACCAGTTGAAGATGCTACATGGATTTCTTAGTTTGAGTTGGATTCAGCTCAGGGTGTGACACTTTCATGATTCAAGAGAATCATTTTTCCCAACCCTGGTTGTCTGATGCAGGAGCATCCTAGGTTTCTTTGTAATCCTGCACATTAGTTCATTCTACCTAGTTCCAATTGGGTTGAATTTGCTCACATTTAATTTTGGTATAGTTAATTATATTTGATGAGTGCCAACTTGTGGTTTCTCTATGTTCTAGAATTATCCATAAGCCATTTTGGCAAGTATAAGTAGGGTGTTTAGGTTTAGGGTTAGGGCAAATTTTTGGAGAGAGTTCAAAAGAAAAGAGATATGTGGATTTAAAAAGCTAATTTGGAGATCCAAAAGTTGTACATTTTTAATTGGCCGTAACCCAGAAGGCCTTACAGTTGGGCATGTATGATGAATATTTGATGAAACAATAAATATATCCTTGTTCTCTCTGTCCTTGGTGTTGTTCCTTGTGTTTTCTTCGATTGTGTTAACTCTTGCAGGGTGGTTTGGATAGCTAGGTGTGCCTTTGGCCCTAGTTATTCATCCCTTGCCTACATAAGTTCAAAAGAAAAGAGATATGTGGATTTAAAAATCTGATTTGGAGATCTAGAAGTTGTACATTTGTAACTAGTCATAACCCAGAAGGCCTTACAGCTGGGCATGTATGCTGAATATTTGATGAATCAATAAATATATCCTTGTTCTCTCTCTCCTTGGTGATGTTCCTCATTTTTTCTTCCGTTGTGTTAACTCTTGTAGGGTGGTTTAGATAGTTGGGTGTGCCTTTGGCACTAGTTATTCATCCCTTGCCTGCATCAACTAGCAAGGTTTCTCTTTGGGTTATGGCTTGGAGAGGGTTGTTCCACAACCATAGTTTCAACTTCTTTGACCCCTAAAGCTAAAGACCATGCATTACTTGTGGCTTAATAAGACCATGCTGTGCTAATGAATTCTCATGACCGTCCCTAAACTGAGTGCATGCTCTTTTCAAAGAATGATATAGGTAATAAGGAAGATTGATAAGTTTCCCTAGCCTTAAATGAAGCATGAGCCTTAAATGATGTGCATGAAAAAAATTGAAGTAATCCTCACAGGTGATATATTGACCTATAAATAGGGTTATTACATCCCAGGGCGAAGGAAGGGTTTTGTTTCAAGCTCCTTGTCCCTTGACAATCTCCACAAACTTGTTGCACTACATGAAATTGGTTCTACCAGTTTTTAATTCTATAACCCAAGTATTGGCAGTAGGAAAATAAAATTTACCAATTTGGGGAAGATCAATTATAGCAGCCACCATTTACACCATTATGGGAAAGGTAATACCTTGTATTATCACAGAGTCTTGAACAAAGGTGTGGGAAAATTATTTAGTAATGGCAAGGTTGTAACCTTGCAACTAACGGAAGAAATGATGCCATCCTACATGACGAAAAATCTTATAAGCTTCACCATTTTCCAGCAACTTATCCATGGAGTCTAGTTCAAACCTCTTTTGTTTCGCACCCAATATGATAGAGAGTTCTTAAAACTAGGATATGAGTAGAGGGAAATGAAGGGTTTGTTTTTACAGATGAAAATGAGGAAAATAAGGGTGAATAAACTCCAACTTGTGCGAAAAAGTCATAAATAGAAAGTCGTAGGGACAGAAATGATTAATGGGAGAGGAAATGCAGAGGTATGACATGCCCCCAACTTTGGCACAAGAATGTCCCAATTTCATTAAAATTAGAGATAAGAAATAAAAAATAAAGTACAACAAAAAGGAGGGTAAGAAAACTTTAGTTAAATGTAACAAGATGATCAGTTGATGATGATTGGTTGATGCAAATCGATATTAATATTGCACGAGCCAAGGAAATGATGAAAAAAACTTGAAGATCAACTTCAAAAAGGAAGGCATTTAGCAACATGTGAGAAGTAAATAAGACTTGCAACAGAAATATTTGAAAAGAAATGGTCATCAAAGCATAAGATATTGTGTAGGGACAAATGGTAAGTACAACAATCCAATCATCTTGATAATCTAGAGTGATAGGAGGGTTAGTTGGTAGGGATACCAAGGAATCGGTGATAGGACCAAGGAGACCTCCTATCACAACCATCAAAGTGTATAACTGAAGGGGCTTCCTTTCTCTTTCTTTTTTTATGACACTAGATTGCCAAGAAATCAATTTTCAATCAAGTGTAGCCTGGAAGCACTGGCGAACAAGTTTTCACTACTAGGAGATCTAGCAACTATAAGTCACTAGATTACCCAATTTTCAACAAGTAGTTGGCCAACAATGCCAGAGAACTATTTTTCACTATTGGATCTTTTTTCTTTTAAAAAAGATAAAAATTATATATATATATAATGATATTTTATCAATGCTGAAGGAGAGCAAAGAGAACCATGATGAGTTCCTTGGAAATCTCCCAAAAGAAAGCTTCCTTCAAGAGAGGCTTCTTATATAGTTTCAATCGATGACCACTAATGCCGAGTTTTTGATGTTTAGAGTCCACAATGTAGAGTTGAACTGTACCATTGTCATATACATGGTCAATTTCATAAGGTTCAAGCCATCTCGTATGAAATTTTCCTTTAAAATCATGGAATTGGGAGTTGTATAGAAGTGCCCAATTGCCAGGCTAAAAAGAACATTGCTGAATGTGTTTGTCATGTCATAGTGCTTGTTGATTTTCAACAAGTTCAGTATGAAGAAGTGCTTCTTGACGTAACTCATCAAGGGAGTGGAGTTTTGTTAGACATTCCTTTTGAGCATTATAGAGACTCAATTTGAGTTGAGCAGTTTGAAGAGTGTTAATCTCAAACTCAATAGGAAGTACAATCTTCTTACCATTAACCAATTCATAAGGGGTTAGACTAGTGGTGGTCTTCCATATAGTATGATAGGCCCACACATCTTTAGGAAGTCATGTGGCCTAATCATGCTTATGAAGTAAAATAGTTTTCGTAAGAATATTCTCTGGCTCCCAATTAATTACCTCTACTTGTCCATTTTCTTGAGGATGATAAGGTGAAATTTTTTTGTGTTGAATCTCATATTCTTTGATTAATGCAACAATAAGGTTTGAAGTGAACTGAGGTCCTTGATTAGTAGTGATCTCACATATAACACCAAAGTGAGTGAAGATCTCAAAATATAAAAATTCAACAACTTTGGTATCTCAAGAATGCTTAAGTGCAACCGCCTCAACCCACTTTGTGACATAATCTATACAAAAAAAAAAATATTCCTTGTTTTTGGAAGGTGGGTTGATAGGTCCAACAAAATCAAGATCCCATTTTTCAAAATGTTCAATAGAAAGTTGAGGGTTAAGTGGCATCTCATTTGATCATTTAGGATGACCCATACACTGGCACTAGTCACAATGTTGAACATAACATTTGCAATCCTTATGGAGTGTAGCCCAGTAATAACCTACAGTTATAATCTTTTGAGTAATCTGTTGAGAAACAAAGTGTCCTCCACAAGGTTTAGTATGATAGGCACAAAGAATTACAATGACATCTTTCTCAAGAATGCAATAGCTCATGATGTTATCAATGTCATTGTGGAATAGAAGACCATTGATCCAAGTATACTATCCACTAAGGCCCACTAACTTATGAAACTCACAAGGAGAGAAGTGCTATGGAAATTTGCATGCAACCAAATAGTTGGCAATGTTGGCATACCACAAACTTTTGGCAGAGATTGAAAAGAGGTATTCCTCAAGGAATGAGTCATCAACACGAACAACTTCATTATCAAACTACAGTATCTGAGACAAGAAATCTGCAACCACATTTTCTCAACCAGGCTTATCAAGTATAGTGACATCAAATTCTTGTAATAAAATAAACCATCTAATAACCGTACTAGTTACTATAGGTTTATTCATCAAAAATTCAATTGTTGAATGATTAGTATGAACAAGCACCTTATTACTAGTAATGTAGTGCCAAAATTTATTAATAGCATAAACAATAGCTAAAACTTATTTTTCAATTACCGTATAATTTACCTCAACACTAGCGAAGTTCTTGCTGATGTAGTAGATTGAATAGAAGAGGTTGTCCTCCTTTTGTCCAAGTACTACTCCCATTGAGAAGTCAGAAGCATCAGTTTGAATATGAAATGGTAATTCCCAATTAGGACCTCTAAGAACAAGAGTAGTTACCAACTTGCTCTTAATGATTTCAAAGGGCTCTTGACATTTGGGGGTGCAAGTGAAAACAACATCTTTGGCTAACAAGGAAAATAGAGGAGAAGCAATCTTAATAAAGTTTTGAATAAATCTTCTATAATATCTGGCATCACCAAGGAAACTCCAAACATCTTTTTATGTTGAAGGTATGGGAAGGTCTTGAATTATTTTGATCTTTTTGGGATCAACTTCTATACCTTTTGATGAGATTAAATGACCTAAAAAAATTCCCTCTTTCATCAACATGTGACATTTCTCATGGCTTAGAGACAAATTAGTGTCGATACATCACTTGAGCACTTTCTCTAAGTTGTCTTTAGCTTCATCAAAGGTATTTCCATGAATAGTAAAATCATCCATATAAACTTCTACACAATCATTAACTAGATCAACAAAGATACTTAATACTGCACGTTGGAATGTTGTGGGAGCATTGCATAACCCAAAAGGAAAAACATTGTATGCAAAAGTTCCCCATGGACAAGTAAAGGTAGTTTTTTCCTAATCTTCTGGGTCAATATGGATCGGATCCTACCCACTAAATCCATCCAAGAAGGAGAAGAATCACTTCCTTGCAAGAGTATCCAAGACTTGATGAATAAAGGGTAATGGAAAATGATATTCCTTAGTAGCCTTATTTAAAGCTTGATAATCAACACAAAAATGCCACTTACCATTTTTCTTTGGAATGAAAACCAAAGGAGATACCCACTCGCTATCCAAAATTGGATAAATAAAACTAACATTCAAGATTGTTTGGAGTTACTCTTTGACAATATCATGCAAGGTAGGATTGAGCCAGTGTTGCGGTTGTCAAATTGGGTGACTTCTTTCTTCAATGTAAATGTGATGCGTGCAAGTGTTAGGATGAATAGCTCACATGTCTTGATACTACCATGCAAATCCATCTTTATGTTCTTTATGTATATTGATAAGATCCTTAACTTGGGCTGGTGTTAACTATGGATTAATATTGAGGGTACACTCAGGTAGGATTTCCATAGCTTCTAATGATGTAGGTCTCGATGATGTTTCTAGTTTATCTATAGAAAATAATGTGCTATACAAGCACTGTTGTGGTAGGAGTTGACGTAATGTGAGGAAATGTTGAATAGATTGAGGATTTCCAACTAAAGGGAAATTCCCAAAAGGACAGTCAATAGTCACATGAGAGGGGAAAACCATAGTTTCTAGGATATGATTAGACTCATACCTATTATGAAGAAAGTTCACTAAGATGGCCTCATCAGTTGGTTCTTCAGTATACTATACTTGCTTAATGGTAAGGACTAGAACATAGTCATCAAAATCACTACCAACCTAGGTTGGGTCCTCAGTGTCCAATAATGGTTGAGCAAGGGGATATAAGGTCAAATCTTGTGTTTGCTCACAATTAGACATAATCATATTACCTAACCTTCAATTAATGTGGGCATTGGCTGCTACTAACCAAGGTCTTCCAAGAATGAGAGGATATCCCCCCAACTTAGGTTTGGGCTTAAGGATCATAAAATCACTTGGATAATCCCAACTATCAATGGAAAGAATGATATCTTCTATAACCCCTTCTAGTCTGACTAAGGATCGATCAGCCATTTGAAGCACTATAGGAGTCAGTCTAAGTCCCTCTAAGGATAATTTTATTTTTGTTTCATTTGTCATTACATTTATAGCAGCACCTAAATCCACCAATGTATTAAGAATAAAAATTGTACCAATACTTACCTTGATGATAGGACTACCAAGATCTCCATATTTTAGAATGTTGATGTTCCCCAACATTAATTCTATGAGTTGTTCAATAAATTGAATAGTTTTTGGATCCTTCTTTTTCTGGCATCAGGTACATAATTCCTATATCATCTTGTTGTATACTGGCACATCCTTGAGAGCCTAAAAAAAGGGAATTTTAAAGTTAATGTTGCATAATTCATTTAAAATGTCAAACTTAGAATCTGTTGGTTCTTTAAGCTCTAGCTTATGAATGAATCGATTGGAAAAGGGAAGTTCTTTTTTAGACTCCTCTTTAGGATCATCTAGGACCTCTGTGATAGTAGGTCCTTTAAGAGCTTTCCTAGATCTGAGGTGTACACCATCCAACTCAATTGTGTTAACATGATAGGTGGGAAAATTAGTCACTTCACTATGATAGATTGGTTGAGGAGGTTTATTATTAGGATTTCGATTTGTTTGAGTTGGCATGGATGTGGATTTAAGTAGTTGTGGGGGATTTGAAGGTGGATTCAAAGAAGATGGAGATATGGGAGGAACAAATTATTGAGGTTGTTGATAGGGGCTTATTATTGGTGGTAGAGGAAAAGACTATTGTGGAAGATAGGGTTGTGTATAAGGTTGTGAAGGTAGATATGATGATTGTGGAAGTGAATATGAAGGTTGCGGCCTCCATGTTTGATGCCATGGTTGTGTACTAGATTGAAAACTTTGGGGCCATTATGGATAAGGTTGAGGTTTTTGATAACCTCCATACCATGGACCTTGGTTAGGGAATTGCTGAGATGGTCCAGAAAAATATTCATTAGAGAACCCTTTAGATAAAAAACTAGCATCATGGAGTCATATAATAAACTAGTTCTTCTGTATATTCCATAGGAATCATCCCTTCAGGAAGGGGTCATAGCATTGAAGTATTACTAGCTTCCTCAAGTGATGCTACATGAGTTCGATTATAAGGGCAATTTTCTAGTCCATGCTTCTTGTATGACACATTAGACAATATACTACCAAGGCCTTTTCATCTTCCTCATGTTTCTTGCAAGAATGCAATGTGTCAATTTGTTTTTCCATATGATTTAATAAGTTAGTTTTAAGATCTTCAAGTAAATTGCCAATTTCATATTTATAAATACCTGATGTATTACCCATAGTGGAAAACTTACTTGAGTTCCTGTGAATAGATCAATGAGACCGCAAATAGTTCCTACATATATAGCAAATATCTTCAAAGGACATTTTATAAATATCACCTTTTCCAATCAAATTTAAGGCATCCATGGTTTCATCATGAATCCCTCTTAAGAAAAGCATATTGATGGTTTCTAAAGTTAAATTAGGATGTTGTGAGCATTGTAAACTAAAGGCAAAATGTTCCAAAAAGTCTTCAACTGACTCTTCTTCCCATTGAGTCATGTGAAAGATTTCATCCCATACTTCCTTGGTCTTACAGTACTCTTGATATTTGGATAGAAAAACATATTTCATTTGGTTCCAAGTTCTAATGTCCCTAAGACTCATAAACCATTGTAATGCAACATCCTTCAAAGTAGCTAGAAATAGCTTTAGTTTTTGTGCATCACTTTGATAATCATAGATACTACAAAGGAGATCGAATTCAAATAGGAATATATCAGGATCTTCGGAGGTTTACCCTCTAAATATGGGTAGTGCAGAGTGAGGGATGTTTTTCATAGGGGCATCATCTACAGGGGGCTAAATAGGGAACTTAAAGATCATACTGTGTTGAGCAATTTCATTTCTATTATTTACAACATTATTTCCTCCTACATTATTATTTTTGACATTGTTAGCCATGAATTCTTCCAAAACTTTGGTTGCCCAAGGTGTAAAATATGTTTTCAAAGGGTTGTTCCTAAGGTTTTGTAGGCTTACTTCACCTAATTTTGTATGACGTTACAAACTATTGAACAATTTAAGAGGCTATAGTAGGAGAGGTGAATTGAGAAGATGGTTGGATTTTATCTTCACCACTTGGTTTGCTTTCAATAGTTGATGGATTTTTCTCTTTTTGTGGTTTTTGACTCTTTGAGCTACCTATAGATTCCTTCTTAACAAATCTACGTTGACTGTCTCTAAGCCTATTCATGCACCTAAATAATTTACTATAGTGGAAACCAAAGGTACTATCCTAAGCAAGGTCAATAATTGCTCAAGACTTCTCAAGTGCTCACTATTCCTATCTTGACTTATTATAGTTTCACACCTTTAATATCTCTCCCCAGAAACGGTGCCAAAAATGTTGGGTAAAACTAAGGTTCAACTTGATGGTATATGATCAAATCAATAATACCCTAAAAATGTCAATCCAGGATTTGAAGACTCGTGAGAGATATAATAGTTGTTTGCACAAGGGATGAAGATAATAAGTCAAGAGGTTTATGAATGCAATTACTACTTGCTAATAAATTGAACTATTCAAATTACTACACATCTAAGATTACTTTTGCAAATGGATTCTAATCTAAATTTCATACTTCTAAACAATTGAACACAAGGTCTTTATAAATGCTATGAATATTATTAACACACCTCTAAAAAATGAATCACAAATACTATTAACACTCCTCTAATTAATAATAAGGTTTTTATGAATGTTATTACAAATTTTTTTCTAATTAAAAGTTAGTTTAATTAAGAGTTGAAATCTACTTGGATTATGATAGGAGGTTTAGTGGCAAGGTGAGGTTGTTTACAACAAACTGGCTATTAATACAAAGTGTGATAGGAAGTATGATAAGTGTGACAAGAAGTATGATAAATAGGGATAAAGAGTATTATGAATAGTGACAAGAAGTGGCTCAATAGATGGATGAATTCAATAGGAAGAATGTGGCAAATAGTGTTCTATGATAGGCTTATGTAGGTGGCAAAATAATGATATATAGCAAACAATTACTTCATAAGAATGTTGCAACCATTTACTTTATCAAATAATTGAATTCTCAACAAGCATTATACAGATCTAATTAACAAACATATATATATATATGATAAACTCTTTATAAATGCACACAATCGATTAAAGCTAGAAAGAACACACAAAATCAATTGAAATAATTACAAAACAAGCCAACATAATCTCACCAAGTTTCTTGCGAGGGGTCCCTCCTCTGGTTCACAAGGTGAGAAATGTTTTTAAAGCTGATTCCTACAAAAACTCCAACCTTTTAATACCACAGATTTTAGAGATAATATAAATAGGGTGTTTCATATATCATATCATATCATGTCTTTTGTTTAACATTTGCTTATATAGACTAAAAATGTTTAACTAGATTAATAACTAAGCTAAAATGGCCAATGGACTATTCCCTAAATATTGATAGTAATTTGTTTTGCCTATTGGCCACACATAACTTTTTACAAAACAACATAGTTGAGATAGCATAAAGCCAAAATTGATCTATTTAGCCATTCAAAACTATTTTCCTAAAATAATATAGCAAAACTACAGTGGTCAAACTACTCTGGCTGGTTTCATGCCATGCATCTTTAGTCCCTGTAGTAGCACAAGTCACAATATATCACTTTCTTGTAATTAATAGCTTTTTAGGAACAATTCTTTCCTCTTTTTAGAAGTACTAAATATTCTACTTTCCTATCAATAATTTAGCAAAAAGGGAATTGCATGCCAAAGAAGTGGGAAATGTAGGAGCTAAAAGGTTAATAAAAATAGAGCATTATCAAGACTCATCAGTAAATAATCAGATATCAATAGCAAATACCATTTAATTTGACCATTCAATTAATTTAAGCATGGGATTATGAGTGAAATCATGGGAAACCTTTATTTGTTCAATTCCCAAATATCATTATGTTCCAGTGTGCAAGTATAGAAAAAAAATAATAATGAAACTCCCACATGCTCACAGCCCATGACAAAAGCCATATGATGCCTTCCTTGAACTTAATTCACCAATCTTCACATGGTAAAAGAAAATGTTAGAATGATTTGTAAGAAATGTCCATATTTATCTATGAGTCTAAACCTTTTTTTAATCTCATGGCATTCAAAACATCAATTTTTTATTTTTCTTCTTTAATTATATGTGTATGCCAAGTCCCACTTTTATTCAATTGGATCAACAACATTTTACACATCTTGATATGAGATCATGATACCTCATCAATATTGATGGAAATAGTTAGGCCCCAAAGTGGGTTTGGATTTTTAAAAAAATTCAAACTAAAATACCTAAAATTTCAAATTGATCTAATGAACATCTAACACTGACTAAAATTAATTTGACTATAAAATGTCCATTAAAACTCATTTTCAACCTTTCTCAACAAAGTACCAATTTCATGCCAAGGGGTCCTTTGACTAGCTTTAAAAAATGACCAAATCGAACAATTGGGTTCTGAAAGCTAACATGCTCATTCTTTGTTCTACATTCTCACACCTTGTCACATATCGTATAATAAAGACATCTAGGTCAAAAGATATTGACTATCAAATTTTTCCTCTTAAAATTGTGTACAAGCAAACATGTTAGAAAAAAATAAAACACATTTAGTTTTGGCTTTGAAAATAGATCAAACTGACATTTGAGGGCTTGAAAACTGAGGCATTAGTTAGAGTCATGAGGAGAGTATAAATGTATGATTTAGGCCCATTAAAAATAATAGAGCACATTTGGTGACTAGTCAAAGTGGGGTACTTGGATTTGCAAGACTAAAACACTTGTAGAAAATTGATTTTCACAAATGGAATGGACTTGGGAAAGTGTGTAGATGGATTCATCAAGATTTGAAAACTAGCACACTTAAAGAATTTTTAGAGTAGAATAAAATGGTACAATTTTTTTAGTTCTAAAAATCACATATTCAAACATATGACATCTTTATTAGGGGTACTAATCAATCTGAATGTCTTGACACTAGTAAAACATCATAAATTGCATTTGGAATCGCACTTGAAAACTAGTCAAATAGATTCTCATATGCTCAAAACTAAAAAGTAACAAGTGTCTAACCTCTAGAAAGTTATGTAAAAGGATTTTTTCATTTTGGCAACTAGGTCAAAGTTATAACTGGTCGAAAAAGGCCTCCTAAAATTCTAAACAATTTACATCAGCATGATAATATTAAAAAATCAACTTTGGGGAATTCAAAACCTAGTAAAAAAAAATCTAATCAACTTAAAATATGCAACATAAGACAACGTAAAACACCTCTTAGGCCTTAGATGGACAGCCAAGTACACATGCACTAAATGTGCTTATAGGGTCTCAAAATGACTCAAAAACATGAAATGGTACTCAAATCAGGTATGTAAATTTTAGTCCCAACAACATGAATGTGGTTGAAGAGGCATCATATGCATAGTGTGCACTTTTGAGCACAAAAGAGGGCATGAGGGATGCATCAAAGAAAAATATTAAGAGGTCCAAAATGATTTTTGTAGATTTCTTATCCATTATCTCAAGCTAAAGTTGCAAGGTAACTGAATTTTTGACATGTATATAAATTTTGACATCTTTTTCATCTATGTCAAAGGGGGAGATGTGTATAGGAATATTTCATGAAAATTTCATAGAGAACAATGTAAGGGGAAAAAATAGTAATATACTAAGGAGGAGTAGTTTAAGGAGTTATATGGAAAGATGGAACTACAATTACATATGATCCACAAATTTTGAACTTTCAAGTTTTGTAAACTTTTGAAGGCAGAATGTTTGAAGAAGTTTTTGTAGAACATTTTGGGACTTATGAAAAAATTATCATAAGTTGTAATCAATGCCAAAGGGGGGATTGTTGAAAATATGGCTAACTAGAATAAATTATGGTTTTCATTTATGGAAACATATATCTTAACAAAAGAAGGCATGGTGTATAGATAAAGGTCTCATAGTATAAGACAAAAATTATATAAGTATCAGATAGCTTTATTGGTAGTAAAAAGAATTTTTTTTTAATGCACAATCTATGGAGACATTTTGGGCACATGTAAACTTTGATACAATTATAATTTAATGTCATGATGATATATACAAGAACACATTATAGTATGATCACTATAGATCAAGATATGAATCAAATATCAGTTAAACAAATTAGAGAGAAGAACAAAGCATGATAGAGAAGCGAAGATCATGGGTTAAGAAATTATTTTGGTAACAAAAGAATTACTTAACTACCTAGGAATGACATCCAAGATGTTAACCCTAATTCAACAAGAGTCTATTTTATGTTACACCAAGAGTGGGAAAGCTTGAAAGCTGACATAATAGAGTTTTGCTAAAATGTAAGATATAAAGGAAGATTATAACTTGCAAATTTATGTGGTGTAATGTATGACATGAATATGATATGAAAAAGTTATGAGAAGTCTATGTTCCTAATATGTGGAAAAAATGTGATGCAATTTTTTTTAATGTATGATTAGAGATATAAAAGAAATGCTAGAATATATAGTCCACCAATATAATTTTCAGGGTGGGAGCGTGACTTAGTTATCCAACTATTATCACAATTATCAACCTTAATCAAATATAACCATCTGAATAATATAATCAAAAACCAAAACAAGATACATGTACACAATAACACCAGATATGTTAACTGGGGAAACCCTTGATTAGAGGGAAAACCCTACTGGGGATGGTAACCACAAGATGATGTACTAATATAAATATTCCTTTTTAGAGGATGGACCCTCTTAGTAGTCTATAACAAATTTTAGTACATATTAATCCCTATTAGGAGATTTTGAATCCCTATTAAAAAATTCAAACCTTATTAAGAGTTGTGCCAATGGTGTTAGAATTTGTTGAAGGAAGATGGACCCAATGTCCAAGTAGCTTCCAGGGCAAGACCAATGAACCCAGTGTCCAAATGATCTCTATATTATTCCTTTAAAAATAATATATTTGAATTGTTCTTCCTTCCACTTTTTTCTATCTTGTTGATCGAACCTCTTCTCCTTCTTATCATGATACCAAATCACAAACTCTAAATCCAATAATTCATTGGATCGCTTACTCACATTCACCAAACACTCTTTTCCTTTTCTCACATCACATTCAATACTTGATACACACACACACACACTTTTATAAACAAGTAAAACATCTTTCCTTTATGCCCTATCTTAAATATAATTCCTTGAGTTGTCCTTGAGGGTTCCTCAATTAATAATAATAAGATAATTAATTAATTCGCAATCAGAATAATACTTTTGGCTCCCAGTATATACAAAAATTCACACGTATGACTTTAAGATTTTAACACTTGTTGACATCAACATCAAACTATGTTTTATCAGTAGCTAACTGTGCCTCATGAGATTATATATTTGCTAGATGACATTACTTGATCATTAGAAATTGCTTTCCATGTACTCTGTCTCTGCTCCCTATAGACCACTTATACCTTCTATACATCTTTGACTTAGAATCTATAAATTTAACCTCATGACCAAGACACAAGGTACAACATGTCCTTGACTATACATCACTAGACAATCAAAACCTTGTCCATACAACTATGTTCTCTTTTTGCTACTCTACAAATCTTCACAGACTTACTACTATGTTGACATCAATGAAAAAAATAGTCATGAATGAAACATGGAAATGTTGTACAATGCTTAGGATACTCTTCCAAAGCAATACCATTAGTATTCATGCTAACAATGCCTTGCTTTGTAATTTTTTATAACATAGATGAAAGACATTTAAGTTCCAAGAATACCAAACAATACTCTACTTCTATCGTTGTTGTTCTCATCTATTCAAATCATCTTCATTAATCAAATATGAAAATCCTTTGGAACACTTCTTTCTTTTGTATCTTCATGTCATATATCTCCCTCATAGATATTCATGAATCTTTCTAAATCTCCCTAATAAAGTAGGGATCTTTATGCACTTTTCTCTGCGATTGACATCAATGATAAAGACCTAATTATGTCAATTATTTCTTAAATACTTTAACCAACTCATGTTTCTGAAGACACTATTCAATATCAAATACCAAGAGTCCTTAATGACTCTTCTCATCATAGATACTTCTACCATACATGAAGTATCAACATTCAATCTAGTCAAACAATACTAGCATGTACCACTGGCCTGATGCAATCTCTACATCATTTACTCTGAAGTAGGTAGAGGCATAATCCCAAGCATATGTCTCAAGTACTCAAATGTATCTTTAGGCAAGGGATTTGTAAATATGTCTTCAATCTGATCTTTAGTCTTCACATACTCCAATATAATATCCTTTTTTGCTACTTTATCTCTCAAAACATGATACCTAATAGATATATTCTTAGTCTTAGAATGAAATAAGAGATTCTTAGACATACTCATTGCATTTGTGTTATTACATTATATGATAATAGATTCTAAAAATTCTATCCTAATGTCTTTCAACATTTGTTTCATCCACATCAATTGATTACAATTACTTGTTGTACTACATACTCTGCCTCAGTTGTACTTTATGAGATATAATCTTGTTTCTTGCTGAGCCAAGAAACCAATCTTCCTCAAAGAAACAATGCTCCACCACTAGTGCTCTTTCTATCATCCATTCTTCCTACCAAAACTACATCAATATATCAACATATAGCAAAATTACTCGATCTTCTCTTACCATATTCCATAATTAGATGTCCCCTTCAAATATCTAAAAATATCTTTTTTACTATTGCATATTGATACTCCTTAGGATCAACTTGAAATCTAGCTAATCCCACTACACTTTCTATGTCTTGTCTAGTGTGAGTCAGATATTATAAACCTCCAATCATGGATCTGTACTTCTTCTTCTCAATTATAAGTGTCTCATCTTTGCTAGATAACTTGTGAATAGTTATCATTGATGTACCAATAGTCTTACAACTTTCAAAGCCAAATCTCTTCAACAAATCTTTCAAATACTTAGCTTGCAAAATAAAAAATGCCATCATTGTTATGCAAAATCTATAAACCTAGGAAAATTTTAATTTGTCCTATCATACTCATCTCAAACTCATTCTTCACATCCTTAGCAAAATTATCACTTTCTCCATCATTACCTCCAAATATTATGTCATCAACAGATATTTCTATTATCAACAAACCATTCTCTATTTCTTTCAAATACAAGTTACTATATGTTGTACCTTTAGAAAATAGAGGCTTTACAAAATGGTTATCCAACCTTGCATACCAGGTTCTATGTACTTTTTTTAGACCGTATAGTGATTTCTTCCATGTGCATGCCATGTATTTTTCTTTTGTTAGATGGAATATTTTAGGCTTGTCAATGTATACCACTTTGTCAAGTTCTTCGTTTAGGTAGGTTGATTTTACATCCATTTGATACACTTTGAATTTCTCATTTCTTCCATAAGCAAAGAACATTCTTATTTCTTCCACTCTTGCTATATGGAAATACATATCCCCATAGTCTATTCCTTCTTTTTGTAAATATCCTTTGTACACAAGTCTAGCCTTGTTCTTTACAACTTTGCCTTGCTCATTCATCTTTTTTCTGAATACAAATCTAGTTCCAATGACATTATTGTCTTTAGGCCTTGGAAAAAATTCCCATGTGTTATTTTTCACAATCTAATATAATTCTTCTTTCATTTCTTGAATCCAATGATCGTCCTTATAGGATTCTTCTACACTCTTAGGTTCAACTTGAGAAATCAAACATTTTTTTCAGTAACTCATTTTCTTGTCATCACTCCTTTGTCTATGCTTCCAATTAGTTTCTTTGGAGGGTGATTATTTGTCAAATTCCTATTAGAGGTAGGAGTTGCAAACACAACTCTTACTTCATCCCTTGTCTTAGATCTCTCTCCTCTTTACTTAGCAATTTACACATCATTTTTGTAGATCATTGTTATTCTGAAAGAAAACTTCTACATTTTGTCTAAAAATTCTAGTATTATCCCCTTCTTTATCAAAATTGTAATCCATCATCTTTGCCTTGATACAACACTTTTCATAAACTTTTATATTTACACATTCAACTATAGTTTTAGTGCTATGATTATTACATCTATAAGCTTTACTTTTCAATGAATAACTAAGAAATATACCTTCATCACTTCTTGGATCAAACCTAACAATATCATTCTCTTTTTCTATAAAATTTGCTTCCAAATATTATGAAATACTTCACTGAGGGTGAATGACAAAACCATAATTCATAAGGAGTGTTATCCATACCTTTTCTAATCTACACTTTTTTCATAGTGTACACTATTGTATTGATTACATCTAATGCGAGAGCATCATGGGTGTAAGAGCAATCTTGCATCACCCAAAAATATTTTATTTTTAGTCTTTTCTATTTTAATAAGGACTAGTAGATAGGGTGGTTACTATTTATGGGAACTTGCTATTTTTAGTAAGTTTTTCATATGATCTTGAAATGTTCTCATTTTCTATAGGAATGTTCATTTTAGAGTTATAAGCCTACAATATAAATCTCATTACTCAATCATATGTATCAGAGAAGTTATTGTGGATTATCAGTGGAAACATTTTTAGAAAAATCTTTAGGCTTATTGTTGGAGGCCTTAGAGTGTCTAGATGAGGTCTAGAAACTTGATGAAATGGGGCTATCATAGTTTCAAGCCTATAGATCAGGAGCTATTGTTTCTAAAAAGTGGTTGTAATAGCCAATCGAAGCTCAAAAATTTGTGAGTTATGGCCTTTCAAAGTTGGGCTACCTAAAATATCTAAAATAATTGTCAAAGATATATTTGGCTGACTCTATATGTATTGTTAGGGTCTATTGATCCTAGGTATTAAGTTTCAATTTCTATAACCTTACGGGACAACATAAAATTTCCTATTTAAGAAAGGTCTGAAAATTGTCTAGGATAGTTTTGGGTGGTAGTTTGTAGCTTAGTCTTGTAGATTATTGTAATGAAGGCATGCATGTGGATTAACATATTATACTTGTGAATTCTATAGTTCTACATTTGTGGTGCAAATAATAAGTCCATATTTCATTCTCACATTTGTTGTTGTTTCTTTTTTTTTGGTTATGAGTTTATGGTATTAAGGGGAGCACCTTTCATTAGCTTTTCTCCAAAATTTCTTGGATACATCATTTTCAAACATCATTTATCTTGCTACCTCTACTATCAATCTATTTCTTCTTTTTGCAATTCAATTCTACTCATATGTCTTGGGTGAGGACTATTGTCTCTTAGTTCTATTTTCTTCACAAAACATGTTAAACTATCTAGAGATAAATTCCCCTACTATATTTGATCTCAAACATTTTATCTTAACATTGGATTCATTCTCAACTCCATTCTTAAATATCCTAAACTTCTCAAATTCTTCAAATTTCTCATTAAGTGAAATCATCAACAAAAATTTTGAAATATATTTTTCCATAAAATCTTGCTATCCTTGAGGGGCCACTCAAACTTGTGTGAAAAATATCCATCTTCTCTTTAGTAATGAACTTCTTGCTAGGAAATGATGCCTTCTTCTACATAAGGAAAATAAATTATTTGAAAATAATATTACTAGGCTTTATTATCTAAGGCAAATCTCTAACTATAAATGTGCTACTAACCTTCAGAATGTTATCAAATTTTATATGATGAAACCTCCTATGCCATAGCCAACTATTATCCAATTTAGCAACTAAACATGTTATTTCTATAGGATTCAACAAAAATATATTACCTCTTGACCTTGTTCCCTTCCAATAAACTTACCATCTTTTTCTTTTATAATACAAGTCTTCTCTGTGAATTGCAATAAATAACCTTTATCTACAAACTATCCAACACTCAATGAGTTGTTCTTTAATCCATTAGTAAAGTAACCATCATCAGTGCTATTCTTTCAATCAAGAGTAATAGATCATATCCCTGTGATGTGATAGGCTATATTATTACAACCTCTGAAAATACCTCCATCATGATTTTTGAATTTAACAAACTTATTCATATCACTAGTCATGTGATGTGAACATCCATTGTCTATTATCCAATCAAACTTCTTTTCTACTTGTGAAACTAGAGATTTTTCTTCTCCAATTTCCATGTCAAGCTCATCTTCTTTAATGGCCCTATGAATCCTAGCACATCATCACATTCACTCTAAAATTTTTCATCAGATTTCACATTTTCATTTTCATACAAATAATTTCTAGGTCTTCTAGGCTAGAACTTTCCCTATTTTTTTTCTCTATTTTAGAATATTTAGATGCATAATGAACAAATTAATTACAATTCCAACATTTATAGATATTCTTACCATCTAGTTCTCTTCTTACAAGAAGGGTTATACCTTCTTCAATCTTCTTATCTTCATTAGATCTAGTTCTACTGCTACGAGCAAAATATCCATGTGTGGTCTCAATTCTAGTTAGATTAGGTTGATCACTTAAAGCATTGAAAGCTATTTCAACTCCTGTCAATTCTCAAGAATCTCTCAGACATGCTCCTATTGATTCTAATCTTCCAAGAAAGGTTTCTCTAATTATCTTCTTAGTATAGGGTATCATAATTTCAATCATCTAGGCTACTTGCTTGAATGGTAGTGTGAAGGTTTTCAAGATCTTCCACACAACCTCATCTTCTTCTTTGGATCCACCATATGATTTAATTCCTACAACAATTTCAGATATTCTACCAACATAACTTCTTAAAGATTCATCCTCCATAATTTTAACATCTTGAAATGTGCATATCTAATTCTGCCACATTATTATTTTCATATGCTTATCACCTTCAAAAGTAGATTCTAATGTTATCCTAATCTCATAAGATATTAATACATACTTTACTTGATTGTATTCATTCTTTGGAAGGGCTGATAGTAAGGTTTCTCTAGCTCACATATTAGACATGAACAGATCTCTCTTTGCTTCACTACATTGTTCAATTTTTTCTTCCTCCACAATTGTGTCATTTCTTTTCATCAAAAACCAATAACCTAGACCCATACATAATAGATTTTTCTTCAACTTATTCTTCCAACTTTCATAGTTGACCCCATCAAATTTAGGACTATCCTATCTAAAATTATTTTCCATTGATCTCTCAAAGCTATTAAGCTTTCTCTACAAGGACATGATCCACTAATACCAATTGTTAGAATATATAGTCCAACAATATAATTGAGAGGTAGTAGGTGGTGGGCATGAATAAGTTGTCCAACTATTAGCACAATTATCAACCTTAATCAAACTTAACCATGTACATAATATAATCAAAAACCACATCAAGATACTCGTGTAGAATAACACCATATATGTTAACTAGGGAAATTGTTGATTAGAGGGAGAACCCTGGTGGGGATGGTACCCACAAGAAGATATACTAATAAATAAATAAATTATTAGAGGATGGACCATGTTAGGAGTCTATAACAATACTCAGTACATATTAGTCCATGTTAGGAGACTTTGAATCCTTGTTAGGTTGTTAAGAGATTCCAACCCTATTAGGAGTCGTGCCAATCCTGTTAGGAGTTGTGCCAACCTTGTTAGGAATTGTAGAAGGAAAATGGACCAACTATCCAAAAACCTTCAATGAAAAGACCAATGAACTGACTGCCCAAATGATGTATTGATTATTCTTTTTAGAATAATAGATTTGAATTCTACTTCCTTCCTCTTTTTTCTATCCTATCAACCAAACCTCTACTCTTTTTTATCTTTATACCAAATCACAAACTCTACATCTAATAATCCCCTGGATCTATTATTCACATTCACCAAGAACTCTACTCCTTTTCACACTTTGCATTCAATACTTCAGACACACACACTTTTACAAAACAGGGAAAACATTAGGTACGTGCACCAAGTTGTGGTGCCAAAAAAATGACAACTAAAGTTTTTTTTTAATTTTTCAAAGCATGTACGTGCTTTGAAAAATTAGGAAATTTTGTAAATTGGCTATAAAGTCATAGGCCATTCTATCATTCTATTTGGCTTTTTCATTTTCCTCAACAATGCACATGCAAATTGAAGAAGTTAAAGAATTTTGTCACCTATTTCCACAAAATGCCTCCTCATCATCAAAGTTTAAGATTAGGATCATGTAGTATGTTTCCTACCCTTGTTTTTGCATTGTTTTATATATTTTTGTATTATTTTGTAAGTTTTTACGTTGTTTTGAAGGTTTTTTCAATTTTGGTTTAAATTTGTTTATTTGTTTAGATTGCAATTGGTTTCTTATTAGGAAATGTGAATAATGAATTGCCAAATCCCCAACTAGATCAACAAAATCAAAATGAAAACCATCCAAAAGATCCTAATCAAACCCCTCTAAATCAACAACAAGAAATTCCACAACTTGAATTGATTGGAAGACCTCCTTGTAGCACCCAAGACAACATAATGAATGAAATAAAAAGAGGCAAAAATGAATTAGAAGAACTCATTGGTAGGTTGAAATCTTGTGGACAAACCAATCTGATGAGAGCACAATTGGCATCCTCCCTCAAGTCCATTATGACCCATGTAGCTTCTGTTAGTGGTCAGTTGGATATTTGACATATTAAGAGGGATGAATAGAGAAGATATTATTCAAACAAATTATCATATCAAGATGTTAAAAAAAGGAAATAGAAAAAGATAGCATTTGTGCATTGTTTAAAAAGCCTAGAGAATAAGATACTGTCAACACTACAACTAAAAGATTCCCCATCCATTGGCGCATACATGATGGTATTAGAAATAACATTTGGGATAGATGGTGGATGGTCTTTGATGCTCCTCCCTACAATAATCATGAGGTTACAATGTATTTCTTAAAGAAATTGTATTGTGAATTTTTCCTTGTGGAGATCCCCAATTATTTTGATATATTACAATCTTAGGGTAAATGTGGGGGGTCATCATTTGAGAGGTTGGGGGCACGTCATGACCCTAATATAGTTAGGACACCCTAGCATGTGATTATTCCTTCAGTTGTGAAGGAACATGTAGAGACTAGCACCCTAGGGACTATTAATTATTTGACACAAACTCTCATTCATTGCATGAGTCCATTAATTGAGGATCCTTTTGTGCATCATGGTCATATGTGCACATCATGTGGATCCTTATGCACATTTCACAGTCATGTTGAAGATAGTTTGGATGATGGGCTAGTCATTGATGAGTTCCTTAGTGAAACATTTGGCATTGACATGCAGGTAAATTAAAATTATAATAAACTAATTTGATTTCATTTAGTATGTATAGTGAATGACTAATTAATTAGTATGTATTAACATTGTTCAAATTTAGGGTGAGTGTTGGTAGCCCTAGTATAGATTCCTCAACAACATTTTTCATCCTGTTGATGAGCTAAGAGGTATGCATCGATTTAATCATTTAAATTAATATATATATTTATTAAGTAGTCATATGAAGGATTAAAAAAAAAATTATGCATGTGCATTAGTTCTCTACTAGACCATTGAAATTCACAAAGGACTCTGAGCCTAGGTGTGATACGAACTTTATAGAGTTATATTTGTTTCATGTTAATTTAATTCATTTGATTATATTAGTTTCATCCTTAATAATACATGTAAATTATATTATATGACATGCAACTATTGGCATCATAGACCCCTCCTCATCTTTTCTATTTCATCGATCATGGAGTTGCTACAACAATTGCTAGTTTAGAGCCATTGACCAAGCTATGAAAGAATTTTCTTAGTTTTAGTTGTTGTTTATAATAGTTAGTATCAAAATTTCTAATCTTATTTATAAGTGATTATATTGATTGAATCAAAATTTCTAATATTATTATAAGTGATTATATTGATTGAATTGTTGTAGGGTCTTATTACACCCGATTGTCTATGATCTTTTGAGGTGGATGTACAGAGTGACTATTTGATGGCGATAAGAAAAAAATTAATTTTGTGTGTACATATATTTGATTTCAATGTATAATAATTATTTATTTATATCTACTTTGTTTGTATCAGCTCAAGTTAGAGAAGAGCCTAAACAAGAGGAGAAGAAAGTATGTGAGGAAGACCCCACCATATTCATTATCTCCCTCCACACGATGATCAAAGACCTCTAGGGAATTTTTCCTTCCCCTCATGAGAAGGAGAAGATATAGTTAACAGAGACATGTATAGGCATTAGTGGACATATATGTTGGATTTTATGTCAATGGACATATTCAATATACATTTGATGTATATATGACATTTTATATTCAATGTATAACATATATTTGATGCATGACTTTATTAGACTTATGACATTATTGGTTAATATATGGTATGTTTTTTCATGTATGACATTATTTGTTATCATAATATACTATATTTTTGTTAATGTATGACATTATTGGTTAACATAATATATTATATGTTTGTTCATGTATGAAATTATTGGTTATCATAATATATATATTATTTTTCTTGTTTAAATTTTAAGTACATTTCATGTATTTCATTTTACTGTAAATTGCATCCAAAATGATGGATAGTGCTCACACCAAAAGCTAGTGGATTCCCAACAAGAACACTTTTAAGGCAAGCTACCTTTCCCACCTTTTTAAGTGTCTTCAAAGACTCTTTACAACTTGGTTAAAACATTGAAAAAAATTCTACCCAACTTCAAAAAACTACTTGATTACATTCCCTATTCAAGACCCAGGAAGCAATAAGGGAAAAATGAGCAAATTTGAGAAATGGATCATAATCAACTTCTTGCTTCAAACCCATGAAATGGCTATTAAGAAAACCAAGAAGATCCTTAACATCTTCCAATAAATATATTCTATAAAAAATGTAGCTAAAGTGGTGTTTAATTCTAACAAAGTATGATTTTTCAATTCCAAACAAGAAGTAATGATATTTGACAATAACTCAATGATCCTATATACAAGTTTAACATTAGTAGTGATTCCTATCATATAAAAAAACTTAATAATCACCAACACCTTATGCCTCATCTAAATTTATAGAGGGTATTTTCATCATTTGACACCCATTCCAACTAATTACCAGTTAGTTTGATTGGTTACAAGGTTAATTTCAAGGTTTTCCAAAAAATTGCTTAAAATGCCAAAAAGTTGTCGGCAACTTTTGTTGTAAAATGCAATTTTTGCACTAACTCTTCCTAGAACTTAACCAAGTGGTTTTTGGTAACAAAAAGGACATATATAAGGTGTATTGACTCTCAAAAAACTTATTGTGTCAACTTATTAACAAAAACAACAAAAAAAGGAAAATCTTTAGGACTAAGGCAACTTGGGTTTATAGGTGACGTCAAGTTCCTTGACCTTACAAACAAGGATTAACATATCACCATAAAAAAAAAAAAGTTCAAAATGAGGTGTATGATGATCACCCCTTTAACTCCTATCATAAGTTTCCATCATTGGATTAGATGACATTTAATTGCCACAGTCAAAGATCACTACCCTATGGCATTTAGTGACTCTTAGGGATGATTCAATTCAGTGTGCTCGAGAATGTTTAAGTGCTCAACAAGATGGGAGGACCTTTGGACTAGTGTTTAACCAATCACCTAGAGCTAATAGAATAGATAGTTTGAACCCATGAAAAAAGGTGAGAGAGATTTGATTGTTGGCAACCTTTTATTGGCCAACACTACAAGTTCAGCATCACCTGAGATGGTATTGCAAAATCAAAATGAAATAAGATCTTGAAAAAGTGAGAGAGGTTATTGTAGGTCTCTACAATATGTTTCTATAGTACCTAGAATTGCATCAATACCTCACATGAGCTCTGAGATATGCCTCATCAAAGACCACTACACTATGAAATTTAGTGACTCTTAGGGACGTTTCAGTTCGGCATGCCCAAGAATGTTTGAGTACTCAATAGGATGGTATGAGCTTGGGTGTAGGATTTACCCAACCACTCAAAGCTAAAGGAACATATAGTTTGATCCCACGATGAACAATGAGGAAGATTTGGCAGTTGGAAACTTTGTACTAGCAAACACTACAAGTTTTAGCATCGCCTGAGATGGTGTCACAAAATTAAAATAGAATAAGATCTCCAAAATGTGAGAGAGGTTATTATAAGTCTCCACAACATAGTCCTATAACACCTAGAATCATATCCATACCTTGTATGAGCTTTGAGATATGACCTATAAAAAATTTCTACCCTTTGGCATTTAGAGACTGTTAGGGAAGACTCAATTCAGTGTGCCTAAGAATGTTTGAGTGCTTAATAGGACAAGAAAATCTTGGGGATAGGGTTTACCCAACCACTTGGAGCCAACAGAATAAAAATTTTGATCTCATGACAAAAGGTGAGGGAGATTTGGTAGTTGGCAACTTTGTACTAGCCAACATTACAAGTTTTAGCATCACTTGAGATGGCATCACAAAATCAAAATAGAGTAAGATCTCCAAAAAGTGAGAGAGGTTATTGTAGATCTCCAAAACATGGCCCTATATCACCTAGAATCACATCCATATGTTGCATGAACTCCAAGATATGTCTTATCAAAGATCGGTGCCCTATGGCATTTCGTGACTCTTAGGGATGTTTTAGTGTGATGTGCCCAAGAATGTTTGAGTGCTCAATGGGATAAGATAAGCTTGGGGCTAGGGTTTACCTAGCCATCTAGAACTACCAGAATAGATAGTTCAATACCATCACAAATAGCGAGGGAGATTTGGTAGTTGGGGACTTTGTACTAGCCAATACTACAAGTTTTAGCATCATCTGAGATGGCATTGTAAAATCAAAATGGAATAAGATCTCCAAATAGTGAGAGACATTATTGTTGGTCTACACAACATGGTCCTATAGAACATAGAATCACATCCATACCATGTTTGATCTCTAAGGTATGCCCCATTAAAGATCACTGCCCTATACATTTAGTAACTCTTAGGGACATTTTAGTTCAGTGTGCCTGAGAATGTTTGAGTTCTTAAAGGAATAGGACAAGCTTGGGATTATGGTTTACCTAGAAACCTAGAGTAAATGGAATACATAGTTTAATCCCACAACAAATGGTGAGGGAGATTTGGCAGTTGGCAACATTGTACTAGCCAACTCTACAAGTTTTAACATCACTCAAGATGGCATCGCAAAATCAAAATAGAATTAGATCTCCAAAAATTGGAATATTTTATTTTAGGTCTCTATAACATGGTCCTATAGAACCTAGAATTGCATCCATACCTCATAGGAGCTTTGAGATATGGCATGTCAAAGATTTCTACCCTATGACATTTAGTGACTACTAGGGAAGATTCAATTCAACATGCTTGAGAATGTTTGATTGCTCAATAGGATGAGAGGAACTTTGGGATAGGGTTTACCTAGCCACCATGATATAGTGGAATAGAGAGTTTAATCCCACAACAAATAGTGAGTGAGATTTGGTAGTTGGCAACTTTGTATTGGCCAACACTACAAGTTTCAACATCACCCAAGATGGCATCGAAAAATCAAAATGGAGTAAGATCTCTAAAAAGTGCAAGAGATTAGTGTAGGTCTTGAGAACATGGTCCTATAGCACTTAGAATCACATCCATACCTCACATGAGCTCTAGGATATGACCCATCAAAGATTGCTACCCTATGGTATTTAGTGACTCTTAGGGACGTTTCAGTTCGGTGTGCCTGAGAATGTTCAAGTGCTCAATAGGATGGGATGAGCTTGGGGTTAGGTTTTGTCTAGCAACTTGGAGCTAACAAAATAGATAGTTTGATCCCATGAAAAATTATGAGGGATACTTGGTAGTTGAAAAAATTGTACTGACCAACATTACATGTTTTAGCATCACCTGAGATGGCATTGCAAAATCAAAATAGAATAAGATCTCCAAAAAGAAAGAGAGGTTATTATATTTCTCTACAATATGTTCCTATATCACCTAGAATTGAATCCATACCTTGTATGAGCTTTGAGATATACCCCATCAAAGATTGCTTCCTTGTGGCATTTATTGACTCTTAGGGACGTTTTGGTTTGGCATGCCTGAGAACATTTGACCACTCAATGGGATAGGATAAGCTTGGGGCTAGGGTTTACCCAACCACTTAGAGCTAATGGAATAGATAGTTCAATCCCAAAACAAATGGTGAGGGAGATTTGATAATTGGCAACTTTGTACTAGCCAAAACTACAAGTTTTAACATCATCTAAGATGGCATCACACAATTAAAATAGAATAAGATCTTCAAAAAAGTGAGACAAGTTATTATAGGTCTCTGCAACAAGATTCTATAGCAACTAGAATCACATCCATACCTCACACGAGCTCTGAGATATGCCCCGTCAAATATCACTACCCTATGCCATTTAGTGATTTTTAGGGATGATTCAATATGCTGTGCCCAAGAATGTTTGAGTACTCAACAAGATGAGATGAGCTTGGGACTAGGGTACACCTAGCCACTTAGAGCTAAGAAAATAGATAGTTTCATCCCATGACAAACAGTAAGGAAGATTTGGTAGTTGGCAACTTTGTACTTGTTAATACTAAAAGTTTCAGCATCACCTGAGATGGGATTGCAAAATCAAAATGGAGTAAGATATCAAAAATTGAGAGAGGTTATTGTAGGTCTCTAGAACATGCTCCTATAGCATCTATAATTTCATCCATACCTCACATGAGCTCCAAGATATGCATTGTCAAAGATCGCTTCCCTATGGCATTTAGTGACTCTTAAGGATATTTTGATTTGGCATGCTCGAGAACATCAAAGTCAATGGATGAATCCATCTCTAGCATTTCCAATGCTTGTAGGGGATTCTAGGTGTCAATTGGGTCCAAAACCCATATATCCTATTTTTTCACCCATTTAGTTCACTCATGGTCATCCCAATTTTCCTCTACACGTGATGAATAATAGCATGCCATTTTTTGTGTGTGGATACTTCATGAACCTACATTAGAGCTTCTAAAAGAGTGAAACTCACTTGATCCTATTAGTGTGTAACAATCCTCATATGGTGCAATGTTAGTATTATCTATCAACCAAAAAAATTTACAAATTGTAGACTCGCTTTCCTTACCTGGACCCATTGTAGTGTTACACCACTGGACAATGTATTTTGCATCTATCAATATTTCTCAATCTTTTTACTTTAGTTCTTCATGAGCTAAGGCTCTTTTGATGCATGTTCATGTACCATCATGCTATCTCTTTCCATGACAAGCCTTTTTGAAATTCCACATATATTGAATTCTAGACAACTTGTGCTTCCTGCGCAACCAATAGAACATCCATGCATTCTTAAATTGAGATGCACAATTGTCTGACCAAATAATGTACTAACAATATGGTATGCCCCTATTGGCCAAATATCCATAAAATAGTTGAAAAAAATCATGTACAAACTTCATAGAATATGGTCAATCATCTCTGATTGAAAATGGCACTCCCTCAAAATCTTCCTATCATCCTCTGTACTTGTAGATGTATGCATGAATGTTATGTGAACAAATATGAAAACTTTTTGAGAAGTATAATACTTTTCTTGCACCTCATTTTGTGGTTATAGTGTGTTGTTCTCTATGAGGTCTACAACCAAAACAATAGTATCCAGTGAAAATGTATCCTTGCACAACTTGAATTGCAAATCTAGCCATCGAGCTCTATGTGTATGCCTTGCATACTCGTAAATAAATTTTTCATTAAAAAATTTCATGAACTCATACAATAGAATCTTTTCAATGACTAAATCACATCTTTCACCCTATTTCCCATATTTTAGAGCATATGTCATTGTCTTATACTTTCTCTAATCTACTATTGCATTTCCAATTGCATGCATACTATCCATATGTTCACAACCTAATAAAAGTTGTGAAGAACCACAAAATAAGCATGATGTCTTGTAAAATTTTTGGTAGTCCCATATTTCACATAAAATGTTGGATATAAATTTCCTTGAAGATCTTAATGGCTCATTCATGTCACAATCCTACAAAAAAAACATAGAATGCAAAAACACACATATATGCCTAAAAACATCAAAATGGTTAGAAAATTCAATATGTATCCTACAACAACAAGTTGTGTGTGTGTGATTTATCTTCGCATAAAAAAGTTTACCCATCTCAAAAATTCTTTGACTTACTCAAATTTGAGGATACATACCAAAATAATTTTGCAAAAAATTGTGTCTGAGTTGAGTCCAAAAAATGTTTTGCATGTGGGTCACGATTTTGGCTACCAATCCTCCTTACAACATCTCTTTGATTAGGGGAAAAACATTTTTTATTTTTCCAAAAGTCTTCAATCAATGATTTCAAAGCTTCACTAATTTCTTTATTCTTTTGTGGTAGTGTACCACTAAATGTCCATAACTCTTTTTTTGTTGGACCTTCCAATCTCTTACACCTTAGCATGGCTCTCCTTAGCGTACCTCTACCGATTTTTAATGTTTTTTTTTGTCTTTCTCATGAGTTGTGCTTTCTTCATTTGGGTACTTACTATTGTCAATGTAAGTGCTCATCTTGTGATATTACTATCTTTCATGCATGATTTAGAACCCACTTTGTCATAAGCACTCATTAGATTCTTTACGATTCTTTTTTCATTTGAATCGTCCATCATTCTTAGCCCAAGAATCTTCATGATAGGCCTAAATTTAAAATTCCTTTTCATTTAAAAAAATAATTTCCATTGACCTGTAATATTTAATTCTTGAAAGAATAATCTCCACATATAATCAACTTTTCTTTGACAAGTATGCTTGCTAATCTTGTTAGGCATTGATTTCAAAATGTTAGTATCAATATCAATCAAATAATTTGGTCTTCTAAAATGAATTCTAGAAGGTGGTATAATCTTTTCCATTCTCTGAACTTTTTGAACATCAACATAAGGTTGAGTGCTTTGTGTACCTTGAACTGAAGATGATGTGCCTTGGCAATAAGATGCAAAAGATGGAATATCACCTACTTGATATGTTGATGTTGTGCCTTCAACATGTCATGATGGAGTGTGTACATCATCAAATCTACAAATTAGCATCACTTCAAGATGAGATGGCGATATGACTCCAATATTGGAAGATGATATAGCTTCACCATTCAACTTGTCTTCTTAAGCATAATAGTCTCATTCATTCTCTTTATCTTTCCAAGTCTTCCTCTTTATTTTTTTGTATCAGTGTTTCTTGTTCCTCTTTAAAAGTCAATTCTTCATTATTTCTATCTAATTTTCTTTTTTCAATTAGTAGTTTCATTTTATCTCTTTTAGTTGCCAAATCTCTCTCCCTCTCTTCCATTGTTTGAGTTTTTGGTTTCTTCGTTGGCATGATGATGACTTCTATATGTCAAATTATTCAAACATCTAAATTACATACAATTTGTAAATTACAAATCCTTCAAATACATACAATACTTACAATTATTTCAATGAATACACAATATATATTAAACAAATTGCCAAATTTCTAACCATTTCTGAGTAAGTATTCATTCAAAAATACAAATTTCAATGAATTTAGTATATATTAAACAACATGTCAAATTATAATCAATTTATTGTCTAGATAATAACAAACAATATTTAAAAAGTAGTGCATTAACCTTTTCTATAGAAAGAATATTCAAAAAGCCTTCAAATAGCATATCCAATGATTGAATTTGGTGTTTGCTAGCTTCAAATAGAATGAAAGAATGTTCAAAAAGCATTCAAATAGTATTCGCTAACTTCCAATAGCTTGAAACTCATATTTTTTGTTGAAACAATAGAATAAACAATAGACAAAAAACATAATATGGAACAGTAGAAACACAAACTTACGTTATGACTATTTTTTGGTGTTTTCATACAGTGCATATGAACTATGTGAAAAATAATCTACACCTATCTACCCATCCCCCATCCCCTACTCTGTCTCCTCTCCCATCCCCTACACTCTCTCCTCTCCCATCCCCTACTCTCTATCACTCTCTCTCTCTCTTCTCCCATCCCCTACTCTCTCTCTCTCGCTCTCCCTCTTCTACTTCCTCTCCCACTTCCTACTCTCTCTCTCACTCTCTCTCCCATCCCCTACTCTCTCTGACTCTCTCTCCTCTCCCATCCCCTACTCTCTCTTGTTGTCTCTCCCCTCTCCCATACCTTACTCTATCTCTCTCACTCTCCCTCTCCTACTCCCTCTCCCACCACCTACTCTCTCTCCCATCCCTTACTCTCTCTCACCCTCTCTCCTCTTCCATCCCCTACTCTTTGTCTTACACACACTCCCATCCCCCCTCTCTCTCCCTCTCCCATTCCCTCTCCCATCACTTTTTCTCTCCCATCCCCTACTCTCTCTCTCCCCTCTTACATCCCCTACTCTCCCTCTCTGAATCACACACTCTCATCCTCCTCTCTCTCTTGGTCCCCCTATCCCACTACCTCTCCCACAACTTACTCTCTCTCCCATCCCCTACTCTCACTCTCTCTCTCCCTCTCTACCACCCCCTACTCCCTCTCTGAAACTCTCAAACTCTATGTCATCCCCTATAATCTCTCACACACACTCTCATCCCCCCTCTCTCTCCCTCTCCCACTCCCTCTCCAACCACCTACTCTCTCTATCACATGATCTCTCTCTCTATCTCTATGTCTCTCCCATCCCCTACTCTCTCTATTTCACACACACTCCCATCCCCTACTCTCTAGATCTCTCACACACACTCCTTTCCCCCTTCTCTCTATCCCTCTCCCACTACCTATTGTCTCTCTTTCGCTCTCTCACTCACTCCCCCTCTCTACTCTCACTCTCCCATCCCCTACTCTCTCTATCTACCATCCCTACTCTCTCACACTCTCTCCAGTCCCCTCCTCTCTCTCTTACAAACACTCCCACCCCCCTCTATCTCTCCCTCTCTTACTCCCTTTCCCACTACCTACTCTCTCTCCCATCCCCTACTCTCTCTCTCCCCTCTCCCATCCCCTACTCTCTCTCTTTCACACACACACACACCCATCCCCCCTTCTCTCTCTCTCTCTCTCGCTCTCTCTCTCATCATGTACTCTCTCTCTCACTCACTTTCCCTCTCCCTCTCCCTCTCTCACTACCTACTCTCTATCTCTCTCTCACACACACTCACTCTCACTCTCTCTCTTCCATCATGTACTCTCTCTATCTACCACCCCCTACTCTCTCTCACACTCTCACTCTCTCTCATCCCCTACTCACTCTCTTACACACATTCCCATCCCCCCTCTCTCTCTCCCTCTCCCACTCCCTCTCCCACCACCTACTCTCTCTCTTTCATTCCCTACTCTCTCTCTCTCTCTCTCTCTCTCTCTCTCGGGCTACTCTTTATCTCCCCTCTCCCATCCCCTACTCTCTCTCTTTCACATACACACCCCCATCCCCATCTCTCTCCTCTCCCATCCCCTACTCTCTAGATCTCTCACAGACACTCCTATTCCCCGTTTCTCTCTCACTCTCCCACCACCTACTCTCTCTCTCTCTCTCTCTCTCTCTCTCTCTCTCTCTCTCTCTCTCTCCCTCCCTCCCTCCCTCTACTCTCTCTCCCATCCCCTACTCTCACTCTCTTTCTCCCTTATCCTACTCTCTCTCTCTCTCTCTCACTCTCACATTCTCTCCCATCCCCCTCTCTCCCTCTCCCACTCTCTCTCCCATCGCCTACACTCTCTCTCTTTCACACACACACATCCCTCTATCTTTCTCTCTTTCTCTCCTCTCCCATCCCCTACTCTCTTTCACTTGCTCTCCCTCTCCTGCTCCCTCTCCCACTGCCTACTCTCTCTCACTCTCTCCCTCTCTTCTCTCTCTCCCATCCCCTACTCTCACTCTTTCTCCCATCTCACACTTTCTCTCTACCACACCATACTCGAGGTCTCACACTCTCACACTCTCTCCCATCCCCTACTCTCTCTCTCTTACATGCATTCCCATCCCCCCTCTCTCTTCCTCTCCCACTCCCTCTTCCAATGCCTACTCTCTCTCTCTCTCTCTCTCTCTCTCTCTCTCTCTCTCTCTCTCTCTCTCTTAGGCTACTCTCTCTATCTCTCTCTCTCCCCTCTCCCATCCCCTACTCTCTCTATTTCACACACAAACTCCCATCCCACTCTCTCTCCTCTCCCATCTCCTACTCTCTAGATCTATCACACACAATCCCATCCCCCTCTCTCTACCTTTCCTACTCCCTCTCCCACTACCTACTATCTCTCTCTCCCTCTCTACTCTCTCTCTCCCATCTTGTACTCCCACTCTCTCTCTCTCATCCCCTACTCTCTCTCTTACATACACTCCCATCCCCCCTCTCTCCCACTTTTCAACTCCCTCTCCTACTGCCTACTCTCTCCAATCCCCTACTCTCTCTCTCTCGGGCTACTCTCTTTCCCCTCTCCCATCCCATACTCTCTCTCTTTCACACACACAGACCCATCCCCCTCTCTTTCCCTCTCCTCTCCCATCCCCTACTTTATCTCTCACTCACTCTCCCTCTCTCACTCCCTCTCCCTCTTCCACTCCCTCTCCCACCACCTACTCTCTCTCTCTCACACACACACACACTCTCTCTCTCTCTCACTCTCACTCGCACTCTCACTCTCACTCTCTCCCTCTCTACTCTCTCTCTCTTATCCCCTACTCTCACTCTCTCTCCCATCTCATACTTTCTCTATCATCCCGTACTCTCTCTCACACTCTCTCCCATCCCCTACTCTCTCTCTCTCTCTTACACACATTCACATCCAAACTCTCTCTCTCTCTCCCTCTCTAATTTCCTCTCACATTGTGTACTCCCTCTCTTCCATCCCCTACTCTCTCCCTTCCACACACACACTCCCATCCCCTCTCTCTTTCTCCTCTCCCATCTCCTAGTCTCTCTCTCTCCTATCCCATCCCCTACTCTCTCTCTCTCACTCACACACTCTCATCCTCCTCTCTGTCACTCGCTCTCCCTCTCATACTCCCTCTCCCACCACCTAATCTCTCTCTCTCTCATCCCCTACTCTCACTCTCTTTCTCCCATCTTGTACTCTGTTTGTCACCCCCTACTCTCTCTCTCACTCTCACACTCTCTCCCATCCCCTACTCTCACTCTCTATCTCCCATCCTATACTCTCTCTCTGCTAGCCCTACTCTCTCTCTCTTACACACACTCCCATCCCTCTCTCTACCTCTCCCACTCCCTCTCCCACCACCTACTCTCTCTCCCACTCTCTCTCATCCCCTAATATCTCTCTCCCCCCTCTCCCATCCCCTACTCTCTCTCTTTCACACAAAAAAACACACTCCCATCCAACCTCTCTCTCTCCTCTCCCATCCCCTACTCTCTATATCACTCACACACACTCCCACCCCCCCTCTCTCTCCCTCTCCCACCACCTACTCTCTCTCTCTCTTAGGCTACTCTCCCTTTATACCCTCTCCTATACCCTACTCTCTCTCTTTCACACACACACACACACACTTCCATCCCCCCCCCTCTCTCTCTCTCCTCTCCCATACCCTCCTCTCTCTCTCTCTCTCTCTCTCTCTCTCTCTCTCTCTCTCTCTCTCTCTCTTATTCTCCCTCTCCCACCACCTACTCTCTTTCCTGCATCCCCTACTCTCAATCTCTCTGTCCCATCTCATACTCTCTCTCTACCACCCCTACTTTCTCTCACACTTCCTCTCTCTCACATATCATACTCTCTCCTCTCCCATCCCCTATTCTTTGTCTCTCTAACACACACACACACAATCCCATCCTCTCTCTCTCTCTCTCTCTCTCTCTCTCTCTCTCTCTCTCTCTCTCTCTCTCTCTCTCTCTCTCTCTTGCTATGCCTCTCTCCTTCCCTCTCTATGCACTATATATGTCTTAATAGTGTGTTCACACTAAAGCATACACGCATTATTAAGACTCAAAATTTAAGAAGCTTTAAATAGTGTGTGCACGCTATAACATGCATGTCATATTTAAAGTTTTCCATTCTACCAAGCTTAAGGCATGGTTTTTCCTTTGGGGATCCAACCCAAAGGTTTGGAGTCTGTAAATTGGTTTGAGATATGTTTTTCTACAAAGATAAAAAATGATTGATTTTTCTTGTGTGCTCTCCTTCAAGTTTCCTCATGGTTGAGCATCGATAAAATTATGTTACATGACATTGTAGGTCTCTGTGTAAGCTATCTAACAATATAATTTATTTTTTATTTGAACTATTTCAATCCTTTCAAGTATAATTTCTTCTAAATTTATGTCCATTTTTTTTCAAAAACCAACATGTACTAATTGGGCTATAGATTTTAGCTCATTCATCGAATTTCACAACTTAGTTGTTTAGAAACTAGACTCCATTCTACACACTTTAAAAAAAATAAGTTTTGATTATAGATTAGTTTTTAATCATTTCTAGGGGGAGTACATAGATATTTCACATTTTTGGGATGTGTCTAATTAAAAAATTCATTAAAAAAATACTCATTATAAAATTACCCCAAAAATCTTGGATAAACTACATAGTGTTAGGCAACTTTTGACCAAAGTGATTAAAAATTTTCAAAAAAAAAGTTTAAATTTTGGATGGGCCATACTTTGTGCTATGTTATGTTTTTTTCAAAATAAACAGTACTACTACTTTTGTTTATGTCATATCTTAAAATTTTGGGTGTAACTATCTTCAAATTCTTGTTGAAGTTAGAAATTGCTGATTTTAGAAAAAAAAGGTGTCCACTTATATGCCCCTTTTGGCACCACAATTTGGTGCACTTACCCCATCTTTCCTTTATACGCTATCTTCAAAATAATTCCTTGAGCCAGCCTTGAAGATTTCTCAATTAATTATAATAAGATAATTAATTAATTCACAATTATAGAAGCATTGTTGGCTCACAGTATATACAAAATTTCACACATAAAACTTTAGGAATTTTACACTTATTAACATCACCATTAAATTGTCTTATGTCACTTGCTGACTATGAATTACTTGATTATATCTTTGCTAGAAGATATAATATGGTAATCAAAAGTTTATTTCCATACACTCTGTCTTATGTACATCTTCAACTTAGACTTTGCATGCTTAACCTTTTCATCAAGACACAAGGTACAACATGTCCTCAAATGCACATCACTAGACAATCAAAACCTTGTTTGTACAACTATGATATCTTTCTACTACTCTACCATTCTTCACAGACTTATTGCTATGTTGACATAAATGACAAATATAATCATGAATGCAACATGTCAATAGAGATAACTTTAAGAAACCCCCTTGGAAAAATGTATAAATTCTGGTGAATCCAACATTATTTTAGGGGCAAAAATTAATTTGTATTGGAAATTTTTTTTTCTATTGTATGAAAACTTTGTAAAGCCATATCAAATCTTTAATTATTTCAGAAAAATGTGACCAAAAGTAAAAGTATCTAGAAATCATGAATTTGTATCATCCAAGATTAATAACCCTTTTTAATGACTATTAGATGATCCTAAATCAATGGTATAAATTCTATTTTGGGCTAAATACTTAAAGTACAAGTTTCAGAGAAATTTTTTGAAATAATGATAGTCGTCCATAGTATAATCTATTTCTTGCCAAAGATTAGAAGGAATAAAAATTCCTTAGAAAGCATCTAGAATAGAGACATTTGTCAAATCTATGTACTTTATGTATAACCCAACTTAAAGTTTTTCTATAGATTGGTGAATGTGACCATGTATTAAGACATGCCTTGGAGATTGTAGGTGAAAATATTTAATTTACCATGTGGATAGATTAGATTACATTGGTGATGTCATTATCAAACTAAAAATGATTATGTATCATTATTGGCAATTGGTCTAAGCATTGACCAAGTTTTCATAGACTACGGGCAATGTCACCATCCCAAAAGTGCAAAAAAAATTCCAAATTTAGGGTCCATAATGTGTGAGATTTTCTATTTGGCGAATATTTGCTACTAAAGTAAACTTTGGATGTTAATATTCTCCAATGCTTAGGACACTCCCCTAAAGAAATGCCATCAACATTCAAACTATTGGTGTAAATAAGTATTTATTATTTATAATTTAGTTAAGTTTATTTAGGTTAATGCATATTCATATTAATTTTCATGTAGACACCTAGGAGTTTGCATATTCATGTGAGTTTTCATGTTGACAACACAATAGTTTGCACTCCAATTGAGCACACGTTGTTTACTACATCTCTTTATGAGATACACCTTTGTATTCTTATCCTCACATTGTTGCATGTACATTCATGCACAATAGAGGATAATCCACCCTTGGTGAACATGTGCTTAGTTGGTATGATTATCTCTTGTATGACTCCTAGACTTTTTTTTTTGCCTTTATATATAAGGCACTTATATGATGTATTCATCCAATTATCTAATTAATATATTCTCATTTGATCATATCTTGTCTCTCCTGTGCTATTTTTTGAGCTTCAAGATCTTGGCATTTTATTATTACCTTAGGCAAATTATTTCATGGTATCAAAGCTATACCAAATTCTTACATGGTATTAGAGCCAAAGGCATGTTCATTGCATAGAAAGTGGAGATATCTTTTTTGTAGGTTAAGAATGGAGCTTGTTGGTGCTAATTAGATATTGGCATCACATTCAAAAGTTTAGAAAACCCCTAAATGAACTTTTGTTTCATCAAAATCAAAAATCTGAGGCAAAATCCAAACTCATTTGATTTTTAGAGGTGTGATGGCAGTGATTTAGGAGAAATAATTACAGAGGTGATCTCAAATAGTGATATCTCTCTCATATTAATTCCTTTTTTGAAGCCTTTTTTTTTTGTCTTTGGGTAGAATTTCATGATCTACACATTAGTTCAGGTTGTTTGTGATCACTATTTCTAAATTTTTTTTAAAAATCACAAATCCCAATTTGTGCAACTTTAAAGGCTTCATTCAAGCTCATATGGACACATATTCAAGTGTTATTTTTGTTGAAAGTGTGTAAGTTTTTGTCTACTTTCCAAATTTGGTATTAGTTTGGAGCAATTTTGAATGGAAATTATACTTTTAGCATTTGGTCATTTTTGGCCTATTTTGGCACTTGTAATTAATTAGATCCTTTAGAGGAATTTTGTCTTATCTTGTTGAGTCATACATAGCTTCATATTTTCTATCGTAACTATCAAAATTAGAAGTACATTTTGGTTCATTTTGACAAGTGGTCAATTGTACAAGCACTAAATAGAAAGTTACAAAGAATATATATTAAGGGAGTTGCATTGATTAGTACATCATGAATGAGGATAATTTAATTACATTAACAACACAAAACTATAACTTATAAGAATTTTCTTTAGGGAAAGATTCACCCAATATCATAAAACTCAAACACAAGCACACCTATAGACCAAAAAAGGAGTATAAACAATATATCAGAGTATGTCCTCATACATTACTCTATATTATATGTTCAAACACACTAAGAGTGTCTATATATAAAGGCCACTCAAGAAGCACCTAGAATGTCTCTAGAAAGAACTAGGAGATAAGATTAGCATAACAACTAAGCACACATCTTATCCATCATTCTAGATGATAGGATAAGAATGATGAGGTGTATCTAAAGTGGGGATGTTGCAGACACCATGTGCTTAATTAGTGTGCTAACTCTTGTGTTATAGACACCATATGCATAAAAGAGGTGCAAACTCCTATGTTGTAAACATGAAAATTCACAAGAGTGCACATACTCATAGGTGACTTAATAAATAAATATTAAAATAATGCATTAACCTATGTGAACTTAATTAAGTGTAAATAGTGAAAAATTATTTACACCAACACCCCCACTTAAGTGCAACTTAGGGGAATGCCCTTAAGCTTACAAAAACTAGGATGAAATGCAGAATGGGTCCCAACTACTACGCCATGTTAGGTACCCATGTACATAATAATGTAATCTCTAATAAAGTGGAGAAAGAGGGAAAATATCATGGCAAAAACCCTCCCCCAAAAAGATAGATGAGAAGGGATGCATGGATGGATGGAGTAATCAAGACCCCCCCTCATTATGACATATATCAAGTATATAAAAGAGAGAATGAGAGAAGGAAAGAACCCCTTAAGAGGAAAAAAATCACCCCCCCCCCCCCCCAACAAAAAAAGAAGAAGAAGAAGAAGAAGGAGACAAGGTAATCCCCCCCCTAAAGCTAAGGTGCCAAGCAGTGAGAAATGCTCCAATGTAGAAGTTGATCCATGACCACTGAATGATGTTCCTCCCCTTTGGAAGAAACAAATGCAAGGGTATGAAGGAGATGCATCCACTTTATGGTGAAAGAATCTCGATGATATAAGATATCTCTAAAACTTATTCAAGTGTCTCTATGTTGATATTGATGATACCTCCTTCCAAAACTGCTAAGAAGAAGTGCAGATCAAGAAAGGATTCATATAGAACCTACTTCAAGAAACTAAAAATTTTCTCAAATGATAAAGAGACCTCCTGTAGATTTTGTACATAAGTGTCCACAATCATGCCAATCAGTGAAGATTGATCCTATAGAGAATGGACATGAGGTTCAAAGTGGTCCCTCACAATAATTGTAGAAGGATAGTCCTTAGCAAATAGAAGTGGTAGATCATCAAAGAAGTCCTCCAAATCTACTGTGTGTGACTCCATGAACAAATCTAAAATGTTGGTCAAGAAGTTATCAACTGAGGTTGGAACTAGAAGAAAAAGTGTACCTTGCTATGGTGAAGTACATGAATCAATCACTGTGGTAGAAGATTTCTCCTCAAAAAGAAGATGAATATCATTTAGGATGTCTCCCACATCTTCAATGTGAGACTCCATGAATAGGCTTGCAATGGCAGGAACGAAGTTGTCACATGAAGGTAAAATAGGAAGACATAGAGGGTCCTACTACACTAAATCCAAAGCATCTATGGCTAAAACAAGATCAATAGGAGTAATAAGAGCATTTAGAGGTGTGATCACATCTGGAGTTGAAGAAACCATAGCTAGAGTGACTAGATGTAGAATGTCCTCTAGAGATGGAGGAACACATGGAACTTTATATGCTTCCCAAATATACATCCAAATATCATGAGGAAAACTTGCCATTCTAAGAGAAGCAAAAACTTCCTTACTCATATTGTTATACAAAAAGCAACAAAGGTGTGCAAGATTCTCCAATTAAAATGTGGTGGCAATAAATATAGATGAGGAAGCAATTCTTGATGGTCTCTTAGATGATCAAGTATCAAGGCACTCCATTTGTGATAGTTCCTTGTTGCCAACTATAGTTGAATACCAGATTGACATATCTGACAAGACCATCAGATCAATCAACAAACCCCAAAGAATCAAAGAACCCCCCTAATGTGAGATTTGGTGCTTTATAGGTGGTGCATGTACAAGATGGTTATTTGATTTTATTTTTTACAACTACCTTTTGAGGCCTAAATTTGGAACTATGCACTATAGCTCAGATATACAACAATTTTGGAAAGCAATATAATACAAATAAGGCCCTAGTGTTGAAAGTGATATTTCTATCCACAAAACCCTAGAATATAATTATAGAATTGGAAATTAGATGAAATAGTGCACTTTCAAAAAAAATAGAACTTGAAAAGGAGTCCAGATGACCCTGTATGGAGTGTTTCAAGTTGTAAAATGTAGGATTGGATAGCTATAGTCACCAAAAGATGCAATTTTATACAAATCCATTCACCAAAACTAGAAAAGGACAACAAAAATGAAGAGTTTAGGAAATTATACCCAAACTTAAAAAAATTGCACCTGATTTGGTGTCTGAATGTTTGAGTTATGGCCTCACAAAGTTAGGCTACCAAATCAAAACTAAATCTGGAGAGGCGTCTTGAAGGAAAATGCAAGCCTAAATTTGATGATCAAATGACCATCATAGTAGTTATAAGTTCCATGGAAATGATGGTCAAATGGTCATGAAATTTACCACAATAAAATGTTGACATGGCAAAAAAAATTCCCTCCCATAGACATGCTAGTATGATTGTCATACAATAGTCCACACGGAAAAAAATAGATGGTTCACATGGTAAGTTTACACAAGTATGGTCTAACAACTCAGTGTTGATGATGAGGGTGATGCATATGACGTGGCATGTGTGCTGATGTGATACTGTGGTGGGAGGGACTCCACTTGTCACAACATGCATGACGGGTGGCCCTAATAGGCAATCTGCGTAGGCACTAATGTGTGGGCAGAAAAGGATCTACATGTTAGAAATAGCGGTGCCCAAAAAGTAGTACACATGGCTAAAAAATAGTAAACATCACCAGAGTTTATGTTTTGCTCCAAAAAATTTCAGTGTGGCTTTTCATGGGGGCTAGAGCACTGTTCACGATGCTGAGAATTATTGTTAGTCACTATGGGTTTTGAGAAAGATTCTTCGTGCATTGTGGGATAGCTTAGTTAGCCATTTAAAACATAATAACCATGGTGGCTAATAAATAAAGCCCGCTAGATATAGGTGACCACAGGTTGGCATTGTTAGGTAGTGAATGAACTACCAGCTTCAATTTTTGTAAAGTTGCTGCTAGAAATTTGTGAAGTGCCCACCAATAAAATTAAGAATATTCTAATGGAATATTCTCTATAGGGCCAGGCTGTCACTACCCAGTTCTAAAAAAAAATTCTCTGCAGGAGCAACTAATGGAAAAAAATTTCTAAAAATTTGTAGGAAAATAATGAGATCTGAATTAAATGGAATTGCAAATCTAAAAGATCATACCCAAATTTGTAAATGGGTGCCTCTTAGTGCTGGTTTGCAAAAACATTTTGCCTCACAATCAACTTTGGCCTATGGTAGGCAACTTTATAGCCAATTTTTACTTAATCAATGTTTTGAATGTAATGGTGATGTCAGACCTCTCAATGATTGTTATACTCCAAATTCAGGCCGAGGTGATGAAGCAAGAAGATGGTCTCGAATGGCTATGTGAAGAGAGATTCTCCAAGAGCTTTGATACCATGTAAGTATTTTCCTTTGGGAAAGCTTCACCCAAGATCATAGAACTCGAATGCAAGCACAACTGCAGATCAAAAATGGAGTATGATCAATATATCATAGTATGTCCTCATACATTACTCTGTATTGTATGTCCAAACACACTAGAAGTGCCTACATATAAAGGTCTCTCAAGAAGCACCTAGAATGTCTCTAGAAAGAACCAGGAGATAAGATAAGCATGACAACTAAACACACATCTTATCAATCATTTTAGATGATAGGATAAGAATGATGATGTGTATCCCAAGTGGAGATGTTGTAGACACCATGTGCTTAATTAGTGTGCTAACTCCTATGTTGTAGACACCATGTCTATAGAAAAGATGTGAACTCCTGTATTGTCAACATGACAACTCATAAGAGTGCACATACTCCTAGGTGAATTAATAAATAAATATTAAAATAATGCATTAACCTAAGTAAACTTAAGTCTAAATAGTGAATAATTATTTACACCAACATAAGCAATGGAGTGAATTAGTTCTCACTTATCTTAGTGACCATAATGCATTGCTATATGTAAAAGGAGTTTAATACAATAGTGACACTATTACAAAAATTTATCATGCACTCTATCTACATATGGATATGAAGGATATGGATTCACTTGATGACATGAAATCAACTAATTTTTATAATATTTGGATCTATCTTTGGGAGATGTATAGAGATCTACATATTCCTTGATTCCAAAGATATACTTTACCTCTAGTTGTAGCTACATCCTCTCCAATTGAGATGACTACATATATTGTTGATCCTAATGATGATTATATTCACACAACCATGGATACAAGTGATTTAGTGCAATAGGATACTCCTTATCTTCTAAATTTAGTTCCATGGGATGACTACTTGGTAGACATTTCTAGTTTGTCTATGGAGTCCTACATTGTAGATTTGAGAGACACTATTGATGACATTCATCTTGTCTTTGGTGAAGATGATCCTTCTTTAGTTATTGTGAGGGAGCATGCTAACCCTCATCTTCATTCTATACTTGATCAATGTTTCAAGGTTGGCATGATGATAGATTATTTGATACAACAATTGGAGGAGGTCATGTTCTCTTCAAAGGAGATATTTGAGTCTTTGGTACATGTTCTACATTCATCCTCAATTGATTGTGATTTGTCTTTTTTAGTAGAGTGGAATAGTACACATGATTTGTAGGAACCTTTTAGTATTAACATGGGGACACTTGAGAAGGTTTGAGAGATTCCATACATTTTTAGGTTTCTTCCTACACATTAGGGAGGCTTCTTTGACATACACCTTTGGTTTTATTTCTTCCTAAGGGAAGGAATTTTTTTCTACACTCATGGAGTAGTTTCTACATCGAGCCACAAGCATCTAGAATTGGTGTACATTTTACATTGAGGGGAGGCTACTTTGTCTATCTTCTTCTTCTTCTCTCTTATGGGGGGGATCTTTTCCTCATATGAGGTTTTCTTCTCTCTCATTTTATTTTATTTTACTTATCTCTCTTTTTGGAGGGGAGCTTTTCCCATCCAATTTTCCCTCCTTCTCCACTTTATGAGAGATTGCATTCCATATCTTTTGTACTTGCATATTGTACATGGGTACCTAACATTGCCTAGTAGCCAGGACCCATCATGCATTATTATATAGCTTTTGTGAGCTTAAGTACATTCTCCTAAGTTGCACTTAAGGGGGGATTTTGGAGTAGATAAGTATTTACTATTTACAATTTACTTAAGTTTACTTAGGTTAATGCATATTCATATTAGTTTTGATGTAGACACGTAGGAGTTTACATATTCATATGATTTATAATGTTGAAAACACAATAGTTTGGACTCCGATTGAGCACATGTTGTTTGCTACATCTCTTTACAAGATACACCTTTGTATTCTTATTGTCACATTGTTGTACATACATTCATGCACAATGGAGGATAATCCACTCTTAGTGGACATGTACTTAGTTGGTATGATTATCTCTCATATTACTCCTAGACATATTAGTTTTCTTTATATATAAGGCACTTTTATGATGTATATATATCCAATTATCTGATTAATCCATTCTCATTTGATCATATCTTGTCTCTCTTGTGCTATCTCTTGAGCTTCTAGATCTTGGCATTTCATTATTGCCTTAGGAAAATTCTTACATGGTATCAAAGCTATATCAAATTCTTACACATGCTAACAAGAAATGTATTGTAATTGTACTACCAACTCCTAACAAGATTGAAGAAACTCCTAACAGGGTTGAGGCTTTTGACGGGGTGTAATCTTCTAGCAAGGATTGGGGCACTATAAGTAATTCATAAACGTCTAATAGGGTCAATATCCTTAACTTAATTCTTTTATTTAGTGGATCATTTTGTGGGTGTCATCCCCACCATTCCTTGGCCAGGGTTTACCTAGTTAACAAAATATGGTGTTATGAGTTCTCTTTGTGTATGGTTGTATATACTATTTAGTATCGTTTGCTTACATTCATATGTATGTTAAAAGTAATTAACAACATTCAACTATGGGAAAAAGTTTATAGAATACTGATTCACCCCACCTTGGCTCCCCTCAATATTTATATTTTTTTAATATTAACTTCATCTATAGTAACTTTTCCCATAATATTTTTGTTATTTTCTTCTATTAGAAGCTCCAGGGTACAATTTAATAAGTTGTCAGGGTCTTCTGGAGAGGCATTAGATCCTTTGTTCATAAAATAGTTGATTGGATCCATATCTAAGTTAGGGATCTTATTTGATTCCTACATCTATGTTTTAGAGTGGATTGATGAAAAAATCTAATTGTCCTCTCTACTTTAGTTAGCCATTGATTCCTTGACTTCTACTTCCAAAACACCTCTTCTTGTTTGAATATGTTTAAACCACTATTCTCTTATTTAATTTTTTTCCATTCTATCCTTTTCTTTGTCTTCATGATCTATTTCCATTTAGTTTTTCACTTGTTCCATTTTTTCTATCAGCTCTTTGTTTCTTTCAAATAGGTTGCTAAATGAGTTTTTGTTCTAGCCCTCAACTTTAACTTTTATCTCACTAAGTATAGTACTCAAGTTGATCATATGCAACCTTGTTTTCTCTAGTGTTCAACCAATCATGGATTAATTTTTTATTCTTAGGGTGGGAGAACCACATGTTCTCAAATCTAAAGGGGGTTGTGACTCTTTTCCTCTTCTCCATTCTAGCAATAGAGCATTGTGATCTAAACTAGCTCTAGTTCTAATAGTAAGGAGAAAGCTATCCAAATTGTTCTAGTTAGAGGAGTGTCTAAATCTATCTAATTTTATCTATATCACACCATTTCCTTTCCTCCTATTAGTCTGGGTGAATTTAGATCCAACCACATCTAAGCCAATAATACATTGATCCTACGTAAACTCCCTAGGTCAATCATATTATCCGAGTAGTCATCATTCCCCCTAAATTCTCTAAGGGGTAGAGAGGAGAGCTAAAATCCTAAGCAACCATCCATTTTATATTATTTTTCTTTCCCATTTGATTATCTAGTGAGGACCCCAACTATTTATTGCAGTCTTTATTGTTTGAAGTATAATTGTTAACTAGATTCCAAGACAACCCAGATAAATTATCATTATAGTTTTCAACTATAGAATAAGGAGAGCAGTAGATAAAATACTAGAGATCTTACTTTTTCCACATTATCTCTAAACCTTTCGAGCCTCTTTGAGAGTCCACAAATATCCAATCTACTATATGCCAAACTAGACCAACCATTCTAGCAAAACCCTCATGTTGCATATTGGTTTCCTAAATGAAAATCATTTATACTTTGGTTTCTTGAAGATGGCACTTTAAAATGTGTTCCTTCACAATGTTATTCATGCCTCTCATATTCCAAGAAAAGGTTTTCATTAAAATAGAAAAAAAGTATAACCTACATTTGATAGAGTAAAATAATGAGAACTTTCTTGACCTTTCATTCCATCTTTAACTTTGTGGGACCCTTGTTTTTCTCTTTGTCTTTCCTTTCACTGTTGTTGCTATTAAAGATAGAGGATGATAAAGTTGGGCCTTTAATACTTTTTGAACTCCTTTGTAGGCTCAAAGAAAAAATATATTTTTTCTATCCATGATATTCTAGTTACATTCTTCAAAAACTTATTCATTGTCTTCTAGTTATTTTACTAAAGAGGGACAAAATTAATGTTTAGGGCATTTAGCTTCTCTCAAGATCTCAATGTGCAAGCATCTTCTAGGTCAGATGGAGAGGATGGAAGAGAAATGACCACCAAAATATTAGAAATAAGGGCTAGAGTAGGGTTGTCAACCAAGGCTAGGGAGCCTAGGATAGAGGAAACTAGATTAAGTAGGGCAATCCTAGCTATGTCATCTAAAATAGTTCAATGTTAAGATTTACAATAATCAAAGATTTAGTAATAAAAATATTTTGAGCCACCAAATTACTCTCAAAATTAGAAAATGTATATGATTTGTATGACATGGAAAATTTTGAGGAAATTTTCTAATTAGTTTTTTTTTTAATCTATTTTTTATGGAATAAATTTGATTTAGAAATGAATATGATGAAGCATAAATCTCAAAGACAACATCAGAGAAGAAAATAAGGGCCCATTTGGTTGCATCCATAGGAAGTAAAAAGTGGAATAAAAAATGGTAATGGAGAATGGGAAGGGGAAATGTAAATTCAAGTCCTGATTGGTTCACCTAGACTTTGATTGGGTATATGTTAATTTCTTATTTGGTTGTACCAATTTGAAATTGGAATAATGTTAATTTAATGTATTTTTAAATTATTTTGAAATTTTTTATTTTTTAATTAATTCATTTTTTGGTTTATTTTTTTAATAATTCTAATTAAGTTAATTTTTTTTTTTTTTAATTCACTAAATATAATAAGGAATTTAATTTATTTGCACACACACACACACACACACACACACACACACACACACACACACACACACACACACACACACACACACACACACACACACACACATAATCATGAAAACTTTATACTTAGTAAAATTTGTTCATCACTAATATACAAAATCATTAAAAATTAGTCTCCATGATGAGAATGAAGTTCTTGATGATAAAATGGTCATCCAATTACTAAAATTTGTCCACCATCAAGTATACAAAGTAATAAATAAAAATTACATCTCCAATATCTATCTTTTAACCACATTTAAGAATTTCATGGCAAACCACCATAACCGATAGTGCTATTATAATAATTTAAACATAATTAACATGTTGTTGAATCATAATTTCAACTTTCTCTATGGAAGCAATCTCCTTGGTAGTAGTCTCTTGAACCACGCACAAATTACAATTGTTCCTTTTTTCTTGTATAGATTTAGAGGTGATTAATGTAGATGGGCCATCATCGGCCATAAAAAGAAACCATAGCCATTATCCCCATGCATTCTAGAACTATATTAGTGCTTGTGGTAATAATATATTTATTTCATAAAAAATAAATGTAAAAAAATTAGTAATATCCTTGCATATATTTAGAAAATTAAAAAAATTAATGCCCAACATTATTCTTTGTGCATGAGGTCTTCATTGATATGGGGCCAGCAACATAGTCATACGTTGGAAAATTCACCAAAAGCATTGACACTATATAAATAATGAAAAAAAAAATATTTAATGAGAAAAAATTAACAAAGAGCATTGTAGATTAGTAATTTATAAAATTCATTCAAACTTGCATAAGAAATATGTACTTTCCAAAATGCAAGTACAATTCCAAAGGTTCTCACATTCTATGTGTGCATTGGAAAATTTTATACATATAACATAACTGGGTTCAAAACCTTGGCAACAATAAAATTTAAAATAACATGGACATATTCATAGTTGAGTTTATATCTAGATGGATTCCCCTATTTATAAGATTTTGACATATACTAAAAATAGGTGTGCATTACATAAGTTCTTAGTATACAACCACACAACCCTAAAATTTGTAGTATTTAGTTAGCTACATACTCATAGTTGTTGTCAACCATCATAGTCCATCTAAACATTCAACATGTATGGTAGTCCAATAACTATTCAATGAAATACTTCTATCCATTCTAGATGACAATAAATAATAGGGAGAATAATCTATGTGTACATGCTAAACTCGTAACTAAAATATTTATGTGTTGGTTAATTGATTTTCTATTTTTCATATTAATATAAAACCATACTATTTTGAAACTATGAACTAGCTTGTATAACAAACTCTATATCTAATACCAAGCAAAGAAAATATCACAACAAGGATACTTTTTGTATCTTTTCTTGAAATGCTAAATATTGTATTACAAACTCCATGCTAGTGTGTAAGGAATTGGATGCAACATGCTCAAGTATTAATCTTGATTGTGTGTCTTTTAAAAGGGTAAAAATGAATTATTTTTCTTAATGATAATAAACTATAGAAATTGTCTAACATATAGAGTATACTACATAAAACCATTAAACCACAACTCAAACAACCTTCTCAAATATATAGAAATACCCATTTACCACTAGCTAATGCACAAAATATTGATAGTATTTCTATGCCACATCCTACATCCAAAAATACATGTAGTCACATCATCAATTACATAGCAACAAAAAACCAAATTTGTTATGTGTTTAATTACATAAAAACAAAGAATCCAATTATGCAACCATGTGAACAATAACAAAAACAGACTTTTGTTTAAAATTTCTCATAAAAATCAACAAGACAACCTACATAGAAAAAAAATAGACTATTACCTTTCCCAAAATGGTACTTTGTTACTATAAAATGGCAGCTCTATATGTTTTTTTATGCACACAATCCTACAATAAACATGAAATTTGACATACATACTCTCCTCATACTATTAACCAAAGAATTACTAGACTTCATCTAGTAGTTTTTCCAAAATATAGGCTTGGGCCTACAAAAAAAATACTTAAAAATGCTATATCTTAAGAAAAAATCCCAAATGGTACTTGAAATACCATTGGAAGACATTGGAGAAAGTGGATATCCTTTAGAACAAGTTACCACATACATAATTGTGAGAACATACACACACACACACTTGTAAAATTCACTAATTCTCTAAGAATGAGTGAAATAAAAATACCATGCACAATCCATTTAAGAGACACCTTGTGACAATGATAAGAAATAGCCACTTTTTATTGTAAACACTTAAGTATATATAATTAGAATATCAAGAACACATGCAATGTTGTCAGAACTAGAGAAAACTCATTAATTTGGTAAAACTCAATTTCATGAACAAATGAGGAGTAGATACAATGATATTTAGAAGATGTTAAGAAAGATATAGATACAAGCGATTAGAAAAAGTTAGTGAAAGGTACGAAGAAGCAACATGAGTGCTATAAAATATGATTAATTTGTATTACTTCAAAAATATTGTAAGTTCATAGTCTCAACAAAATAGGAGCTCTTGTATCAAATATATAAGAAGATTAGGCATATGGAAGAAACCTCTTTTTGATCATCATCCCATTAACAATATGAACCACTGCATAGATTTGATCATTCTTACAATAAATAGAACCTATTAAAATTAAAGTGTTGGGAAGTCACTAAAATCCTCCAAACTTATATGTAATATAAACTTCCTTCTCCTTTGCTCTCATCTCTAATAACCCCCATGCTTTTTTAGGTTTAAAAATAAAAGTGTCATAATTCACAATTAGAGTCTCCCGACTAAGTCTTGTTATGGATTTGATGGTTTCATATTCATATAAGTCTGGGTATGGATTTGATGGTTTCATATGCATCTAATACATCCTTATTAATTTATGCTTTATCAACTTTAAAAATATGAGGTCCCCTCATGCCCATATGTATGTCTTGGATACTTTCACATGTGACATCTAAAGAAGCATATATGATGTCCTTTGTCTTATGTATGCTTCTTGATGAAAGTGTTGAAGAATTTTGTCTAATAGATGCACTATAATTATTTTTTCTAGTACACCACATTAGCCTTAAGATCAACTTACTCATCGAATAGGTACGCATCTTTGGTCTCTTGGGCCATGTTGGCTACATTTTTGTCATCCATTTCATTCCCAAGAATGACTGTTAAGTCAATAAATAGAGGAATAGTTTCCTCTTGTACACTCTGGCATTTTTTATATCCTTTATCTACATGAAGGCAAAATTAAGGAATTAGATAATTGTCTTTTATTACAATTGATTAAGTGATATTTTACTTACATTAAGACATCATCTAGAATATATTAACTTCAAAAACTCATCCCATACACTATCATTAGCATCCATGCATTGAGTACTATCATTCCATGCAAAACTATTGATATTTCTTAATTCTTTCATCATTTGATAACCTTGCTTCCATATTTTTAACACATTTTTGAAGTTATTTCTCACTAGATTCATCTTCATTGAACCTCATTTTGATGTTGGTCTAAGCTTATTTTTGAAACCCCCCTTCACCTTCTCTTCCTTACTAGACTTCCTCAAGGAATATATATCTAATATTTTTTTGCTCCATATCTCGTGTCAAAACAAATCTGACATTTCTAGGCAACGAAGTGGCTGTAGTCACATGAACCTCGTCATCAATGTTTGTCAAAAAAAATATGTCAATAACATTTTCAGAAATCGATTAGTAGCTGCAAAACTTCAAAGAAACAATCAGCATGTCACCATCACCTTCACAATATATTATTCGGAGCCTCATAATAGTAAATTAGTTTTGTACACATCTAGATAAATAGTATTGCGGGACTATGAAAGGATAGACCTATAATACACGACATAATTTGATAATTGAAAAAAATATATATAACTTTAGAAATTACTTTTCCAAAAGAAGGTATTATCACAAAGAAAAAGAGAGCCCGATGTTAGTAAATGACAACATATTCTGCTGTCTATATTTTGCAACATATAGTGTTGCAGTCATCAATCCTACATAGTCATATGTGATAAGTTTTTCCTATGGATTCAAAATAGATTCTCACTATCACTTCCTTTTTTCTTTGCATATTTGTACAAAGACAAAAATATAACTACCCATAGAATGTGACCATCACACATAGTAATAGCTACATCCCTGACATACAAGACTAATTGAGCTCTCTGGACTAACTAAACTCTATTAAAAGTACTGAAGAAAACAAAGTAATTTTACAGCAAATATACAACAAGTAATACACAAAAAAATACTATCAAATATCTGTCATTTTCGTATATCAACAATCCAGTTTCAAATTTACTAGTCAAAGAAGAAAGAAATAAAATTATATGACTATTCAGATTCCCTTAAATCCACACAAATGCTTCTTGGTATGAATACATCAATGGGATCAAAATGATTATTATCAATTCTTTTGTTATGTTCGATCGTCAACTCATTATTGTAATGTTAATTAATCAGTCAAAAGGAAGAACTAACACAAACCAAATCTAGATCACCTATATGAAAATTCATGGATATGCATCAACAAAATTAGCAAGCACATTGATTATAACTAAAAAGATGGAGGATTCATATTATAATGGAGGAGTTACCCAAAATTTTGTAATTGACCAAAATAATGTAGAGCTTCCAAAAGCAGTTAAGCTCTCACAGAAAATAAATAATTGGAAGTGAGAACTCCAAATCCAAATCATTGCATCTAGAGATAATATTATAGAGGTGGTTGTATGACTGGGGTTCTCTTTAAGTTTCCAATAAAATATAACAGCAAGCTCTGCTACATATATTATTGTACTTGCTCATTAATACTAGAGTTGTTGCGTAAGTTGATAATTGGTTTAGAAAAGGGGAACGAGATGTCACTTAAATCCCCACAATTTCAAATATTATTGAGGATCGGGGCTTGAATATTTATGCACAGTTATTAGGATGCCCAAGACCAGACATCTATTTCAAAGAAATTCTGAATCAAGAGATATGAAGAAAAACTATTTGGAGAATATAGGGAACAACCTAGCTCTAGAATGATGTTAAGTTTTCATTTAGTTATTGCAGGCTTGTTAGTATAACTCAATCACGCCTTCAGATAGTGACAATGTGAAAAAATAGTCACATATACCTTTCTCTTGTGCAGATTTCAAAGGAAATAGAAATATACCTAACAATTAATAAGTACTAAGTATAAATATGGTGACAACATAGATATATTTGTTTGAGTGGTGTTGAGTATTCTGCAACTTTGTCAAAAATCTAATATAGAATATGAAATCCTCAATATAGTTTCCACTCACATATATATAGGCCTGTGCTATGGACATTACAATAATGTGCAACCATTATGGTGAATGAAATCTCAACTTTCACACTTCGAGAAACCAACTACAAAAAATATATTTATATTTTTCTTGATACTTAGAAAGATTCAATAAATAGTTTATTCCATAACAAATGTCAAATGAAAAATGACCTGAACAATAATTTTTTATCATAGCATAATTTCACAAACCACCACATGTTTATTCCAATTTTTCTAATATAGAAAAAGGAAATAGAAACATATACTTGAAAGGATTTGGGTTAAAATAATAGAAAAACATAAACATATATCACATATGTTAATTTATATATAATCATAAATAAGATTCATATAGATCTTATTACTTGATTACTCTTAGAAATATTGCATGATAATACAAATTAGTACAAAAAAATCCTTGTTATTTGTTGATCTCTAAGCCTAGGTTGTCTATCCGTGTCTAACACTAAGTGATTTTCAAAGTAGTGTTGAACAGTCATCATTATGACCAAGCCATTCACAAAAGGCCTAGGTATGAAAGGACTTATCTGTTTATCAACACATGTCAAGCAAGTCAAAGGTTGTCAAATAATTTAGTTCAACCCAAGGAAGCATAAAGTAATTTATTGCCAAGTGAACATAATATGTGGAGGCTGAGTGATAGCATGAATATTATTTATGGTCGAGCATCAAAATATTCAAGTGTCGAGTAAACCAATATTGACATATGAGTTTGTAATTGGCCAAACACTTATGTAAATCATTCTAGCCAACCTCTACATGATATTTAAGGATCGAAGAGATAATTAAGGAGGAAATTACACATTTTGTCAAAAGGTATTAATCCCTAGGAAAATAGATTACCCAATCACAAAATCAAAATGAAAAATTACAAAGGATGAAATATTGATCATTGATCCTAATTTCTAGAACCTTTGAGGATTATCTATTTACAAAGGGTTGATACCATAGGATCAGTGCAAGTGTGTTTGAATCATATACAGAAGCCTATATGTGAAGAGAAGGGAAGAGAAGAAGAAAGAATCTAAAATATAAAGAGAAGGAGTCAGACAATGCAACTAGAATTGCAAAGGATAGAACATGTATATATAAAATAAGAGTATCCAATTTTTGGAGAGAGGAGATCCACAATCAACTTCTAGAGAAAATGGAAGGCTTTGGTACTAAATCAATTTTAACAGATTGAGGTAGGTAAAATCTCTTAATAGAGTGGGTTCAAAGACATCAATTTTCCACAATTCATCATGTATAGCAATAGTTTTTAGAAGAGATTGCATTGGAGTTTTTGTGTCAATGTTTTGGATCACACTATGTGATCCATCATTAGGACAAAAGAGAGCTAAAGGTTGATATACTCGCTCATCTTTCAGTTCTCTTTTGTCTTAATGATGGATCACAAAGTGTGATTTGAAGCGTTGATGCAAAAAATCCAACACAATCTCTTCCAAAAACTATTTTTATAGAGTGGTTTTAACTGACCTTTTTCAAATCTGCTAACAGAGTCCTTACTTTATTATAAGAGTAAAATCTTTTCATAGGATAAGACCTAACAGTCTTAAATTATGTTAATAGAGAAGACCCAATACATGGTAGATCATCTAATATTATCAAATTGTAACCTTAATAGGTTAACTTTGTTGTTGCAATAGTGAATATTTTTGGGTTTCATCCCCACCCATGTTTTACCTTCATATTGAAGTGTTTTTCGGTAATCAAAATCATTGTACCATGTGTTGATGATTTTCATGGATGTTATGCTTAGATAGATTTCATTTCACCATTACATATTTATGTTAATATGGTATAATATTTGAGATATGAAATGGATTAGGTGTAAATTGTTTTATCAGTGAAAACTACTTTAGATCCCGATTCACGTCCCACCCCCTCTTAGTATGTTGTTTCCCATTAAGATTTCCAACAAATATTTAGCTAGAGTTCTAAAAGGGACAAAACTATAAAATGATGGCCTTTTATGGCAATTATTTTTAATGGGATGAGAAATGGTAGTTTCAATAGTGACAAAGCCATATTAATTGAAATACCAAGTACATATATTCTAAATACCTTCAAAAAAATCATATACCAGAAAAACTCTAGATTATCATAAATAATATGAAGACAACAAAAAAATATTCAAGATACTAGTACATATATGCCCAGTAGTATAAACATCCAAATAACAGGTGAGACATACAACCATTTAAAGAAAATTAATTTTTAATACAATGTACAAATTATTTTCCATGTTTTGTAGTACAACTAAGTACAAGATTTTTAGTCCTCCCACATCCTTTGGGTTATTTCATCTTGAAAAATTCTCCACTCATCTCTATCTCACTGATTCATCACATAAGTCTCAAGAATTGGCAAATTTATTAGAGCACGATTATCATCCTCTTCAAATTATACTTTAGATGGAACAACATCCTCCACTGTAATGAAATTGTATTGTATGGTTCATGCTAGAGAAATTTTTGTTTGGGTCATGATATTAGAGGATTTTGTGTTCTTTAGGATAGGAAATCATTACATCCAAATAACAAATGTATTCCCTATCACATTTCTAAGAAAAGAGTGTTAGTGGTTAAATACCTTGTGGGGATTGTTGATCAAGTTTTCTCTACAAAACACTTTTAGGTGGTAACACATATAGTGATAATAAGTGAAAAATCCTAGTACATCTAGATATTCAACATAAACTACATAACATTTTCCTATGCAAATGAAACAAAGTTATAGTCAAAATTATAGCATATAAGTTTAGATTTAATATAATCATTTAAAATATGAATTAATATACTTGGGGGTACCAAAAGTGGATCTACTCTAGAGAGAGTTGAAGAAAGCACCAAATTGTCTAGAATAGATCATTCCCAACTAGTAAGAATATATTGAAACTTATAGTCAAATGAGAAGACACCGAAAACATTCTTTAACAACTTTCTTTTCTATCACTGTAATTATCTTGCTTCTCCACATCAATACTAACTATCATATAGGTTCCATCAATTGCACCAATTTAATCCTATAAAAAGAAATATAATTATAAAATACATATTAATATTGTTAAGTATCTAAAAAATAAATACATGCTATTATGATGTTTACCTTGAAGAAAGGATGAAGTCAGTCCTTCCCAAAAATTTCTAAAGGAGTGGTTGGAGGAGGAGGTGAAAGACAATCCTTATCAAGCACTAAGATAGCCTTGAAGACCTTGTTCAAGTTTCAACTTGTTGTCTCTGACTAGTGACCATAGTTATGGCCAATATTATGATTCCTTAAATTGTGGCCAGGGGTATGAGAAAATGTCACAAGTTGTTCTTCTAATGTTATGCTTACTATATCTAGAATACTTCCTTTTACATTAGAATTTTCACCAAGTGAAATAAGGATACTATACTCATGCATATGTGGTCATCTCAATATGTGTTATTGTAATGGATAATACCCTTATAAAAATGACACACAACTCTTCTTTTCTTACATCTATGTCTTCTACTTTCTTCAAAATATGCTCCTATGCATACTACAAGGGTGGCAAGCAAAAAAGGTAGTATGCGCATGAATTTCAACCTCCTAAAAATGGAACCTTGAGCTTGTATATCACTAATAGGATCCAAAACATTACCTCCAAACACAATATGGAGTAAATAATTTAGCAAATATTTCATATAAGACGGAGCATATAATGACACCCACCATCAACATTACATAAAGGGAGCACAGTTGGATATGATCCACTTCTCTCTCCACTAATCCCATTGAGATATATGACATTAAGATATGTTGACATTATGGTCAAATTTGTTATTAGTGACACATAGTTATTCAAATAGATGGTATCTATCAAGCTTATTATACAGTTAGTAGTGTTAACCAAGTAATTCAGACTCCATTGAGTTCTACAGTTGTTGTTGAGTTCAAGAAACAATATTTAGTTTACGTTGAGTAGTTTCTATCAAGTTGGTGATTATCAGTTTAAACCAAGTTTCTTAGTGTTTACCGATTTTCTCAGTGAAAATTGAGTTACACAGTGCTTACCAAGTTCATAGTTACAATAATGTGAACCTAGTGTTGACCAAGCCAGATAGTGCCAACCAAGTGATTTAGTTTATACCAAACTCGTAGTGATAGCATTGACCAAGCTATTTGGTGTGAATCTAGTGATTTAGTTTATATGTCAAGTTTTATAGTACTCACCAAGTCACCAATGTAGATCAAGTTCATACTACTTGGAAGTGATTAGTATGGATTGAGCTTCTACATCTACTAACTACATCAAGATGCTAAGCATTGACAATGGATGTCAAGTATCAGAACCTTACCGAGTTAGTCTTTAGAATCTAAGTTAGTATAGTTGGGCTCACTTTGTGTAGTTTGTGTAAACTTGTATTGTAGCCAACTTTGTTGATTTGTAAATTGGATTGGTTTATATGTAATGTATTGTATCACATCCAAATAATATTTTCATTGCATAAGTATGATGCAAATTTTAAGAGCAAAAGTGTGAACTAAAAGGCTACAATAGTATAACAAAAAGAAAAAATTTATCTCTCATAGGAAGGTAATCATTACACTCAAAGGAATCTAATTCAGCAATTCAAGTCACAGATCAGAGATCAGCCACTGTTCCATCCTCATCAGTGGATAAGTTAAATCCTTTGACAAGGTAGGCTTAATAGTCTCTTTGTAAATCTCTTTACTGAGTACATATTTCATTGTATGTTTGTAAATCCTTTTGCAAGGTGGACATAACAATCATTATTGCTCCTAATAGAGTAGATCAACAAAAGTGATCATTGTAAGCCTTAATAGGCCAACTTTGTACTGTAGTACTAAATCTTGTGGGTATCATCCCCACCCTAGCTTTATTTTCTATTTGGGAGGTTTTTTGGTCACCATATTGTGTATCAATGTGTTATGAAAGTTTTAAATGCTTTCAATTTTTCATGCATGCATTTAGATCAAAATAGACATTAAGCATTAATTGGTGGAATAAGATTAAATTTTCTTAGTTACTGATTCACCCCTTCACTCTCTATAACTTATCCTATCATATATATTCCCAACAATTGGTATTAGAGCTTTCTAGTTCTTAGAAAAAAGTTTTACAACTTGAGCAAAGATCAAGAGGTTATAGAGGTATTTAGACTTGATAAGGTTATTGATAATGAGAAGCTAGATACAAAAATTTAGAATTGGCTATTGGGAAACTCAAGAAAGAAAAGGAGAGACTCTCTCAATCCTTGAAAATAAGAAAAGATCTTGCAATCTAGATTAATGAAACACTCTACATTGAAGAATGAATTGAAGATATCCATTCTGAAAGTAATTATGATGAAGTAAATCAAGAAATTAGAGAACTAATAGGAAAGAATGGTACACTTCAAGAAGAAGTAAGAAAGGTGAGAAGAGAGCAAGAAATTCAATCAATAAGATTGTGTGAAGTCATGGAAGAGAAAAACAAGACAAAACAAGAGTTAGAAGGAAAGAATAATGAAATTCAACACCTATCTCTTCAATGCATAGATTTCATTAATTAGCTCACCAATACAAATGAAGAAATCATGAATGTAAGATTAGAAAATGAAAGATTGCAAAATGGTCTAAACACTGAAAGGAAACCCAGTGAGAGGATGATGAAATCTAAAGAAGACATGGATCAACTAAATGACAAAATCCAATATAGACAAAAAGGAAAAGCATGAATTGGATTGATAGAAGAAGGTGAATCATCCAAGCAAGTACCTCAAATGAATCAAAAACCTACTTCTAGTCATTATGGTAAGATAGGTCATACATCAAACAAATGTTGGAGCAACAACAAAGCTAAATTCAATGGAAAATGCTACAATTGCAATCAACATGGTCAGAGAGCTAATGAATGTAAGAAGAAACCTAAATTTGAAGGAATATGTCACAAATGCAAGAAGGGTGGGCACAAATTCTTTGAATGAAAACCTAAGATATTGAATCTAGTAGAATAGATTTTAAAAGCTATATTTGATTGGGACTACAACACTTGATGTAGATGTCATTGCTATGGAGAATTTGGACACATTGGAATGAATTGTGTAAAAAGTCAGATGAGGACAAGGAACACCACTAGAAGATGTTTCATTTTTACATAACATGGTCATCTCTCGAAGAACTATATGAATACTAGAAGAATTGAAGATGAAAAGAAAGCCAAAATTGATAACATCAAAAGGTAGATGAGGCAGCAATTGATTCCAAAATCTTTTGAGAATGAAAGTTTGAGTAATGATGCACATGTTACTCAAAAATTGGATGACTCAAGCATTTCTACTTGATCTCCCACAAGGAAAACTAGGCTTATGAAGAAGATATCTTACATTAGTTCTAGTTGACAGAATAGAAAGATTCATATCAGCATTCAGGATGCAAATAGATAACTGAGTATCATAGAAAATGCTATTCATTATTGAGAAAGGTTAGGTTACAAGACCTTGCTGAGCAAGGTTGGGATTTACTAAAGTTATTGTGTGAAAATTGAAATATGAATGTTCCTGCCAAGCATTTAATGCAAGTTGAGTGGAAGATAGTCTATCATCAATCAAGTGATTGTACCAAACATTTATGGTGATTGAAAGGAAAAATTTGATGAAAAGAGTAAAATCAAATTCATTTGTCACCATGAATTTTCAAGAGCTATTTGTGCAGAGCAATTTTAGTGCATCCAAACAATCTATGCAAATTACTATTGAAGATTTATGTAGTTCCTAAAATCCCTACTAAGAAAATGGCATCCTCCAGTAGAAAGAAAAATAAAGGGTCAGAGATGTTGGTTCGAGGTGTGGAATGAAAGTAGTTAATTTCAAGCTTAGTTCAGTAGTTGTGGAAACCCTAGATCTAACCGGTGCTCAATCTCAAATTCCATCCAAGATACTTTTGATTAAGATATTTGTTTCCATTTTCTATGTTCTATCTAAGACATAGGAACCTTGGAAATGGATGAGTCATTGGAAAAATTATGTGCAAATGGCGTATTAAAACTAGAACATGAACACCTGAAAGCAAAGGGTTTGACTCACATTCCTAACATGCCACAAGATTTTCAGATTAAGTGGATGAGATTTATCCTTAGCCATGTGCATAATGGATAGTTATGGATGGAGAAACCTATTGTGATAACAAATAAAATGATCCATAGGATCATAGGTCTTCCAATGCTAACCAAGGAAAAAATAACTAAAAAACTAAGCTAGGTAGAATTGGAGAAGAAAACCCTTGTCAAATGGGATAGAAGGGGAATGAAGATCAACTATGTTACTAATATGAAGTTGAAGTTTAGTATAGATGTGATTGCACATAACATATACACCTACTATCATCTAAATAGTGTATTATGTGAAGTCGTAGATCTTGAGTTCAAAGTGGTCAAGAACAATATGTCATTTGACCTTGTTGAGTTGATGTTGAATCAGTTCAACAAAAAACATGGAGAGAATAATAACATTGAGGAACAACCCTTGTAACTTTGGTTCACTCTCAACTTGTCTATTTTTCTTTGTGCAAAATTTTTTCCCATCAAGAGTACAGTTGTGTGGAGAAAAGATGTACCTATTCTCTATCAAATCAATGAGTATATAACAAAAATGGGAGATAAAAATGTTAGTATTGTGGACAACTATTTTGATACATTTAAGGGTAAGATGAATAACAAATTCAAAATACCTAAGAAACTTGTAGGAGACTAAAAAGATGATATGCGTTTAATGGTTTATTGTGATAAATTGTATATACAAGCAGTAAAACCAAGAATTATATGAGTCAAGCCTCTAGGTTATGAAGTTAACATTAACAAAACTAAGGACATTATTGAAGCACTATTAAATGAGCCTTTTGATCCAAAGTCTACATATTTTGGCACTTATGAGGAAGCAAAAGAAAGCATTGAACTTGAACTAATACTCCCTTAGGCGGTCAACAAACATAAGAAAATCATAGCAAAATTGAAACAATCTGGCACCATTCTCCTATTGATAGAAGGAAAAGGAAATGACATAGAAGAAGATGAATTAGAAGATGAGGAAGAGTCAGAAGAAGAAGAGCCTATAAAGAAGAAAGGTAAGGTTATTATAACCAAACCTACCAAACCATCTACTGTAGTGTTTACAAGGAGGGCATCCAAGAAGAAATAAGGAGGAGATGAAATCTTCAAATGGCCACTATCTTCATTCCAAGAAAAGTTGAGGGAAATTGACTTTGGAGCCAGTATGCAAAATTTCAAATCAATGAGGTATGAGATAAGAATTGTAGATGAGTAGGAGAAAATTGAAGGCATGGTTATGTCTAAAATGGGCAAATGGAAATGTTTTCTAGACTAGCTTGCTTAGCAAATTCCAATTGATTTAATGGAGAAAATCAAGCCAAGATGGGAACATATTATGAAAACAACTAAAGACATATATGAGTAGACCCTAAGGCAACTCATGCCAAGCTTGAATGACAAGGAGGTGAAAGAATCCATCAAGCAAAATGAAGAGATACTTACCTTGAAAACTAATACTTGCTTGATATTGATAAATGAGACTGACCATGTGCTACAAAATGCCAAAAATACATAGAAAAACATTTTCAATCTTAAAAGAAAAGTGATTTTGTTGTTAATGTTAGTGATAAGGATGATAATTATGAAGATGATAAGGAAGAGGAAGGAAACAGTGACAAAGAATAAACACATGATGAAAATATAGATGATGAGGAACAAGAATAGGAAGCTAATGAGGAGAATCTACCTAAGATTTAGAACATTGAGGAGACTAACCCCAAGAAGGTTGCAGCAATAGTCATAGGCTCACTTCCTCATTCTCCAAGAAAAGCATTGAAGACATCAAGCTTAGAGAAAGCTACTACAAAATTGGTTGTGTCGAGCATTGTATGTTCAAGCACTCAATCAATATTTGCACTCGTTCAACTCAGTATTTCATTCATAGAACTGACAAGCACTTCATCTACTAAGTAGACAATACTTCCTCCTCCATTAATTTTGGTTACACAAGGTATTTCTTCAATAAGTGTAGTATCTAATTTTTATGTCTATCCTACTATTTCCATCATTATTTCTATTCCTAGCTTGCAAATAAAAAGTACAAAGATAGTTGAAACCAAGCCTCAACCAAGTACAAAATTTTTGAGAAAAGGCAAAGAAAAGGAAGAAGATATTGATCTTGATGAGGAGATAGTTATCCTAAATTAGGATATCTCCAATCTCAATCCTAATCAAATGCACATCATTGGAGAGCTACTACAGAAGAAAGCTAAGTAGTAGAGGCTTAGAAAGGAAAGAAACAAATAATTTCAAGTACTTGAAGATGCAAAGAACATTCTTGCAGAGGCACTGAACATTGAGGTTGATGCTTCTCAATCAATTTTGGCTCAATTAGCAGAAGTAGCTTAGAAATTCAATGAGGATTTGGATGGAAAAGAGAAACTGTTGTAGAGAGCAAAGAAGAAATTTGAGAAAAACGCATTGGAGCTAATTATACAAAAGATTGCAATACATCAAGTAGACTTTTCTACTATTCTAGCCTCATTGGAGACCTCTACCATTAATCTAACTTCTTTGTTCAATAAACTCTATGAAAAATCAATTCACCAAGGAAATTAAAGATAAACTTTAAAAGATTGATGAAGATCTAAAGATAAGTGCACAATAGTTGCATCTAGACCTGAGTTACAGCTATGCCCACTATACAAAGATTAGATTTTTAACTGATATACAAGTAGAATTATTATAGGAAGAAGCCTAGATAAGAGATACACCTTTATATATAGGGTATGATTCTCCCGAACATGGATACATTGCAAAAATATATTGCACATGTTAAAACCCTCATCCATGATAACAACTTCTCTATTGCATACTACATGATAGAACTATTAGTAGAAGTTCAAATTACATTGAACACAAGCAAGGTATTGCATTAAAATTGGGACAAGACAATAGCACTAATTCTAAAGGTACATTTTGATTCCTTGTCGCATTTTGGTATTGTTGTATAGAATACACCCTTTGCATTTATGTCAAAAAGGGGGATAAAATGTATAAAATATAGTGTAAAGTGGAAGAAGATGTAAACATATATAATATATAAAGCATATTGTAAAAAATGGGGAGAAGATGTAACAAGGTGAAAAGATGAGAAGGTATAAAGTATATTGCATATATATGTATGGGGGAGTAACATCATATTGTATACATGAACAGATATTTAAAGAAACATTTCTTACAAAAGCAATTTTAAAAAATCTCAAAAACAAAGTAGTCTACCGAGTTGAATAGGTAGGATGAAGAATAAAGATTATTTTGAATTTTTGAGAATTTAGTTTTCATTGATAAGTGTTTTTGTCACTAATTCCAAAAGAGGGGAGTGTTGACATTACAGTCAAGTTTGTTATTAGTGACACACACTTATTCAAATAGATAGTATCTACCAAGCTTATTGTACAGCTAATAATGTTAACCAAGTAATTTAGACTCTACTGAGTTCTATAGTTTCTACCGAGTTCAAAGAATAGTATTTAGTTTGCACCAAGTAGTTTCTACTAAGTTGGTGATTATTGGTGTAAACTGAGCTTCATAGTGGTTACTGGATTTCTTAGTGCAAACTGAGTTATGCAGTGCTTACCAAGTTTGTAGTTGTAGTAATGTGAATCTAGTGTTGACTGAGCCACATAGTTTCAACCAAGTGATTCAATTTATATTGTGCTCATAGTGAGAGCATTAAATGAGCTATGCTATGTGAATCAAGAGATTCAATTTATATACTAAGTCTCATAGTATTCACTAAGTCACAGTGGAAATCGAGTCCCAACTACTTGGAAGTGATCAGTATGGACCAAGCTTCTATGTCTACCGAATGCATGATGATGCTAAGCATTGATAGTGGATGCCAAGTATCAGAACCTCACTAACTTAGTCTTCAAAACTTGAGTTCTTGCAACTACACAAACTTTGTGTATTTTGTGTAAACTTGTATTGTATCCGACTTTGTTAATTTTTAAATTCAATTAGTATATATGTAATGTATTGTATCACATCCAAATAAGATTTTAATGACACAAGTATGATGTGAATTTGAAGAGCAGAAGTGTGAAGTAAAAGGCTACAATAGTATAAGGAATAGCAAAGGTTTATCTATCACATCAAGGTGATCATTACATTCAAAGGAATCTCATTCAACAAATTAGGTTGTAGATTAGAGATTAGACATTGTTTCATCCTAACAGGTGGGTTAGTTAAATCTATTCACAAGGTAGACTTAATAGTCCTTTTGTAAATCTCTTTACTGAGTGCATACTTCATTGTATGTTTGTAAATACTTTTGCAAGGTGTACCTAGCATTCCTATTGCTCCTAATAGGAAAGATCATTAGAAGTGATCATTGTAAGGCTTAACAGGCCAACTTTATACTATAGTACTAAAGCTTGTGGGTATCATCCCAACCCTAGTTTTACTTTATGTTTGTAAGGTTTCTAGGTCACTATAGTATGTGTCAAAGTGTTATGAATGTTTTAAATGCTTTCATTTTTTCATGCATGCAATTAGATTAGAATACACATGAAGGATTAATTGGTGAAATAAGATTAATTTTCTTTAGTTACTAATTCATGCCTCCCCTCTCAGTAACTTAGCCTATCATATATATTTGAAACAAGATAGACTTCACCTTCCATTATCTATACTCAACAATTGTAGACTAAGGCTACCTAAGCTATTTTTTGTACTAGATTTAACATGTTTATAGTCCTAGATTGAAAAATAATCCTTTCCACTGGGAAATAAATTGTCTAACCCTAAATCATTGTGGTATTCACATGTATAAAGATATATAGAATAATTTTGATATCATAGAGGTAAAAATATTTTGTAAACTAGAGAAGGAAGAGAGAAAAATAACATGCAAGTTTTACATGGGCAGAAAAAGATAATATCTATCTTGAAAAATGCTAATATTTATCATAGCTCTTTTTCTTCTTATGTTATGGAAATCTTTTAAATTTTCAATGTACCCTAAAAATAATTCAAAAAGAATACAACACAAGGGTAATAATTGATTTTCAAATGATACTAGTGATGGTACTAGAAACTATGATCCAAAAGCTTAACTTGGTCTTTACAATTTGATGAAACAAAATGTGTTCATAAATTGACACAAGTACATAGGAACTCACACAAAAATCTAGTTCTTATCATTTGATAGTTTAGTTTTTAGATCAAATATTTATTAGCTTATTGGACTAAATATCTCTAAAACATTATGGAAAGAAGAGGTCACCATTCTAGGTTAATCATCCTAGTAGTAGCCCCGTTGATATGCTCAACATCAACATTAGATCATCAACAACCTATAGATCTAGGTTTTATTTTTTATACCCTATGATCATTAATATTAATTTCATTCTCACCTTAGAAGGTATTACTAATCTAAAATTTATCATGGAAGGAAATGAATTATGTAAGGTATTACAATAATTATCAATCCAAGTTAAATTTAGATGAATTAGTAGACTATGTTTACTAGATAGTGATATTGTTAATGTTAATGAGAAAGGTGTTGATATCCTACATGGCACAGATTTAGATGAAGGTATCAAATTTAAGCTTATAAAGAAAAATTTAGTCAGTGGTAATATTTTGAGCATGAAGAGATTCTTAATAAACCAAATAACAAATTATATTGAATAGTAACATCATAATTTTTATAGGCTTGCTTGTATGTGATTATTATTTTAGTAGACTTGTTGTAGTTTGGAATTAAATTGTGTAGTAAAACTTATGCATAGATAAACAAAGCTACAACAAAACAAAGAGATATATTACTAGATTTATATAATATATGGTATAATAACTATAACTATTACAACTCCACCACTAGAATAAATGAAGCAAAAAGGCCTAGCTAAGGGTATGTGTAGGATCATGGTAAACCAAACTATGCTCTTAAGTGGCAATTAAAAATTAGAAAATTAGGGTTATGTCAACTTGACATGCGATTTTCTACTTGTTATTAACTTTATATAAAAAAGTTGAGATAAAAGAATCTCTGCAAATTGAATCTAGTTTCTAAATTATCTCAAAAAATAAAAATTGATTTGTCAAAATTTTGAATTTTAATGTAATATTACAAAAATTTCAAAACAAAAATAAGAAGTAGACGTATGTCTAACCACCTTAATCAAAATCAAATGATAATATTTTTTAATAATATTCTAGATATAAGGAGTAGACTTATGCCTAGATGTGACACTTATTTTTGGGTGTTTTTATTATAAATAAATAATAATTAATTAATTTTTTACTTTAGTATTTTTTGAATAAAAAAATGATCGTGTCTGACCACCTTAACTAATTCAAAACTCTGCAAAATTCAAGTTTTCATTTTTTTCCCTTATAGTAGAAGAAACATAGAATGTGATGCATCTTTTGGATTTAAAAAATGTTGTACCATTTTTAAGTTATAGTTTTTTTTCAAGTAGTGTGTTAGTTAGCACTTTATACATAGCTCCATTAGAAAATAAGTAATAATTATTTACTAAACTCATAATTTGACAAACCTTACATTTATGGAAAGATAAGAACATTCTTAAGAAACCCTTTATTTCATCAAATTTTGGTGAAAAAAAAGTCGTCAACTACATGTTTGAAGTAAAAATCACATAAAAATAGGCCAAAAGCATGTTTTTAAGATGTTTTTAAAGTTGACCATATAGGTTTAGTATAAAAAATTAAAGTAGACCTTATAAAGATATTAATTGTTTTTATTTAGTATTAGGTTGAGTGGGAAAAAGGTTGGAATAGATTTTGAAATGGTTTGAAATATTTCCAAACTACAGATTTTTCAGATTGCCACTTTTTCGCACACCATGATCTTGTACATACTCCTAAGTAAGAAAAATCTCCCTAATTATTTAATATGAATTCATATTACAGGCATATATGATATGTACAATAGTAATACTATATATGGGGAACCTTGATTTTAGTGCTACAACAAAGTTATACATGTTTCTTATTCTAAGTTTAAGAGATTATCCTGGGTTTGTGAAATTTAGTAAGAAAAATCTCCCTAATTATTTAATATCAATCCATACTATAGCCATATATGTTATGTACAGTAGTAATACTATATATGGGGAACCTTGATTTTAGTGCCACAACAAAGTTATAAATGTTTCTTATCCTAATTTTAAGAGATTATCTTGGGTCTGTGAAATTTTTATCTTTAGAATAGAAAGCACCAAGAGCCTTAATACCATCATTAAAACACCCCAAATCCACATTGAACATACAAGCTATATTATCACACCTATAACTCCACCCCAATTTACTCTTGTTACATCTGCTATAACTAAAACATTCCCTACTCCCCACAATAATCTTCATAGTGTGCTCCTTATATATGCCATAGATTAAACAAAATGCAAGGGGAATGAAATCTCAATGGCATCAATATATTACCTATCTACCCTTCATATATAGACCCTTCCAAATCCTCTAATTAGGCATCCAACACATGATTAAGATGGGCCATTTTCCTGAATTTGAATACATATTTGGGATAAAATGGATGGGTAGGTTATTAGAATGCAGAGCTCAACCTAGAGTGCCACATTGTCTTTTGAAAATAAAAATAAATAAATTGAACATCCATGAATCCTTTCTCCATCCATATAAATTCAACAAATACTTCAAAAACAAATTGAACGCACAAACTAGACATAAAAATATTCCAATAGGAGAAGATTTAAAGGAAATCAGATGGCTTTGGCTCAAATGATCTTATATGCACTCAACAAAAGAAACCCACATTACAATGTCTAGAACCCACTAAAATCTACATACCCACAAAGATGGACAATTAAAAAATATAAATGCATTTAAATGGGTAACTAAGATAAATCCAACCCTACTAAAATAAATGAAAGAAAAATAACATACCTATGAAAAAAGTATAGATTCAACCTTCAAAATAGAAAACTTGACCCCTTACAAAACGTGTATAGAGAAAATGATGTCGTTGTAAACTTCTTGAGTGCCAAAATGATATAGCCCTTACATGCACCTAGCAATGGAAACCAAAAATTTATATTCAGGAACTATTATTAAGAATAGGAATAGCCTATTGCAATAACAACTATTTCCTTAAATAGATATATGCTCATTTTAGGGACAAAATGGAGATATGTGTTCCTATTCCCTATTCTGATTTGGCAAACCAAATGAAGAGTACAAAACATTTTCCTAATTTCCTATTCCTATTCCAACAACCAAATGGAACTTAAGGGTCCATGTGGTAGTAGGAGTTAGACTGCAATAAGCATAAATTAATTCTAAAAATAGTTAATCTTCTATTTGGGTCCATCAAATCAAGATTCAAAATAGGAATGTGTATTCCCATTTTGGCATGAAAAGAAGTATTTTCAGTTCCACCTAAACAGGATGAATTGGAATATGTATTTCTATCCAATTTTAGTTTTCCATATTTGATGAAAAATTTCAATGCCATGTCAATGAGCACAGCCACCGAGAGCCCCACAGTCATGGAAAATTGACCAATTTTGAAAAGTGGCATTGCTCTTGCACAAATCACTATTGGATCAGAGACATTGATATTGAATACTATGATAGTGTACTAAAACTTCAAGTCCATGTAGGGATATGAAGCTTTTTATGACCTCACTGATAAGGAAAATCATGAGGAATTTGAACATCCCTTCTGTTCTACCCTTCATAGATACTCTTGGACTTGTACACAATCAAACCATGAAAAAATCTCAGAATGTTATCATATGGTTTCAAATCTCTCTATCAACATTGTTCATCTCATATTCAAAGTCTAATTTCATTTTCTTCTAACCAAACAAAGAATAGAAATACATATACCAATTTTTTATTCTAGAAAGAAATTCTTATTCCTTCTATTCCTATTCCCACAACCAAATGGATGCTAAGCGAAATATATTAAACTAAATCATAAATTTGACATTTTTTCATAATGTGCTGATCAAGGAAATGAAAAAAAAGGATCTCTAATGCATAATTTTGGAAAAGGCAAGGGAAGAATTCGAGAATCTTTAATTTCCTTTGGTAAATTTTGGTAATGACAAATAGTCATTTGAATATTCAATCAAACATTTCATTCATAATTATCATACATTATAACTAAACTTATTATATTATATAATTATCTTTCTTGTACTTTTAGTGTACTAAAATGATTAATATTATAAATGACTATTCTATCAAATAGATGATTTTTTAAATTTTAACCATTTATTATTGGTTTTGAACTTGAATAATTGATATCTAACTAATTGAAATGCATAATGCATATAAAAGTTCTATTAATTTACAATATTGACTATTAAAAATTACTGCTAGTTCTTAGGCAACTAATAATAGACTATTATTTTATATTCCTTCATTGTTTTTATTAATCTGAACTTGCACCTATAGTATGACTCAAGTTTCATACTCTTTACTTTATGGATTGACTCAAATTATATGTCATGGTTATGAGATATTATTACATTATGTCATGTTTTGCTTTTGTTTTAAATTCTTTATTGAGGCTTGTGTCAATTTAGATATAGTTGATAAAATCAGTAAAATAAAGAGTTGAAATATGATGTTTAATTGAAAATGAGTATGTGTATACATTAAGTTCCATTATAAAATAACAATAAGAGGAAGTCAAGACCTAACACTTGAAGGCTTAGTTTGATGTTACTCTATTCAAAAATATAATTCCACTTTGAAAGCTGAAATTCATTATTTATTATCTCTTTCTTTATTGACTATGATGAACACATTCATCAACAAATATTCTTATAAATACTTCATATATACAAGTGATTATTGACTAAGAATTATATCTTTGACTTTAAAAAATGGTGTATCTCTATTTCTTTTAAGCATATGAATAAAAAAATAGCATGCTTATTTAATTCAAATAATCCAATAAAATGAACAAGATAATCAACCTTTTTATATGAGATTTGACTATTCAAGAATCAAGTTTCTGCATGTAATATTGACTTTTGATAAATGAATAATAAAATTTATATTTAGAATAAATGATTAAATACAAAGAATACTATAAATTTCAAATATAGAAACTAATATTTAAGTAGGTGGTGATCAAAATACATTAAGTAATTAAGAAAAGCTCTAGCATCAAACATAGTTCAAATATTTCTTAATTTACCAGTAATTTAAAATAGACTCTCGGAGCAAATTCCACCTGCAATAACACAGATGACTACATAAAATTTACCGTTCTAAATATTAGAATAATATAATGTCTAGTTGAAAATATTTATTAAAATAACACATCACTTTAACATTAAACAAAACAAAGAAGACACGTTAACTACAAAGGTATTTTATTGCCCTTCTCGATCATTTCAAAAGAAATAACTATATTTTAAAGAGACTTATGGAACTGAATCTCTTCTCAGAAATAGTTCTTTTGTAATATATTATCGCTTACTACTCATTTTATTGTATATCGAGGTAATGCAAAAAGAAAATTATTTTCTGAATGTCTACCTACAATTGTCATTGTGAGCAGAAATATTGATTGTATTTCAATACATATAATGTAAGCATCGAAGGACCGGTCATTTTGATTTTTTATGTTCAATATGAGACTGACGACGTGGGACTCAATGAACAATTTTTAACTATTGAGAACCGTTCAACTCTGTGTATCCTATAAAATTGTAGCATATTGAAGAGAATGGAGAGGACCACAACAGAAAATGAAATCATACACAAGAAATGATTTGGAAGTTGGAGAGAAATATTGAATACGTCGAAGTTGCAGGGAAAGAGAATATGAAACTGGCCACGTTCTAATATTTAGAAACTTTTATAATCTGAGAGTCTACTGCACATTATATATAAGAATTCGAATCTTTGAGAGTCTCGGAGAAACCAGAGCTATTTATTTGAGGCATCGCTAACCATCCTTTCCAGTGGGCTTCCATCGAACTTTGTTTCCTATGTTGAAGTTTATTTATATTTGTTGTGCTGGGTGTGAGCTCATGATATTGTTAATGTTTTTATGTTTTTACTGTGCTTCCCTATGTTGTGAGCGTAATTTTTTGTTTCACTACAATATCAAATTATTCTGTACCACTATAACGTGCTTTAATCTTGCGTTGCCATCTCTAACATATTTTAAATAAAAACACGGCTGTATGAATACATTTCTCATCGTGTCAAATGGGATAAAAACCATTGTTCGTATTGTTTCAATGCTGTATACTAGAAATTAATGGTGTATGCTAGACATTAGGGATGGCTTAAACATCACACATTAAGGTTTGATTCCTAAATTAAAAGTGTTAAAATTGTCAAAGTTGACTTATTTTGCCAACCTTAATTTTTGACTTAGTGGAAGATGTTTAAGAGTTGCCATAAATTAATGTATAAGCATATAAAGCACCAACATAGTAATGAAACATCATATTACAGGCAATTCAAAATTAAATTAAGTATTTTAAAATACACTAGGTTAACTATGAAAACTTTCTCATCATCATCTAGTTTTAAAATTTTATTTACTCTCCTATAATTTAATTCTATGAAAAAGGTCTTTTAGATTACAACTTAGGAAATGAGCTTTAAAGATCTACACTATAACATATGTAAAATCCTTATGATATAAGAGCTATCATCTCGATCTAGTATAAATGCAACTATACTATGATGGTCAAAAAAATGTTAATATGCAAAGATAATCATGTTAAACAAGGGTTGTGCTAGTTGGAATCTTTGTCTTAGGTAGAGGAGTACAAAGAAGATCATTGGTTAACAATTGTGCAATAGGCTTCTCATTGTTAAAAAAATACATAAACAAGGAAAGTGAGGTAGAGAACAAGTTTTCCCATAGAGAATACAAGAAACAAATATCAACAGAAGGTCAAATTTACATGGTCTGTATGGTGGAATATTTTAAAAAGAAAGACATGTGGTGGTCAGAAATCCTATCTAGCAAAAGTAGTGGTAAAATAAAAGACTTAAGGTCAATTTTCATATGTGACAATTAACATTAAAAAAATATTATTGCTTGGATGCCAAAACAATAGTTAGATGAAGAGGGATGTGCTAAAGTGGAAAAAAATGATGTTCTAATTAATTGAAAAGACAATTCACACAAATTATATTTTGCAATTACAAAAAAAGATGAAGGAATTATTATTATGGGCCCATTTGGTTGTGGGAATAGGAATAGCTATTCTGGAATACTTATTCTAGAATAGAAAATGGGGCTACATATTCCAGTTCTATGTTTGGTTCAGCCAATATTTGATGGGGAATTCATGGACCCCAAAATTTAGGTTTTCTAAAATAAATAAAAGTGGAATAGGAATACGTATTCCAATAACACCTATTTGGCTAGAATTGCAAAACTCCATTTTGGGCCAAAATTGAAATACATATTCCTATTTTAATTCATATTCCAATTCCGATTTGGTGCATCCAAACAAGGAATTCAAAATTTTAAGAATTTACATATGCCTATTCCTCTTGTATTCTCATTGCCAAATAGGCCCTACTTGTTTCACTATGAATACAATCAAAAGGGATTGTCTTGCAGTTAAAATTTCTATATTTATATAGAAAAAGTCATATTTGATGAGGAACAAATATTTCAAAAAATCTTATCACCCATGATTAGGCCATAATAGAAAATAAAATGTTTTGACTAACTTTGACATTGATATCAATATTCTAAAATCTTCACTTTCAAAAGATTATTGCTGCAAAAATACTCAAAATTTAAAGATGGCATAAACTAATGTCTTTTGGAATTTTATTTCTAATTTCTACTTATATTTTTAAAAATAAAAATAAAATTGTTTTGTATTCACTTTTCTTTCTTCCACAAGTGGTTTTTGTGAAAAAAAAACTAATTTTAAGGAGTTACAGTTACTTGAATGACTTTTTTTTTTCTTAAAATAATAATGTACTTATTTAAGGGATGTGATTAAAATACTAGTATCTAGAGAATGGAACTAATTTTGTTCACTTTAGTTCAATATTTCATAGTTTGTTAAGTTTTAGAGTGATAGTAACTCTAATTTAGAGATATGTTCCTTTTGATCATGATATATATATATATATATATATATATATATATATATATATATATATATATATATATATATATATATATATATATATATATATATATATATATATATATATATTTATTTATTTATTTATTTATTTATTTATTTTTTATTATTTTTTTCTTGGATAGAAAACTAACAAAAATAATTATTTCTTGTATTTTTTTTTTTAAGTCCCCTTATTTACTATTTTAACTATTTAGGATTAAAGTGTAAGACTATTGAATGACCAAACAACCTATGTTTAGTAAAACTTAAATAAAAAATTCACAATAAACACACTAAATATAAGCACCATAATCATTGAAAATATTTCTCTAAGTATGATCATTATATATTTGATTTTATCAAATTAAATCATACAACTCTCAAAAAGCTAATGTAGAAGTGTTTTTTCATGGCATTTTAATAGGCGTAACAAGACAAAATCATTTAAAGTTGTCAATGGTTAATAGATTGATTATACTGAAGAGAGTTTGACCTAAAAGGATCTTATAAAATCATTTTCAATTTAATCCTTCAAGTAGGACATTTAAAAACTCAAATCATCATATTTTATTACAACTATAAAATATTAGCAAAAAATAAGATGTCCAAAAAGCTGGACACACTATTGCAAAACCTCCCCCCAATGAGACATTACCGAAAGAGATTAATATTTCATTACATTTTTTATGAAGACAACAATGAACATGAAACTATCTCAATATTTTAGCATCTCCTTGAACATGACCTTCAAACATATAAATAAGAGAAATCAAGAAGTCAAAGTAGGGATATATGGAGGTTTTCATTACGAAAATGCAAAAAATTGAAATGAAGAATTCAATAAATGGAGATCTTCTCTATAAAAAATTAAAAAAATTGATCACAAAATTAGATAGAGGAATATTATTAGATGTTGCAATTGAGATTTATATATAGATTATTTAGTATATTGTTTAGGTTTCCTAAAATTTGAAGATGTTTATAAAATGAAAAATATTCTTCTAATTCTACATCTATGGGACATGATCCTCTTAAGGAGTCCAATGACATCAATGATGTAATGTTGGATTTGGAAATCACTTTTCAAAAAGTATTTAGAACCCCCTTGATGTTAGCAAATAAAAGAAACCTTCTTAAAATATATTTAAGTTTCCTTGAGTGTCTCCACACTAGTTAATCCATTAAATATTTGTTGTAGGACTATGGAGCCTAATTGTAGTTGGAGTTAGGTAAGAATCCACTCATGAATATAAATGTGATTTCCCATAAACTTGGATTGGTATGAATGCCATGTAGTTTTTAGTTTCCTTGTAACACATCCTTATTTGGTATAATCACAAGACAATTTTAGCATGATATGTGATGTCCATACTACATAGCTACAAAGATAATAAATTCTAGATTCTACTCATCAAACAAAAATAGAAGAAGTAAAGTTCATATTTTTGGTTATAACAGAACCTCATTGGATATAATTATGAGTAAATCGTAGTTCTCACAAAAAAAAAAACAAAAATATTAAAAGAAAATAATAGAAGTGAAGTGGATGATAGGGAAACAAAAAATATATACTTGGATAACCAAGAAATTCAACCTTATACAAAATCAAATTTTAGAAGAAAGAAAAAAAATCAAAAAAATTATGGTACATCTTTACTTTCAAGTATTTTACTTTTACTTTAAAAGTAATAAGCCAAAAGCCTGCAAGAAAGAAACACAAAATCAAAGCCCAAAGAAAAATTGTTGTCACTCACACTCTTACTGAAGATTCAAATTTAGGGGAAATTGTCTTCTATCTTCAATATGTTCCAAATATTTGATGATTAATTATTTTAATAGTATATTAAATAGGATAGAGCTCCAAACATCCCATATCTTATGTAGACTAATTGACAACTCATTTTGGGATATAACCAAATATGAATTTATGCACCATATATACATGCTAGTAGTGTACACATACACATATACACATAACTAGCCTAGATAATTTCTTTATCCTTATGATTTTTTAAAAAGGAAAATTAAACTATAACATATCTTTAATATTTAAACACTATGATATACATAAAATAACATATTTAAACACTCAGACTACAGGGCTCGGTGGTCTCCCCTTCCACCCCCAGTTGGAGTCAAGGCCTGTGTGTACAAATCTAGAACTAGTTTTGTTCATTAAGGCCCAAAATTTTGCATCCAGGTCTAAATCCCTCTGTGGTCCCCCATTGATTTATGTATCAGTATGTCTCCTATGTCAAATTGGTTGAGGCCTATTGTTAGATCCAAGTTTCCTGTGGACTCTGGTGTGAAATCTATGATCTCCCTAGGGGGCACTGATCCCATGATTACTCTATTAGATTCAGTGGTTGATTCAATCAGCTTAAGTTTTACCCTTTTTCTTGTTGGAAAGTTCATCTCCATCCAACCCATGGTTGATATAGTAAGGAAGTGATGCTCTATGAAATAGAAACTCTCGAGGTCAATTTCCATCTGTCCAATGACTGGCCCCCTCTTCCTATTCAGGTTCACTATGGAAATGGATCATGACTCGGTCATGGAAGGCTCTTAGAATTTTGGCAAACACCCCTTGCTAATGGAGAAATAGAAACTAGGTTTAAACTAGGAGAGAGTCCTCTAAAGGTATACTCTAGTCTGAATAAGGTTTCTTGGTCTCCCTTTAGAGTTATGGGATGAGTAGGTGTTCAGTGGATTGGTAACTCCTTTCCTTAGTTCATAAAAATGGATAATATAACTAGTTCTAGAACTAAGTTGGTCATTTTGAGATTATGTATCAATGTAGGAATGAACAAACCCTTTTTGAAAGCTATTGGCCTAAAATCTAAGTGAGGAAACTGATCACAATCGATAGTCTATGAGGATGTGACGCCCTTTTTCCAAAAGTGCAACATGTTTGGTCATTTGGTTGTGGATTGTCTAAAGAGTGGGAAACTTAAAGACAAAGTGTCCTCACTGAGTTTGGTGATGTTTGAAGGCTCAAAAACTGTTGAGATGGCTGAATAGGCCAAAAGCCTAGTGAATAAGGAATCAATAGGCCTAAGGGAAACATGTGAGGTGGCCTCTTATGACTTGTTTGATACCCCTAGCAAAAAATATGAGAAGTTGAGAAGCCTTTTGAATGTGGGCATCGTTGGGTAGGGTGAAGAAGTCCAAACTATTACGAATGATGCAATTGACCATGAAGATGGGGGGATTTTTAACATGCTTGCTCTATAACTATTTCAACCCTAGGAAGGACAAATAAATAAAGTGATGGAAGATGATAGGGATGCTACTCTGTACTTCTCATCCCTTCTCTTAGGGAATGGATCAACAATCATTAATGGCACCCTAATGGTCTCACTTCCAAGTATTGTTGAAATGATTTCCCCCATACCTGAGCTACCAAATCTTCACCTCCTCAACAATGATTTTGAATGAATAGTCTCAAAGTGTAAATCTAGAGGAGGATATAAGGAAGATGGTGGGTCATCCACAAGGATTAGGAGACTACTGACTAGGAACGTATGTCAAAAGGAAACAAAGAAGGATATAGCACAAGGGAAGCAAAAAACCTTGAAAGAAACCCAATATCATAAAAGATGAAGCTCATATCTTGGAATGTGAGAGGGATGAATAGTGCCAGAAAATAGTATGAAATAAAACAAAAGATCATAGAACTTAAGTATGTCTTGATTCTTTTACGATAAGTTAAAATGACTGAGCAGGTTTACTCTAGAGTTACTACTTATATTTGGCCAAGGGCTAAATTTTCTTATAGTGAGGCAAATGGACCCTCTATTAGCATTGACACAATGTGGAACCCAGACAAGGTAATGGGACTGATCACCTATATTAATCCCCATTTTTTGGTCATGAATTTTACCTCCCAAGCTATTAGTTGGAATCTTTCTAACTTCTATGCCACCAACACTAGGAATGGTAGACTAGTTGTCTAGGATGAGGCTACTAAAGTGGTTAAGACTATGAGACAAGAAAGAATTTTGTGTAGAGGGGATTTTAAGACCCCTCTATATCTATCAGAGAAACTAGGGGGTTTTGAAGACTTTTCTGATAGTATGCAAGATTTGGAGGGCTTTCTTAGAAGGAATGACTTGATTGATATTGATCTTCAAGGGCTTATGTTCACTTGGTCTAATAATAGATTGCAAAAAAATTTTGATTTAGGTTAGACTTGATAGGACTCTTATTTATTTTGGCTAGGACAATATTCAACATTATTCCTTAAAGGCAGAGCCGAGGACCATTTTGAATCACTTTATGCTAGTGTTTTCTTGGTTAGAGATTCAACCTACCAGATGGAGGCCTTTTAGGTATGAAATCATGTGACACTCATACACCAAGTTTAGAGGTTGTATTACATAGTGGTTGAAGGATCTAGTTGAGGGAATGTCCATGTTCTATATTGCTAAAAATCTTGAACGAATTAGAAAAGAAGTGTGGGGATGGAGAAAATCCTCATTTGGGAACATTTCCAAAGAGAATAAATCAACAAAGAATAAGTTAGAATCCCTTCAAAACCAACTTACTCAAGGCAATACCAATGTTGAACAACAACAGGAGGAGAGGGAGTGTCAGAACTTATGGACTTGACACTCCTAAATTGGGAGGAAGTTTTCTAGAAATAGAGATCAAGAGTTTAGTGGTTGGACAAGGGTGACCGAAATACAACATTTTTTCATATATCAACATCAAGGAGAAATAATTGTAACACCATAAACATGTCAGTGGATGATAATGGACATGAGATTAATGATATGGAGGAGATAGAAGGTAAAGTCAATTTCTATGTTAAAGAGCTCTATAACCCCCTACTGTGCAAGTCAATAGCAACATGCAAAATGATATTTTGAGATATTTTTTTCGGATTGTGAATAACCACATGAATGAGGACATGACTACTAAGGTTGAGGAGGAGGAAGTTTGAAAATTAGTATTTCGCATTAATCAATACAAAGTTCTTGGTCCTAATGGTTTTCCCCTGGCTTTTTTTTACAAATTCTATGATATTGTCAAGTACTATTTGATCCATGCCACTAGAGACTTTGTTAGAATGGGCAATGTATTAAAGGAACTCAAACATACCTTCATTGCTCTTGTCTCGAAGATAGATAAGCCTAGTCAAATGGAAGACTTTTTGCCTATTTGTCTGTGCAACATGACTTATAAAATCCTTGTCAAGATAATTATAAACAAAATCAAGGGCATGTGCAGGATCATGGTGTACCAAACTATGGCCTTAAGTGGTAGTGAAAAATTAGCAAATCAGGGTTATGTCAACTTGACACATAATTTTGAAGTGGTTATGGACTTTATATCGAAAAGTTGTAAGAAAATAATCTGTAGGAAATTGAATGTAGTTTCTAAACTACTAGGCCTTATGAGGAGAAAAAAAAATTGATTAGTCAAAATTTTAAATTTTAATACAGTACTACGAAAATTTCAGGGCCAAAATAAAAAGTAGGTGTATGTCTGACCACCTTAATCAAAATCAAATGATAATTATTTTTTAATATAATTATAGATATGAAAAGTAGGCTCATTCCTAGATGTGATACATATTTTTTAGTATTTTTATTCCAAATAAATAATTAAATATGAATTTTCTACCAAAAAATTTTCAGAAAAAAAAAGTCTTATGTCTAACCACCTTAACTAATAGAAAATTTTATCAAATTTAACTTCTTCTTTTTTTCTTATACTAGGCGAAGCATAGAATATGACACAACTTTTAGATTTAAAAAATGTTATACCGTTTGAAAGTTATAGCTATTTTTCAATCAGTATGTCAATCAACACTTTACAATAATTTTCATTGATAATTAACTAATAAATACTTATTGAACTTAGAATTTGATAGAAATTATATCGATGTATTCTCGAGAGCGATATTAAAAAAAAAATTTCGTTTCATTCAATTTTGATCAAAATAACATTGTCAGATGACTACCCAAAGTCTGAGTATCACTAAAACCCTCTTCAAACACGTCTTTTGGGTTGACCAGGTAGGCTTGGTAAATACCAAGCCTAATCAGATCTCGGATTTTAAATCCGATATCCGATATGGTCCGGTGAATTTTGGTGAGAAATTTGAAATCCCAACCCATTTTGGAGGGAAAAACGGATTTAAGAGTTATAGCTTATGATTTATAAGTTATTTTTATTATATTACTCTGTAAATATGTATTATAATATATTATATATATAATAACGTAATGTAAAGATATAACATATAATATATTAATATATAATAATATATTATGTTATTCTCATTATAATCTATAAATATAATTTATATTATTATTACTTTTACTAAATATAATAACGTAATATATATAAGTATGTTATTAAAATATATATAATAACATAATATTTTTATTAAATATAATAACCTTATATATATATATATATATATATATATATATATATATATATATATATATAATGTAATATATATTATAACGTAATATTTTATAGCTTATGATTTATAAATTATTTTTGCTATATTACTATGTAAATATGTATTATAATATATATTATATATATAATAACGTAATGTAGAGATATAACATATAATATATTAATATATAATAATATATTATGTTATTCTCATGATAATCTATAAATATAATTTATATTATTATTTTTTTTACTAAATATACTAATGTAATATATATATATATATATATATATATATATGTTATTAATATATATTATTATATTAATATGTATGTTATTAATATATATGAGTCAAAGGGGGTCACAGGTTGACCTATGACCCCCTTGACCCATTACATAATGACATATGTCCCTAGGGGTCCTAGGACCCTTAATGACATATTAGAATCATTCTTATGGGTTGAAGGGGGTCATACGTTGACCTATGACCCCCTTACACACATTACATGATGAAATATGTCCCTAGGGGTCCTAGGACCCCTAAGGACATATTAGAATCATTCTTATGGGTCAAAGGGGGTCATAGGTTGACCTATGACCCCATTCAACCCATTAAATGACGACATATGTCCCTAGGGGTCTAGGACCCCTAGGGACATATTAGAATTATTCTTATGGGTCAAAGGGGGTCATAGGTTGACCTATGATCCCTTTCGACCCATTAAATGATGACATATGTCCCTAGGGGTCCTAGCCCTAGGGACATATTAGAACCATTCATATAGGTCAAATGGCATCATAGGTTGACCTATGACCCCCTTCAACCCATTACATGACAACATATGTCCCTAGGGGTCCTAGAACCCCTAGGGACATATTAGAATCATTCATATGTGTCGAAGGGGGCCATAGGTTGAATTATGATCCCTTTCAACCTATTACATAATGACATATGTCACTAAAGGTCCTAAGACCCCTACGGACATATTAGAATCATTCTTATGGGTCGAAGAGGGTCATAGGTTGACCTATGACCCCCTTCGAAAAAATTATATGACAACATATGTCCCAAGGGCTCCTAGGACCCCTAGGGACATATTAGAATCGTTCATATGAGTCAAAGGGGGTCATAGGTTGACCTATGACCCCCTTCGACCCATTACATGGGACATATTAGAATCATTCATATGGGTCAAAGGGGTCATAGGGTGACTTAGGACACGCTTCGATCCATTAGATGACGACATATGTCCCTAGGGGTCCTAGAACCCGTAGGGACATATTAAAATTTTTCATATGGGTCAAAGGCAATAATAGGTTGACCTATGACCCCCTTCAACCCATTAAATGACAACATATGTAGGACCCCTAAGGACATATTAGAATTGTTCATATGGATCAAAGGGGGTCATAGGTTGACCTATGAAGCCCTTCGACCTATTAAATGACAACATATATCCCTAGGGGTCCTAAGATGCCTAGGGACATATTAGAATTATTCATATGGGTCAAAAAAGGTCATAGGTTGGCCTATGAACCCCTTTTACCCATTACATGACAACACATGTCCCGAGGACCCCTAGGTACATATGAGAATCATTCTTATGGGTCAAAGGGGGTCATAGGTTGACCTACGACCCCCGTCGACACATTACATGACGACATATGTCCCTAGGGGTCCTAGGTCCCTTAGGGACATATTAGAATCATTCATATGGGTCGAAGGGGTCATAGGTTGACCTATGATCCCCTTTGACCCATTAAATGATGACATATGTTCCTAGGGGTCCTACGACCCCTAGGGACATATTAGAATTATTCATATGGGTCAAAGGGGGTCATAGGTCAACCTATGACCCCCTTTGACCCATTACATGATGACATATGTCCCTACGACCCCTAGGGACATATGAGAATCGTTCTTATGGGTCAAAGGGGGTCATAGGTTGACCTATGACCCCCTTCGATGCATTACATGATGACATATGTCCCTAGGGGTCCTTGAAACCCTAGGGACATATTAAAATCATTCTTATAGGTTTAAGGGGGTCATAGGTTTAGCTCTGACCCCTTTTGACCCATTACATTATGACATATGTCCCTAGGGGTCCTAGGACCCCTAGGGACATATTAGACTGCTTCTTATGGATCAAAGGGGGTCATAGTTTGACCTATGACCCCCCTTCGACAAATTCCATGATGACATATGTTCAAAGGGGTTTTAGAAATCCTAAGGACATATTAGAATCGTTCTTATGGGTCAAAAGGGGTCATAGCTTGACCTATGACCCCCTTTGACCCTTTACATGACGACATATGTCCCTAGGGATCCTAGGACCCCTAAAGACATATTCTAATTGTTCTTATTGGTCAAAGGGGGTCATAGGGTTACATATGACACCCTTCAAACCATTACATGTCGACATATGTCCCTAGGGGTTCTAGGACCCTTAGCGACATATTAGAATAATTTGTATAGGTCAAATGGGGTCATAAGTCAACCTATAACCCCCTTTGACCCAATACATGATGACATATGTCCCTACGGGTCATAGGACACCTAGGGACATATTAGAATTGTTCATATGTGTCAAAGGGGGTCTAGGTTGACTAGTGACCCCATTCGACCCATTAAATGATGACATATCTCCCTAGGGATCCTAGGACCCTTAGGGACATATTAGAATTATTCATATGGGTCAAAGGAGGTCATAGGTTGACATATGACCCTTTTCAACCTATTAAACTATGACCCTCTTTGACCCATGTGAACAATTCTAATATGTTCCTAGGGGTCCTAGGACCCCTACAAACATATTTCATCATATATTTGATCGAAGGGGTTCATAGGTTGACCTATGAACCCCTTTGACCCATAACAATGATTCTAATATTTCTCTAGGACCCCTACAGAAATATGTCATCATGTAACATGTCAAATGGGTTCATAGGTTGACTTATGACCCCTTTTGATCCATAAGAACAATTCTAATATGTCCTTAGGGGTCCTCGGACCTCTAAGGACATATCTCGCAATGTAATGGGTAGAAGGGTGTCATAGCTCAACATATGATTCCCTTTGACCCATATGAACGATTTTAATATGTTCTTAGGCATCTTAGGACCCCTCGGGACATATGTCATAATGTAATGGGTCGAACGGCATCATAGGTCAACCTATGAACCCCTTCGACCCATATGAATAATTCTAATATGGCCCTAGGGATCCTAGGAGCTCTAGGGACATATGTCATCATGTAATGTGTCAAAGGGTGTCATAGGTCAACCTATGACCCCTTTTGACCCATAAGAACGATTCTAATATGTCCCTAGGGGTCCTAAGACCCCTAGGGACATATGTCGTCATGTAATGGCTTGAAAGGGGGTCATATGTCAACCTATGACTCTTTTTGACCCATTAGAATGATTGTAATATGTCACTAGGGGTCCTAGGACCCCTAGAGTCATATGTCATTATGTAATCTATCGAAGGGGGTTCATAGGTCTACCTATAACCCCCTTTTACCCATAAGAATGATTCTAATATGTCCTTAGGTTTCCTAGGACCCCTAAGGACATATGTCATCATGTAAAGGGTCAAAGGGGATCATATGTCAACCTATGTCCCCCTTTGACCCATAAGAAGGACTCTAATATGTGCCTAGGGGTCTTAAGACCCCTAGGGACATATGTGATCATGTAATGGGTCGAAGGGGGTCATAGGTCAAATTATGACCCCCTTAGACCCATAAGAATGAATCTAATATGTTCCTAGGGGTCCTAGGACCCCCAGGGACATATGTCATCATGTAATATGTCGAAGGGGGTGATAGGTTAACCTATGACCCCTTTTGAGCGATAACCCTAGGAAGATATGTCATCATTTAATGGATCGACGGAGGTCATAGATCAACCTATGACCCCCTTTGACCCATATGAATCATTTTAATATGTCCCTAGGGGTCCTAGGACCCCTATGGACATATGTCATTTTGTAATGGGTCGAAGGGGGTCATAGGTCACCCTATGACCCTCTTTGAGCCATTAGAAATATTCTAATATGTCCCTAGGAGTCTTAGGACCCCTAGCAACATATGTCATCATGTAATGGGTTGAAGGGGATCATAGGTCAACCTATGACCCCTTTTGACCTATAAGAATGATTCTAATATGTCCCTAGGGGTCCTAGAATGCCTAGGGCTATATGTCATCATTTAATGGGTCAAATGGGGTCATACCTCACGCAATAATGCCCTTTGACCCATAAAAAAGATTCTAATATATCCCTAGGGGTCTTAGGAGCCCTAGGGACATATGTCATCATGTAATAGGTCGAAAGAGGTCATAGGTCAACCTATGACCCCCTTTGACCCATATGAATGATTCTAATATGTCCCTAGGGGTCCTAGGACCCCTAGAGATATATGTCATTATTTAATGGGTCGAAGGGGGTCATAGATCAACCTATGACACCACTCGACCAATATGAAGCATTCTAATATGTCCCTAGATGTCCTAGAATTCCCAAGGACATATGTCATCATTTAATGGGTCGAAGGGGGTCATAGGTCACCCTATGACCCCCTTTGACCCATAAAAATGATTCTAATATCTCCTTAGGGGTCCTAGGACCCTTAGGCACATATGTCGTCAAGTAATTAGTCAAAGGAGGTCATACATCAACCTATGACATCTTTTGACCCATAAGAATGATTCTAATATGTCCTTAGGGGTCCTAGGACCCCTGGGGACATATGTCATCATTTAATGGGTCGAAGGGGCTAACAGGTCAACATATGACCCCTTATGACCCATATGAAGAATTCTAATATGTTAGTATGGATCCTAGGGACATATGTTGTCATGTAATGGTTTGAAGGAGGTCATAAGTCATTCTATGACCCCTTTGGACCCATTAGAATGATTCTAATATGTCCCTAGGGGTCCTAGGACCCTTAGGGACATATGTTGTGATTTAATGGGTAAAAAGGGGTCATAGGTCATCCTATGACCATTTGACTCATATGAAGCATTTTAATATGTCTCTAGAAGTCCTAGGACCCCTAGGGACATATGTCATCATGTAATGTGTCGAAAGTGGTCATAGGTCAACCTATGATTCCCTTTGACACATACGAACGATTCTAAGATGTCCCTAGTGGTCTTAGCACCCCTAAGAACATATGTCATCACTTAATAGTTCGAAGGGGGTCATAGGTCAACCTATGACCCCCTTTGATCCATATGAATGATTCTAGTATGTCCCTACAGGTCCTAGAGCCCCTAGGGACATATGTTGTCATGTAATGGGTCAAAGTGACCTATGACCCCCTTTGACCCATATGAAAGATTCTAATATGTCCCTAGGGGTCCTAGGACCCCTAGGGACATATGTCATCATTTAATGGGTCATGAACGATTCTAAAAAATCCCTAGGGGTCCTAGGACCCCTAGAGACATATGTTGTCATGTAATGGGTCAAAGGGGGTCAAAGGTTAACCTATGATCCCCTTTGACCCATAAGAATGATTCTAATATGTCCCTAGGGGTCCTAGGACACCTAGGGACATATGTTGTTATTTAATGGGTCAAAGGAGGTGATAGGTCAACCTATGACCCCTTTTGACCCATATGAACAAATATAATATGTTCCTAGGGGTCCTAGGACCCCTAAGGACATATGCCATCATGTAATATGTTGAAAGGGGTCATATGTTAACCAGTGACCCCCTTTGAGCTGTGAAAATGATTCTAATATGTCCCTAGGGGTCCTAGGGCCCTAGGGAGATATGTCATCATTTAATTGGTTAAGGGGCTCATATGTCAACCTATGATCCCATTTGACCCATATGAAGCATTCTAATATGTCCCTAGGGGTCCTAGGACCCCTATGGACATATGTCATTAAGTAATGAGTCAAAGGTACCTATGACCCCCTTTGACCCATTAGAAAGATTCTAATATCTCCCTAGGGATCTTAGGACCCCTAAGGTCATTTTTCATCATATAATAGGTCGAAGGGGGTCATAGGTCAACCTATGACCCCCTTTAACCCATAAGAATGATTCTAATATGTCCTTAGGGGTCTTAGCACCCCTAGGGACAAATGTGATCATTTAATGGGTTGAAGGGGTCATAGGTCAACCTCTGACCCCCATTGATCCATAAGAACGATTCTAATATGTCCCTAAGGGTCCTAGGACCTGTAGGGACATATGTCATCATTTAATGGGTCATAGAGGGTCATTGGTAAACTTATGACCCCCTTTAACCCATATGAATGATTCTAATATGTCCTTACAGAACCTAGGACCCTTGGGGACATATGTCATCATGTAATGTGTCAAACAGGGTCATAGGTCAACCTATGACCCCCTTTAACCCATATAAATGATTCTAATATGTCCCTAGAGATCCTAGGACCCCTAGGGACATATATCGTCATGTAATGGGTCAAAGATTTTAATATGTCCCTAGGGGTCCTAGGACCGCTAGTTATATATGTTATCATTTAATGGGTCGAAGGGGGTCATAGGTTGACCTATGACCCATTTTCACCCATATGAAGCATTCTAATGTGTCCCTAGGGGTCCTAGGACCCCTATCTATATATGTCATCATTTAATAGGTCGAAGGTGGTCATAGGTCAACCTATGAAACCCTTTGACCCATATGAAGCATTCTAATATGTCCCTAGGTGTCCTAGGACCCCTAGGGACATATGTCGTCATGTAATGTGTCGAAGTGGGTCATAAGCCAACCTATGACCCCCTTTGACCCATAAGAACAATTCTAATATGTCCCTAAGGGTCCTAGGACCCCTAAGGACATATGTCATCATGTAATGGGTCGAAGGGGGTCATAGGTCACCCTATGAACCCCTTTGACCTATAGGAATGATTCTAATATGTCCCTAGGGGTCCCTAGAGACATATGTCATTTAATAGGTCAAAGGGGGTCATAGGTCAACCTATGACCCTCTTTGACCCATATGAAGCATTCTAATATGTCCCTAGGGGTCCTAGGACCCTTAGGGACATATGTCATCATGTAATGTGTCGAAGGGGGTCATAGTTCACCCTATGACCCCCTTCAAACCATATTAAGGATTCTAATATGTCCCTGGGGGTCTTAGGACCCGTAGGGACATATGTCATTGTGGAATGTGTCAAAGGGAGTCATATGTCACCCTATGATCCCCTTCAACCCTTATGAATGATTCTAATATATCCCTAGGGGTCTTAGGACCCCTAAGGACATATCTCATCGTGGAATGTGTCAAAGGTACCCTTCAACTCATATGAATGATTCTAATATGTAGCTAAGGGTCCTAGGACCCTAGGGACAAATGTCATCTTGTAATATTTCGAAAGGGTTCATAGGTCATCTTGTGACCACCTTCGACCCATATAAACTATTCTAATATGTCCCTAGGGGTCCCAGGATCCCTTAGGGATATATGTCATCATGGAATTTTTTGAAAGGGGTTATAGGTCATCTTGTGAGCCCTTTCGACCCATATAAATGACTCCAGTAAAAATTATACAGTAAAAATAATAATAATATAGTATAACAATCATATATATTATAATAATAATAACATAATATATTATTATATATTAATAATATAAGCCATAATATTAATAATATATTATAGATTATAATTTACATATGATAATAATAATAATAATATATTATAGATTATAATTTATATATGATAATCATAATAAGATGTATTAATAACATATATATAATATATTATGTTATTATATTTAATAAAAATATAGTAAAAATAATAATAATAACATAATATATTAATAGATTATATATTATATCTTTACGTTATGATATTATATATATATATATATATATATATATAATATATAGATTATATATTATTTTATATATAATAGTTATGTTATTATATTATATATTTATAGATTATATATTATATCTTTACATATTTCATGACTCAAATTAGTTAGATCACTTACAAATTTGTTTTTCCCTCTAATTTTTGTGCCTTTTCCCTCCAATTTTTATGCCGTCGATATCGGATATTGGATATTTGATATGAGATCCGATATCCGATCTCATATCGGATATCCGATAAGGCCTGGGCCTTACTTTCTAGGTTTGGTACCTGGATAGGTGAAAAAAAGTCAAAGCGGATTTTGAAGTTCCTTTAGACATGTTCAAACTCTACTTTTTCACATTGCCACTTTTTGGCACACCATGATCCTGCACATACCCTCAAGCCCCTCCTTGATAGTTTTATAGGTCCCTACCATAATGGTTTTGTCCCTAGGAGGCAGATTCTAGATGTGGTCATAACTACACATGAGGTTATCCACTCTATGGATAGGATCAAGAACCTAGGTATGGCTCTTAAACTAGATATTTCCAAAGCTTATGATAAGGCTAGGAGGGAACTTCTAATTTATATTCTCTCTAAGCTTGGCTTTAATGAAAATGTTATCAAAATTATCAAAAATGTGGTTAATACTGTCAACATTTTGTTTCTTATCAATTGCAGTCCTTGAGGATTTTTTTCTTCATCCTAAGGGCTATGCCAACGTGACCCCCTATCCCCCTATCTTTTCATTATTGGTGTAGAGGTCCTTGGTAGAAACTTGGTTTCCATGAACAATGCTAGTGGGTTAAGAGGTGTTAGACCTGCATCCTTCTATCCTCTAGTTCAATTATTCATCAATTTTTAGATAACACCTTATTTGGAATTTCTTGTATCCATGAATCTAGGGAGAGGAAAGTTATCCTTAATTGGTATTCAGAATTCTCTAGATGATGCATAAATTATCATAAAAGAGAACTATATTTCTTCAACATTGTTGCCATCCTAAGAGGTAAGGTTACTTGAACTCTAGAATGCTAGGAGGCGCTTCTCCCAAATACTTACCTTGGGCTCCTACTCACAATTAAAGAAGTCTAAAATTAGTTTTGGAAGGGTCTTGTTGAATTCTTATAGAGAAAACTAGCAGGTTAGTAAGGCACGGTTCTGAGTAGTGCCAGGAAACTTGAACTTCTCTCTGCTTCTCTACATGGCATCTGATTTACTTCCTTTCCATTTTTAAACTCCTTGGTCGATTCAAAGATATCCTTGAAAAAATATAGATGAAATTCTTATGGTCCAACACTGAAGAATGAACTAGGATGAGTTTGATTAGTTGGGAAAATGTTTGTCATCCTAAGGACCTTGGAGGTTTAAATATAAGAAGGATTGGACATATGAATTAGGCCCTTCTAACCAAAGTTGGCTGGAGTTTGATAAATTTAGTAGGTAATTGATGCAACATTTTTAGGGCCAAGTACCTTGGAGAAGAATCATTTCATCATGCTCTTTGGACCTAACCTCTCCACCAAGGCTCTAAAATTTAGAATAATATGATGCACACCCAAAAAAAATTGAAGGTGGGGTGCCATTAGATTGTTGGGAATGGTGAAACCATCATTTTTTGGGAAGATCAATGGCTCCAAGATTACCCACTCAAGCATACTAAATTCCTTACTTTGTGTGAGATATGCACAAGATCTAATGGATCCATGATCTAAAAATATATCACCTTAGAATAGCAATGGATTGGGATCCAATATTAGGTTCTTGTGGTGGTTGGTCTTGCTCTAGAACTTTAAAACTTGTTGTACAATTATAGGATCCCCCTTGTCCTAATTGAAGACTCCTTGGTTTGGAATATTACTCCCTTGTAGGACTTCATGGTGAAGTTGGCTAATCTTTGTTGCCTTGGGGATGGGGTGGCCTAGGGATATTGGAGAAAGGTTTGGCACTCATGGATCCTTGCAAAGATAAAAAAATTCTAGTGAACAACTTTACATGGGTTTATCCTTACTATGGAAAATCTCCAAAGGAGAGGATGTCATCTTGCAAATTGTTGTATCCTTTGTCTTCATGACACAGGATCTATACTGCACCTTCTCATTCATTGTCCTTTTTCCTCAGAGGTGTGTAGGGAGAAACTTGTGTTATAGGGAACTCAGTGGTGTGGTAATGAAGCTCGACAACAATTTGTTCACTAGAATGGCCTATCTTCCCACCCATACATAAATAACTTATGGTTAATAACTCCTTTTGTTTCATGGGAAATTTGGAAGGAATAGAATAACATAATATTTAGTGATAAAGCTACTACAAGTTTGGTGGTGGCTTAGTAGATTATTAGACTCTTAAAGGAATGCAGTGGAATCTGGTGGTGTAAAATCCCCCAAACCCCCTGGGTAGACTTGATATGTAGTGGGCTTCAACCTATGAAGTGGACCAAGTAGTGTGACAATTTGGCAACTCCAAAGATTTGTCTAGGAAGAATATGGTGTGGAACCTGCCCCCTAAGATATGATTTAAGCTTAATTTTAATGGCTAAGCCATGAAGGGAAGCACTCCTGCTGGGGGTGTTTTACACAATTATATAGGGAAAATGGTTATGGTATACTCTAGAAACTATAGAGGTAGTTCAATTAATGAAGTTGAAGCCTTGGATCTTGTATGGGGATCAAGACTCGTGAGGAAGCATGGAATTAATAGGTTGTTGGTTTAGGGGGATTTAATGTTAATTATTAAAGCCACTAAAGGGGATATTTGGATTAGTTGGGAGATCAAGGTGATAATTGAGGAAATTCATAACTCGATGGAGGAATACCAGGAAATCGAGGTGGATCATATTTACTATGAAAGTAATGGCATAGTGGATGAGTTGGTTGAATTCAAACACAATGTCATGAGGATACCTTAATGGGAGGACACCAACCTAATTCCATCATTAACTAAAATTTTGATGGAATGTGAGTGTACTTCTAACATAGTCATATGAATCATCACATCAAGTGACATGTCTTCAAATTTCTATGTGGGCAGTAAAGAAAATAGCCTCATAAAGTTTACATTTGGAAAGATTATGTGTGGATACACTTTTATGATCTCCTTGTTGTAAATGTTATTTATTTCCACAAAAGGATGAAGGTAATGGATTTTCTTAGATTTAAAAACTGACTAAAAAAGATAATAATAACACCTCACTCATACACCACTACAATTATAGCCAGTGTTGGGTGATTATGGAAGGAAAGGGATAATTAACATGTGTCATGGAGAGAGGTTTTTTGGGCTTTTGGAAATCTTGTGGCCTTATAAAGGCTTTCTACTACCTCTACAATTTCATCTTGAGTGGTTTTTATTTAACTTATGAAGGTTTCCTTACCTACAACATGGTGACGTTAGAAAATTCAAAGGAGTTGGAGGAAAAAACTAAAGATTTCATGGTTGAGTTGGGTGGCAGTATGAATACCAATGATTATATTGAACCTATGGAAGTGGAGGAGTACAATTTCAAGAGTGCAGTAGTGCCTATTTATCTATGAGAGGGTAGCCTATTACCTTGTATATAAGGGATGATAAAACATGAGGAAAGCATCTCTATGCAATATTTCAATTCATGGAATGACAAAAGGGTGACCATAAATGGGATGAGTTTGGAAATCACTAAGGATCTTATTACTAGGGTTGGTGGGTTTCCTATGGGTGTCAAGAAATAGCGCAAATAAGCTCAATTGAATGATGAAACCAACCTACAAAAATTCTACAAGATTAATGAGGACCTAGTTTATATGTGAGGTGGGTTTTCTAGGGAATACCTTCCTAAGCCTTGTGACATTATCTACTATGCTATTATGAGATACATTTCCCTAGAGAATCAGTTTTAGATACTTTATTTTTACCATTTCTCCATCCTCAACCATTGTAGATATTTGGATCAAATCTCCTTTAGGTTTCTTTTGTTGAATTCTATGGAAGATAGTATTTTCAAGGCAAGGAGAAAGAAGGATGAGGAAAAACCGTTTTACCTCATCTACTAGGGTTTCACGAATAAGTTGTATACCCATCATCTTTCCCAAAAACCACCATCCTATTTAACCCTCTAACTACTGCTACCCCCTATGTCTCTCTTGACCCTAAACCTGGCCTTGGTCATAAAAGAATCAAGAATACCCCCAACCATGAGGTTATATTTAGTTTCAATGATTTTGACACTAACACTAGGAAGAGAAAACAGAGCGAACACAGAACCAACGAACAACTCTAATTGGAGAAGTTTAAGACCCCTCCTAAATAGGTCTTCATATTGAAGTCTACTAAAAGTGACATTAAACCCCCTAGGAGGAAGAAACCCCACTAGGACTTTGGCAAGAAGTTCGGCTCCAATCCTCCCAGCCCCTCCTATATTTCTGATACCCTAAAGGTTAACCCTTCCTTGGCTAGAAGTGGTAGTGAGGACATTATCTTCACCATGAAGGATACTCCTAAAGGAAAGGGAAAAAAATGAAAGCATAGCCATGACCAGAGTCATTGCAAGGCTTGGCTTGATAGGCTTGAATAGTCACTGAAGGATTCAGTAAATAATCATATTAACATTTGCCAAAGATTTGAAACCTTGGTTGAGTTCTCAACTAAAGTGATGCATTTTATTGAAAGCATCATTTACTTTCTACAAGTTAACAAGGATGTGAAGGACCTACGCAAAGAGAGTGAGACTTCTCGATCCACATACGACTTCCTAGTGAAAGATTGGATGAAGATCCTCCTAGAAAAACCTGTCAAGGAGGAGGGAGTGATTGTGGACAAGGATGATCCTAAGGCAAAGGATGTTGAGGAACCAGATAAGAAAGAGACTTTAGCCCAGTTGGCAATTTTACTTTTTTCTATAATGTTATTGTTTAATTTTAACTTGATGCCCTACAAGGATTTTTGTTATTTGTATAAGTTTAATTGCTGTACTATTAGTACTAGTATGTTGTTTTAACTATTGGAATACTTTTCTTGATTATCTTCTTGATTATAGTAGGAATGATGTTTTTAGGGCCATTCTGGATTATGTTAGTTTCTCGAAGTATAAAACTGGTATTGGTTAGATAATAGGGAGGTAACCCCTACCTAAATTTTTTGTCTTCTTGTACTCTGGGGTCAACCCCCCATCTCTCTTGGCTGCTATATATATACTTTAAAAACAAATTGATATTCCCAACTGATAATGATGTTATTTTATGTAGAAGATTCTTACCAAGTGTTATGATGCCATTGATGTTAAGGTTTAGTTGGTTAGATAGTATGTTAATTTAGAACATTACCATATCATTTTATTGATGAAGAGAACGTGATTGAAGAAGAGGATTTGAAGAAAGTACGATGATGAAAGAGTTTATAAGTTCTAGTATTCAATGGGTACTTGAATGAGTTGAACTATGACACTATAATGTTGGTTTGGTTTTTTTAATCATATAATATTATGTTTAAGTTCATGCATTCACTAAGATATGTAAGTTAAACTAAGATTATTAGTGAAAGAAAGGATATAGTGTTAATCAAGTGATTACAATTGTGACCAAGCACCTAAAAATGAAAAGTTAAAATTTTGGTGTTAAGTGAGTAATTTTAGTGTTAACTGAGTGATATATTACTTAAGTAAATTTATAGTTTTCATTGAGTGCAGAACATAAGAATTATTTTATTTGAGGTTTACTTTTGATGAAAATTAAGAATATTTGAGAAGATAAAATGATAAGGTTGAAGTTAGTTATGAGATTTTTGGTTGAAGAAATGTAATGAAGATATGATGAAGTAGATTTAGTAAGATGAAATTGTGCATAAATTTTAAGAAATTTCTAATTTTTGAGTGACTAAACTCATTGAATCGGTGATCTACAGCCACGATTAAGTATCCAAATCTTGAAGCATATGGAACAAAGAAGTTTACTATTTAAGGAGATGAATGAGACTTTTTTGTTGTTGTTTATGTTGTTGATAGTTCACTCAAAAAGGTGCAATTGATCAAGTAGAAGAACAAGGTTAACCGAGAAGAATAGAAGTAAAAATATCATGCAAAGGAAGTTCAAAATAAAAGTGAAAGTGTGGAAATCAGAGAGTAAGAGACCAGAAAGAAGACACTAGACTAAGAAGAGATCTAAAAAAGAAAGGTAGTAATAAATCTAGTAGATCATTTGACTATTAGTTTCTTACCATCATAGCATATAAAATCTCTGAACTAGGTGGACCTAACAAGTCTTTGAAATCCTATATAATAACATTGATTAGTTATGTTTATAAGTACTTTATGGTAGGCCACTCTTTAATAATGACAAGGAGTGCTAAGGTATAGATGATCTTTGGTTAAAATCCTCTAACCAAGTCATGCTAAAAATGTCCATTTAAAAATTAAACAAGTTGGCTCCTAGGAGAGCTCATTTAAAAGGAGTGAAATGTTTGTGTTTCTAGTTTCCAAGTGGTTTTTCCTTTTACAAGATTTCCATGTTAAGCGTTTGTGTCAAATGTGTGAATACTTATGTGTTGTAAAGTTATATATATATATATATATATATATATATATATATATATATATATATATATATATATATATATATATATCATTTGTTTGCTACTATAACTCAGTAAAAGCTAAGTTATTATTCTATTACTTGATATAAGCAAGGAACAGTAAGATAAAAATTTCAAGTATAGTTGACCTATAAGTTTAATTTGTGAAGTTCAATGTGGTTGCTGAGTTATTATTATGAAAATTTATAAATATTGAATCGGTACTAAATTAATTTAAAGGCCTATAGGATAACTATATATAATTGATTCACCCCCTCATTCCCCTCTCAATTATCCAACAATTGGTATTATAGATAAGTTCTTGAAGTAAGAAGTTTGAAGGTCCATGAGATAAAGATCCAAAAATGTATAAGAGAAAGGTACTAAGCTGAACAAGGAGGACTTCTCTTCATACAAAAATAGAATGAGGCTACATGTATCTAGAATTGGAGACAATACTGTAGATTGAATAGAAAATGCATATATTTCTTCTACCCCAACTATGACTATGGAAGAGATGACATAGAGTAAATAGCATAATAGTATGACAATTAAGATTTCATCTACCCTTAATGATGTTGAGTTTGATGATATCAACAACTATACTAATGCCATAGAAATTTGGGAGAAGTTGACACTTTTAAGTGGTGGAGATGAGAATGCATTAAGAGTGAGAGTTGATAGTTTAAGAGGAAAATATGGTGACATGAGAATGATAGAAGGGAATAATACTATGTATATGTAAACATAATCAAGGAAGTTGTGAGTGCAATCTAAGCTACTAGAGGTGTCATTAATGATACTAAACTTTTAAGTAAGGTTCTCAAAAGTCTCTTGCCTATCTATTTTATTAAAGTTTCTACAATTTAGGAAGTCAAATATATGCCTAATAATATCCTTACTCTTGATGGTTTATTTGGTCATTTAACTACATTTGAATTGACTAATTTTGATAATTATGTACCTACACTTGGGGAATGCTTTCAATACTTCATTAACCATTGGTAGTTAAACTAAAGAAAAGAGAATTTGATATAAAAGTGAGTCAAAATCAATAGATGACATGGATGACATTGAAGCATTTATTAAAACAAGGTTACTAAGAGGAAAAAGTAAATTTAAAGGTAAATTACCTCTGATATGTTTTAAGTGAAATAAAGTAGGTCATATTTCTATTAGATATTCTAATAAGAGAGATAGTGATAGAAATGATAAGAAGGATCACAAGTACACAAAAAGAAAAGATGACAAGGACAAAGGGGCGAAAACATGCTACATTGCTAAGGAAGAGTACACTGAGTTAGATACTTAGATGGAGTAGAAAGTTATTATGGTGAAAAATATTTCATAGAAATTTATTATTATTATTATAGGATTATCACAGTTATATTCATGAAGTTCAAGTCATGTGCTTATGATATGTTTAAATAGTATAAGGCTAGAGCTGAAAAAAAACTAGTAAATAATTGAAATGTTTGATATCTAAGAGAGGTGGTGAGTTAATGACTATTGAGTTTACTAAAAAATTTGTTACGTATCATATTAAGTGACACTTGTTAGCACAATGGAGATGACAATAGAATGAGATTGTTGAAACAAGGGATAGATCAATGATTGATTATGCAAGAATATTATTGATTGAAAAAGTAATTGCTCAATTATTTTGGAGAGAACTCATTAGCACTATATTTTACAATCTCAACAGAGTTTAACAAAAGAAAAAGAACAAAAAAACATCTTATGAACTCTGTTATGGTCATACACCTAATCTAAATTATTTCAAGGTATATGGAAGTAGATCTTACATTCATAAAAATGTAAGGAATCTTAAATTTGATTCAAAAGGTGATCAATGTATTTTCCTGGGTTTTTAATTCTAAGAGAAAGACCTATAAATATTTGACCAAAAGTAATAATAGATTCATTGAAAGTACAAATTTAAGACCAAATGAATTAAACTATGAATCAAAGATGGACTAGATTGAGAAAAATAACAAACAAACACTAGTACCAAGACTAGCTAATAAGAATATCATTCAAAATAAGTGGGTTTTCATAAACAAAGTGAATGTAATGGTGAAGTTGTGAGGAACAAGGCCAAATTATTTTGAAAAAGGTTATGCCCAAGAAGAAGGAATCGACTATGGTGAAACTTTTGTCCCTGCTGATAGATTAGAAGGAGTTAGAACTTTGTTGGCTTATGCTACTTAAAAGAACAAAGTATATCAAATGGATGTTAATTCAACATTTATGAATGGAATGTGTGAGGAGGAAGCCTACATAGAAAAACCTAAAGGATTTTTTGAACTAGATCAAAGGCACTTAGGTTTTAAATTGAATAAAGAATTGTACGGAGGAAAGAAAGCACTAGAAGCATAGAATGAAATTTTATATTCATATTTTATTAAGATTGGATTTGTTAGAAAAAATCAAGATAGTAATTTGTATTTGAAAAGTGATATTAAAAATATGGTGTTGATTTCTGATTTTTTTTCGATGATAATATATTTAGTGGGAATGAATTTTTATGCAAATAATTTTCTCAACAAATGAGCATGAAATTTGAGATTTCTATGTTTGGTGAGATTAAATTTTTCATTGTCTTACAAGTTCATCAAACAAATTATGGTATACATGTGACTCAATCTAAGCATGTTAAGGAGATTTTGAAAACATTTGGGATCGATGAGTGAAGGCTAGTCGGCACACCTATGTTGTCTAGAAGAAAATTATCTAAGGAGTCTACTACTTATAAGATAAATGATACGTTGTTTAGATATTTCATTAGAAAATTATAGTGTTATATAGATAATAGACATCATATTGCTCATGTAATTAGAATAGTTGTAAGGTTTTATTCTGATCCTAAGTAAACTCATATTACTGATGTTGAAAGGATATTTAGATATTTGAAAGGAGCTGACTAGTTTAGATTGTGGTACAAATAAGATGGTGACTTTACAATTGAAGTCTACTTTGATGAAGATTGAGCTAGAAATGTGGATGAAAGAAAGGGTATAGGTGGTGGAGTTTTCTTCTTTAGAGGAAAGTTGATTACATGGCTAAGCAAGAAAAAGAATTGCATATCACAATCTACTACTAAAGTTGACCATGTGGTTACTATATTTAATTGTTCTAATATTGATTTGATTAAGCAACTATTGAGAGGAATAAAAGAAGAAGTTATTGGGCTTGTTACTATTTATTATGATAATACTAGTGCAATACATAGATAATAGAATCTAGTAATGCATGCAAAAACTAATCTTATAGCTATCAAGTATCACTAGTTAGTAGAGAAAGTACAAGAGAAGAATCTGAGCGTTGAATGTTTGAAATCCAAAGAATATTTACTAAGCCATTACCTAAGTATATTTTTTAGTATTTATGAGGTATATTTTAGGTCCCTCCCCTATCCAATATTCACTAAGAAAAGATGCACATTGAATCAATTCATGGATGATCAAATATATCTTTGTAGAGTTGATGCAAGAGTTCACTCTTTAGGAACTATTTCCTAAATATTTGTAAGTAAATGTAATGAAACTAATGTAAATAGTACATGAAAGGTACAAGGTATTACTACAAATTTCTATAAGTTTCATATTGGAACTTATATTTACCATTGATATTGTTGTCAAAGGGGGGGAAGAATTTAAATGTGGAGAGAAGAAATGTATAAAGGGATGAGTGATTGAAGTGATCGAGAGAGAATCATATTAAAATGGATAAGATGTTGTAGATGCTACCAAATAGAGAAGTATATACAAAGGAGCAGAAATTGTGAGGATGAATCTGCTAAAGATACAAACTGAGTGAACTATATGATGAAATTTGTTTAAGAGGACCAGAATAAAGTTAGAGAATTGAAAGTTTTATTTCATCAAGGCATGAATTTTATTATCTTATGTGTAGTGTATTGTAATGTAAAATCTTATGTTCATGTATTTCTAACAATTCTAAAGGGGAAGATTGTTAAACCTAATTGATAATATTTTATCATATTTAATATAATCATGTATGTTGTTATGTTGTTATTGATGTAAAGATTTAGGTGGTTAGACATTATGCTAATTCAATAGAGTACTATATCATCCAATTGATGAAGAGAATGTGATTAATGAAGAGGAATTAAAGAAAGTATGACAATGAAAAGTGTTGATAAGTATGTCATCTTAAAATCAAAGCACTTCCATGTTAAGAGCATTTGGCCTTTCGAGTAAGTGATTTGGGGTCATGCCAAGCAACTTGAATGGGTCTTTGCATGGATCTAATTGTTTTCCCTGTGTTTTTCATTTCTCCCTCTATGAAAGTAAAGAATTTGGTCTCTAGGAAAAGGATGACCTTCTAGGTCAAGGTTGATCTCAACCTTGACCTCGGGCAAGGATGACCTTGACCCTGACATAGGGTAGGATTAACCTTGTCTCTAACCCTATGTCCCATTTTCCATTCCTAGGGGTTTCAAGATCTCAGGCTTCAAAAAGTTTCCTTTTCCACTTCCCAGTTGATTGTTTTGGGTTTTAGAATGTTAAACTCTTAAGTTACATTTAATTTAGCTCTATTCCTAGGGGTTAAGGTTAAATGTGATTTAATGCTCCTATGTCATCCTTCTCTATGAGATAGTCTCCTAGATCTCTATATAATGAAGCATCTTCCTCTCATTTTTCTGTAATAAGTAAGAAGATGCATTGTGATATTGGGCAAAATATTACCTTTCTACATGATTTATACTACAAAGTGAAGTTCTATAAAGTATTCAAGTTTTGAAGCATCCAATTCATCAAGGACATCCATTGTTAGCCATTGAAGGATTCAATCTCTATGGAGCCCTCTTGTTGAAAAATTCTCTATCCACATTCATCCAAGCCTTATTCTATGGAAATAGACATTCAAGATGTGTGTTGAAAATATTATGGCATTGATTTGAGACATCCTACATACAATTCTACATACATTTGGAGCATCCATACTTAAGGATTCAAGGATTTGAATCCTCCACAGGGATTTCCACATAAACAAGGTGAATAGTTCCATTTACTTTGTTTATGCATATTTATTGTTTCAATTATATTTCAAAATTAATTCCAAACTAGGATTTGACTTGGGAAAACCCCCACAACTAAAAAACAGACCATTTTTCTTGCAAAAGCACATGTGGAATGATTAATTAGAGAGAATATTTGGATACCTTTTTCATCAAACTGGTGAGATCTACGAATAGAAATTTTGTCAAAGTAGTATGGGTCAAGGTCAATCTTTTGGGGTGCAACTTCCCTGAGGTAAGATTGTGCATTTCCAATAAGGTCAAGGTCGACCTCCCTTCAAAAAGACAAAACATTTCTTGGTTTTCTCCATTTCAACATTTCTTATCCAAAACAAGTTGTGGATTTCCCAAAAACTACATACAAACATCATAAATCATCATTTTCTAGATTCAAGGTTAACATTTGTCTTTTATCTATTTAAGGATTTAAGAAAATAATATCCCAAAATAGAAAGATCATATAACCCTTCTTTCTCCCTATTCTCTATCACTTCATCCATTTCTGCATTGAACACTTTCTTGTGCTTAATCAATTTGGATCATTCCTTTTTGGAAATTAAGGTTGTAAAGAGGGTTTCTATTTTATTTCTATTCATTTTGGTGAAGTTGACATGCTTACTCTCTTTTATTTTTTGGAATTATATGCTCTATTGTTCTTTATGTTGTTATATTTCCTTTCATTCATTAGGTATTTTCTTGCATTAAGATTAGATTTAGTTTATGCTCTTGCATTTTAAATTCAAAAATACAAAAAATTACAAAATATCTTTAAAAATACAAAAATATTTGTATTTTAAATAGTTTATTTGATTTACCTTGTATTATTTTATGAGCTTTATTACTTCTATTCCTACTTCTAATCTTAGGATTAGTCGCAGTCATAGACTTATGGGTACCTTTGAGCCTAAGTCTTCTTCTCCTTTCCTTAGGATTATGGATGAAACTTTTATTCTTCTTGATTCTAATCCTCTTATGGAGAAAATTTTTTCTCACTCATCTCATGATGAGGAGCATGCTTTTAAAGTTCCTCTTGAACAAGTCCAAAAAATTTCAAACAAACTTGATAAAATGTGTAATTGGCTTCTTCAAGAAAGCCATAATGAAGATTCTATTCAAGCTATAGAAGCTCTTTAAAAAGTTCTTAATGATAGTGACCAAGGTGTTAATCTCTTGCATGATATTACTCACCTTGTGCATTCCAATATTAAACCTTTAGCTCAAAAAGCTCAAGATTTTGGGTTGTTTCCTCCTATCACTCATGTAGAACCTTCTTATGTTTCTCTTCCTAGTGTTCCTACTTACACTCCTTCTTGGGTAACTATTACAGGTCCCTCTATTCCTATGAGCATTCCTCCTATTTCCCTTCCTATTTCACAACCTTCTTACCATAATGTTCCTTTTACTTATTCTACTCCTCTGCCAACTATTGTTCCTAGTGTTCCTGTAGTTGTGTCTTTTATTTATATAGCTTCTTACACTATACTGTTATTATTCCTCCTATTTCTTCTCATCATTATATGATTATCAATTTGGCCTAAACTATGTCATCTTTATAACAACAATTTGCATCCTTGACTTAGAACAATTTTAGTATCCCTACTTGTGACATGGGAAATCCTTTGTCTCAAGATATTATTTTTATTACCATTTTTCAGAGAGCTAATATGCCTTGACTTGAGAATTATAATGGTGAGGGAGACCATATTCATCATGTTAAAACATTTCAAATCCTTTGTAGTGATTATTCTCATGATCTTAGGATTTTAGCAAAGTTGTTTGCTCAAAATTTTCATGACAAGGCCCTATAATAGTTTTGTTCTTTGATTCCTTATTCTATTTATTCATTTCCTCAACTTACAAATACTTTTATTCAAAAATTTCAAAACAACATTGGCCCAAAATTTTCTTTGTCTGATTCATGCATTGTAAACAAAACTCTAAAGAAAATTTGATTGAATTTCTTGGTAGATTTAAGAATTTGCATGCTCGAATTTCCTATCTTGTTCCTATTATTGATATTCAATGTATGTTTATTTCAAATTTTCAAAAGGATATTAGAGATATGGTATTTCTTATTGATTTTACTTCTTTTCAATAACTTTGTGTAGTGCTTCATCATTATCAATTACAAGTTTGTCAATTTGAGAGCACCACTCGAATGGCTCCTATGCATGTTGATGAAGATGGTGCTGCTTGTAATCCAAATAAAGTTAAAAAATATAACAACTATGTCAAGATAAATAAACAAGAAATGAAATTATTAATCAAGTTGTTGTTGCATCTCACAATATCACTTTTGTATCCACTGCTTTTCAATTGAATTGTATGTTTACTCCTCTCTCTAAATCTTTATATCCTATTATGAATAGGTTGTTAACTATTAATATGATTACTTTACCTCCTATTCAACCTCTTTTACCTACTACAATGCTGGTCAAATTTTTTGATCCAAAAGCTTATTGTTAATATCATTGCCAGAATGGTCACAATATTGAGAAATGTTATTCTTTAAAACATAAATTTCAGGACTTAATTGATTCTAATCCTTTATATGTTGATAGTTTAGATGGTAGTGGGAATAATTTTTTTTCTCCTCCTAATTAAAATTGTTAAATCTAAGCGAATCCTTTATCTACACATGATACTAATACTATTGCTCAACCATCTTCTATGGATATTGTTTATGATTTGAAGATGGGCGATCTTAATCATGTCATTAATCAAGTGGAGCATGTGGTTCCATATGTATTTCCACCTCAATGACAACCTCCACTTCAATCTCAATTTTTAGTTCTATCTCAACTAAAACCTAAGTCTAAATTGAAGCCTCAATAACAATTTAAGAAAAAATGACCTCGGGAACTTTTAATTACCTTTGATGATTCATAGACTATTAAAGCTCCTGATGGTCCCCTTTATATTTATGCTAAGATTGTTGAGATACCTACTTGTGGTTTTCTTGTTGATACTACCTCAATTAATATTATTACAGAAGAAAATATGTTTATGAAAATATTGCAATATAATTTTTATGATAAATGAGATGTATGGACTCAAACTTGTAATGGTTTTCTTTATCCATCATTTGGTTCTATTTATTTACCAGTTCAAATTTGTGAAAATATTTTGAACACAACCTTTGTTGTTGTTCCTACTTCTGATCAATTCCAAGTTAAGCTTGATTTACCATGGTTAAATGGAATGCATGATGTTGTTGCTTCAACTATTCATAAATGTCTTAAATTTATCTATGATGATGAAGTGAATATAGTTAATCATAGTTTATACCATACTTCTAGGCCTAGGGATGTTGCTACCATTGACTTTTTTTTTTTGCTTTCATTACCTAATTGATGTCCTGCTTAGCCTGATCATCTTTTCCATTCATATCAAGTCAATAACCAACAAAATATTCTTGAGTTAAGATTACCTCCTAAGGATCTTAACCATGGTCTTTTACCTACACCTTCTATACCTCCTTTATCAATGACTTCCACATCTATTTATCAAGCTCCTCAATGTGCATGTTAGTCTACTAGTAATCCTATTAATCCTCCTATAAAACCTATGTAGGATCTTGTAATTGTTCCTCCTAGTTCTCAAAAAAAATTAGGTAAATAAAAATGTAACCAATCTACTAATTAATGCCATAAAAATTGTGATGCTCAAGTTCATAATTCTATTATATTCTTTAAAACTCTTTCTCTTCTTTGGATACAACTATGCATGATGTGTTAGCAAAAATTGTTACCAATAATGATGTTAAGTTATAAGATTATGATGATTCTATTTGTATCTTAGATCCTATTTTGATTAATTTAGATTATGATAATACTCTTGATGATATTGATGATGTTAATGATGAATATATAACTATTGAAATTGATGTTGATTTACCTATATGCTTTCCTCAAAATCAACACTTACACCTAGTATTGAACATTGTGATTCTTAAGAGGATCCTTATTTGGAACTGGCTATCATTCCTACTATGTTGGATATAGTCCCTTTTGTAATTTACCCACCTTCCATAAATGATAGAACATGAGATAGTGAGAGTAGGTAGCACACTTGATTTGTTAGTTATTCATGGTAGTTGTTTTGTGTGTGTTTTTTTTTGTATTGTGCTTCTCTCATAATATGTTTGCTAAATGTTGTTAGATTCTTTTATACAATCTTTGTTTCTTCATTGGTGCAAGGTGATAAAGGAATCAAACCTATTGTATTATTCCTCTATATGTATCTTTATTCTTCTATATATTGTTTCATGTTATTTTGTACTTGTGTTATTATTTGTACATGTTTCCTTGTGTAATCTGCTTGGATTCGTGACCTGGTAGCACTATTTAATTTTTGGTCTCTAGGTTATGGTCTAAAAAGATTCTTCTTTTTAATTTATTATGTGATCTTTCCTCCTTTTTGATCTTTGGGGAATGATGTCAATTTATTTGTAATAATATCTTATATATTATCTTATTATCATGGTGACCTCAATGCAGGTAGATCCCTTCTATGTTCTCTATATGTTTATGTGGTATTTTTGTTGATTCATTTTCATCTGGGGGTATCTAATATTGGAAATGTAATTAGTAAATTTTTTTTATGTTTTTCATCTAAGGCATTGCTTTTGTTAAAGTGTTAGCAATGACTTTAATGTGGGGGCATATGCTTTACTCAATTATTTCACACACGCACTTTTCAATACATATATATTATTTTTTAGTTTAATTTTTTCCCTTTTCAAATTAGTGACTAATCCTTAAAGTGTTGATCTATATCCTAGGATCTCTTGATCCCTTTAGTTTGAAATATTATTGATTTATTAAGGTTGAAGGTGTCCTTAAGATTGGATCTCTTTTTGTTTTACTCTTATAGAGTAGAAAATTATTGAGGGTGAATCCTTGATGGGTTGACTAGTGAGTAACCACATTCACTAGGTGGTTCAATTCCATTTTTCTACTTGTGTAGTTTCCTTGCGTGGTTCACAATGGGACATAAGTTCTCATTGGGTGAGACATTCACACTCTGTTTCTCTTTTTCTAGAGATGTCTCTCTTATTTTGATCTTGGAGTTGATAAATACTTGAGTCTATGGGGGCTTGAGAATTTCTTTGTCCCTTTAACTTTAATAAGATTATCTTTTCATTAGGATCTACTTTACCAAGAGTTTGCATCGAGTCCACACTCTTGCTAAACTGGGGGATTCATTTATCATCTTAAAATGGAAGCACTCCCATGTTAATAGTGTTTAGCAGTCTGAGTAAGTGGTCTAAGGTCATGTCAAGTGCCTTGAATGGGTCTTTACAAGGATCTAATTTTTCTCCCTATTCTACTTTTCTCTCTCTATTTCCAGCTTATTTCTGACAAATTGCTCTGCAGAACTGAGGACTTTGGTCTCTGGGTCAAGGTCAACCTTGATCTTGACCTAAGTCAAGGATGACCTTGACCCTAACCTAGGGTAGGGTCAACCTCATCCCTAACCCTAGGTCCCATTTTCAATTTCTGGGAGTTTCAAAATCTCAAGCTTCAAAAAGTTTATTTTCTTGCTTCTGAGTTAGTTGTTTCAGGTTTTAGAATGGTAGACTCTTAAATTACGTTTAATCTAAGTCTATTCCTAGGGTTTAAGGTTAAATGGGATTTAATACTCCTATGTCAGCCTTCTCTAGGAGTTAGTGCCCTAGATCTCTATATAAGGAAGCCTCCTCCTCTCATATTTCTCTAAGAAGTAAAATGATGCATTGTGATATCAGGTGAACTAATTCCTTTCTAGATCCATTATTCCATGAAGTGAAGTTCTATCAAGCATTGAAGTGTTCAATAATCCAATTCATCAAGGAGACCCATTGTTAGTCATTGAATGATTCAATCTCTATGGAGACCTCTTGTTGAAGATTTATCTATCCAAATTCATCCAAGCTTTCTTCTATGCAAAGATAAATTCAAGATTGGTGTTGAATATCTAATGATATTGATTTGAGACATCCTGCATAAAACTCTACATACATTTGGAGCATTTGTACTTGTGGATTCAAGGATTCGAATCCTCTACAAGGATTTCCACATAAGCAAGGTGAATAGTTTCATTTACATTGTTTATGCATATATATTGTTTCAATTATATTTTAAGGTTAATTCCAAACTAGAGTTTGACTAATGGAAAACCCCCATACAACAAACAAACCATTTTTCTTGCAAATATAGGCATGGAACAATGAATTGGAGATCATTTTTAGATACCCTTTTTGTTGAACTTGTGAGATCCATGGACAAAAATTTCATCAAAGGAATGCAAGTTAAGGTCAACTTTTCAGGGTACAATTCTGCCTCAAAGTAAGATTGTGCCCCACCAATAGGGTCAAAAAAGACAAAATATCTCTAGATTTTCTTTGTCTTGACATTTCTAGTCCATAATAGGTTCCAGATTTTCCAGAAACTATATAAAGATATCAAAAATCATCAATTTTTAGATTCAAGGTTAGTATTTGTCTTTTATCTATTTCAAGATTTAAGCACATACTCTCCCACAATAGAAAGATCATATACCCCTTGTTTCTCCCTATTTTCCATCATTTGATCCACTTTTGCATTGAATACTTTCTTATGCTTAATCAATTTGGATCATTCCTTTTGGAAATTAGGGTTGTAAAGAGAATTTCCATTTTCTTTCTATTCAATAAGTAATGGTATTCAATGGGTACTTGAAGGAGTTCAACCATGATAATATAGTATTGACTTTATTATTTTGAAATAATGAAATGTTGTGTCGAAGTTCATGTATTTATCGAGTAATTAGGTGAAAGAAGCAGTACAATATTTAGTAAGTGATCATGGTTTTCACCAAGTGCCTAGCAAAGAAAAGTAAAAATTTCAATGTGAATTGAGTAACTTTCATGCTAACTAAGTGTTGTATTACCCAAAAAAAGTTATAATGTTCACCAAGTAAAGAACAAAAGAAAAGATTAATTTGAGGTTGACTTTTGATGAAAATTAAGAATGTTCAAGAAGATCACAATTTAAAATAAATGTTAGTTATGAGATATATGGCTAGAGAGATGTAATGAAGATCTAATGAAGCATATTTATCAAGATGAAAATGTGCATAAAGTTCCAGGAAGTTCTTTTTTTGAGTGACTAATTTTATTGAATCTGAGATCTATGATCATTAGTAGCCAAAAATATATAAAAGGATCTAGAAGGTTGTAGTTTACTATTTAATAAAATGAATGAGTCTAATTTTTCTTTCTAATGTTGTTGATAGTTCACTGGAAATGGTTTAGTTGATCAAGTTGAAGGAAAAGAAGAACCGAGAAGAATGGAATTGAAAATATCAAGTAGAGGAAATGCAAAGTCAAAGTCAAAGTGTGAATCAGCTAGTAAGAGATCAAAATAAAGAAGTCAAGAAAAGCATAGATCTAAACAAGAAAGGTAGTACTAAAAAAAGTAGATCAGTTGACTTTTACTTTCTTACCACATTGTAGTAGATAAAATATCTTAACTGAGTACACCTGACAAGTCTTTGAAATCATATATGTTAATATTGATTAGTTATGTTGGTAAGTCCTTTAGAATAGGCCACTCTTGGGTAATGACAAGGAGTGATTTAGTCTAGATGATCTTTTGTTAAAATCCCCCACCATGTAACACTTAAAATGTGCATGTAAAACTTTATAAAGGTTTCATCATAGTAGAGCCCACATTAGAAGACTGAAACTTTTGGGTTTCTAGTTCCTAGGTGGGTTTTCCCTTTATAGGGTTTTCACATTTAACATTTGTGTCAAATGTGTGAATTCTTTTGTGTTGAAAAGTTTATTTTCATATTATTTATTTTTTCCCACAACTCAGTAAAATATAATTTTTTATTTTAATACTTAGTATAAGTAAGAAACAATGAGATAATAATTTGAAGTAATGTTAGAATAAGTTTGATTTAAGAAGTTGAATGTGGTTACTATGTTTTTCTTTGTGAAACTTTATGAAGTTTTTGTTGGTACTAAATTGATAAATAATGTTATGTAGGATAATTGTTTTACCTCCCATCCACCCCCATGCCCCACCCCCACCACCCTCTCCCCCTCTCCTACCCCCTAGTTATCTAGCAAATATGACATAAACATAGAGCTATGTAGGCCACCAAAAATAGTAGGTTAAAAGGTTGTCAATTAATAAATTAAGGATAGGATGTTATCATATAAGATTTTAATAAAGGGAATATACTAGTGTTTCTCTATTAATGTATTAAAATCTCCCTTTTCCATTTAATAAAAGTGTCATTGCAACAATAAAATATGGTGTTCCCCTTGCATTTTTTTATTGAATTTTTTGAAGCCACAATGATAACGTACTCTTTGTTAAAATGTAGATAGGTGTGTAATCCTCTTTAAATTTTTTATTTAAAAAAAAATATTCCCTATACTCTTGAACTTATCATTCCTTGATGGGGATAGCCTTACTTTCACCATTCTTTCTGCAATGTTTTAGGAAGACTCTACCCATTTTATTTTATCATAACTAAATTGAACTTTTAAAATATTTTTTGCATTCACTGGTAAGGTTGTATACATCCTCCATCAAGATGTCGAGGAGCTCTTTGGACCTAATTTATGGCAATTCCCTACAATTTTATATGTTTCTATTTATGTGTTTGGACCTAATTTATGGCAATTCCCTACAATTTTATATGTTTCTATTTATGTGTTACATGCTATCCAAATTGTGCATTTTTATGCATTTTTAGTCTATTTGGAGTTTAGTTATTGTTCTTGATCATGATTAGTTGCATATATTTACAATAGTGTCATTGCTCTAATCATAAACTGTAACTTAGCACCAACCTAACATGGAATTTAAAATTCTTTCTATTCAAATAAAGAGTAGAAAATATGGAGAAATATTTAGTTAAAGAAAGAGATAAGATTCATGAAATTTTTTAAGGATAAGCGAACTACGATAGCTTTCCCTATAGACAATGTTGATAAAAGATAGAATCTCTTTCCAAGAAATTTTTTCTATTGTATGCAAAATATTTAAGTAGAAGTCAAAAGTATATGTGAGAAATAATAGAAAGTGTGTGAAAATAGATAGCCTATTTTACTTTTAAAAACTATAAATGTAAGAACATGTTTGAAAATTGAAACACATCATAAAGGTCTTAAACTGGTGGGGGGAAATTTCAACACCCCAAGTCCAACTAGAAGCCTATAGTTGTATATGAGGAGCTCCTATTGAGTAGATATAATATAGTATAATTCAATGTCTTTACTTTGTATTTTCATTGGATGGTTCCTATAAGGAAAGTAAGAGTGTGAGCCATGTTCATAGAACCTAGTACCAAAAATCCAATTAGCTAAACACTAACCTTAAAGCTTTTAAGAATATGTTTTTTCTTATAAAGAGTTTTATTCTAATTTTTAATGAGAATATGCATTGTGTGTTGAATTTTTTTTTAAGTAGATAAGTTGGAGTTGTCATTTATGGGAACATATATCTTGTATTAAGAAGGTAAATCTTACAGATGAAGATTCACCAGCTAGACATAGAAAATGGTCTAAGTATCAACTAAGTTATCTAGGAAAGAAAATATAGTTAGATAGGGGAATTATTTTCATGTGTGTAGTTGGGTATGGATAGCAAAGAGTGTGTGGATGTACTATGCCATAGTGCAATTTAGTACAAAAGAAGATCCGATAGTTTCAACAGTTACGATAGTATAGAGACAAAAACAAAGCTTAACAAAGAATGGGTAATAATGAGTTAAAGAACTATTTTGTTTAGAAAATAATTACTTGAGTAATTAGGGATGACATCCTAGATATTAATCCTAATATAGAAAGAGTTAATTTTATATTTTTCCAACTGTGTGAAAGCTTGGAGGCCGATTGGACAATGCTTTGTAAATTACAAAGGTATACAAGAAAGAATGTAAATGCGAAGTAAAGTGTGCTTCTTATGAAGACTACGAAAACATTATGTGATACTAATTATGATTTTTAATTGGAGGATGAATTTTTTTTTGAAGAACAACAATTGACATATTAGATATTGAAGATATCAGCAACAAGCAAAGCGGTTATTGTATGTACCTTTTTGTATCAAGAAATGGCATTGTAAGTTACATGTTTGGGAAGTGGGATCAACTTCTACATCATTTTGTATAAGTATTTGTACCAACTCCTAATAGAGTTGAGGCTTCTAACAAGGCCTAATTTCTCTAACAAGGATTGAGACACTATACCAATGTAATAGGCTCCTAAAAGTGTCAATATTTTTAACCAAATACTTTTGATTACTGGATCACTTTTTGGGTACCAACCCCACCAAGGTTTTCCATTGGCCAAGGTTTCCCTAGTTAACAAAATATGTTGTTATGAGTTCTCTTTGAAGTATTTGAGAAATACAAATATACAAAGCCTAAGCAATACCTGCATGTAAAAACCTATCACGGAGATGAAAAAGATGAGAGGAGGCAAGGGTTTTTCTCTGAAAATATGCAAATTGTATTATTAGAAATTAAAAAGATGTAAGATAATTAAAAATGATCTATCATTATAGAAGGACATTGACACTCAAAAAGGCTAACCTAAAAGGTAATGCTATTTAATAATTACTAATTAATTATTAAATGAGAATGTAAAAGGTGCATAAAGTGAAATATTAATAAGGGAGTAAAGCACATTTAATAAATGAAATTAAATTAATGTTTTACTCTAACAACCCCCCTTATGATGAGCAACAATGCAGCTACAAAAAATATAGAATGAGCAAGGAAACTACGATGCAATGCTAAAAGTAAACTTGGGTCCCAACAACGAGGCCTGATGAGGTAGCCAATCACAACCAAATCTCTATGAAACAAAGAACTAGATGAAACCTAGTGGGAAAAAAATTACTCCAAAAAGAGATAGCATGAAAAAGTAGGAAGGAAGGACTCATCACTAAGACCCTGCAAGGACAACTTGGTTCACCCCAAGCATAAACTATAGTTCAAGATACCACAGGGATGCAAAAAGTTTACTAAAGATGTCTTCAACATGTTGAGTAGTAGGAATATACTCCAAGCTCAAAGCATCATCTTAAATTAGGTGTTTGATGAACTACATGTGAAGCTTGATGTACTTAGTCTGTTAATGCCCAACTAGGTTGTGTGAAATGTGCATAGCACTCTAATTATCACACCAAGGAAAGGTTGGACTATCAAGAGAAAATCCAAACTCTATCATCTACTGTTGAAGCCACAAAACCTCAAGATTAGCCAATATAGCTGACATATATTTTGTCTTTGTAGATGATAATGTGTGAGCATCGTACTTCTTGCAATACCATGTGATAGGACTAGAACCAAGATAGAATACAAAACTAGAAGTAGATTTGCGATCATCAATATCATCAGTCTAATTAGAATCTATGAAACCAACAATGTGAGGATCCCTTGCTATGTAGCTAATGTCATAACATGTTGTACCTCTAATATACCTCAAGATATGTTTGGAAGCTTTCCAATGAATCTCATGAGGACCATGGGAGAATCAAGAGATAAGTACAATCATAGTGGAAATATTAGGAGGTGTGTGTGTCAAGTACAAAAAACTACCCATAAACTATCCTTATAAAGTGAAATCCACTATAGGAGTAGAGAAAGTGCTAGATAAAACAACACCTAATTGAAAAGGTGTGGGAGTAGGCTTGCAATAAAGCATGCCAAATCTCTGAAGCATATCAAGAGCATACTTTTTCTAGAGTATAGCTATCCTATCTGAAGACTAAACAACCTATAGGCCCAAAAAATAGTGCAGAAGTCCAAGATCTATCATCTCAAACTACTCTCTAAATTCTTGTTGAACACTCTCTATCATGGAGATTGAGATTCCTATGATGATGAGGTTATCAACATAAAGCACAAGTATCATTGAGTCATCCCCATGACATTAAATATAAACTATAGGATCAAAGTGGCATTCAGTGAACTATGAAGCAAGCAAGAAGCAACCCATCTTCTCATACCAAGCCCTAGTGGCTTATTTGAGACCATACAAAGACCTCCAAAGATAATGTACCAATGAAGAGTCCTACACAAAACCATGAGGCTACTCCATACAGATCTCCTTATGAAGATCTCCAAGAAAAAAGTAACTCTTCATGTCCATCTAAGAAACTGTCCACCCTTGTGAAGCTGTAAGAGAGAGTACAAAGTGAATAGAATTCATCTTGGCAATAAGGGAAAAGGTCTAAAAGTAATTAATACCCTCAACCTATGAAAACCATTTACAACAAGACGTGCCTTGTACCTATCAATAGAGCCAGCTGCAACATACTTAGCATAGTACACCCACCAACACCAAACCAACTCTCTTCCTTTTGAAAGAGGACAAAGATCCCATGTATGGTTCTTCATCAAAGAAGAGTACTCCTCACCCATAGACCTATCCCACTCTAAGTGTCCTATCACCTATGAAAAGCTTTATAGATCATCTAGAATGGCATGACTCAAGAGGTCACTACTTGTAGTATGAGAGTGAGTGTGATGAGCATCAGTAGGATCACCTGCCAAAGGTCCTACTACATCAATAGTATCACAAGCCCACTTGGGAACTTATGGATCATCTAGTGGAGGTGGGGAAGGGGGGTTGATATCTAGATCTTCCTTAGAGCATGTGTAATCCTATAGAGGAGTAGAGGAACTAGTGGGTAATGAGGAAGAAGCTGGAGAAGGAAGATCAATTAGAGGATAACACTCATCAAACTAAACATCTCACCAAAGCAAGAAATCTCTAGAATCATAATCTAACAACCTATATGCCTTCACATCCTCACAATAGCCAAAAAAAAAAGAGTGGTTGACTCTTCTTCTCCATGTCTTTCTACTAAGGATTTGGGATAAATGTCGAAGCCTCACTACCAAAAATGTGAAAAGTAGAAACATTGGGCTTGACATGAGTCCAAGCCTCCTTAGGAGTCATTTATCACAATACCTTGTGAAGAATCTAAATTTGAATATAGTTGGCACAATTGACAACTTCATCCTAGAATGAAGAACTCATTAATCTAGATTAAATCATACAATTAGCCATCTCTTGTAATGTCATGTTCTTTCTCTCTACAACCCCATTCAGAGAACTAATTTTATAAACCATGCTCAGTACAAAAATCTCTAAAAGACCGATTCACATATTCCCCCCATTGTTAGTGTGATACACTTGACAGAAAGGCCAGACTAGTTCTCTATAAATGTCTTAAGGATTCGAAAGGAATCAAAGACATAAAACTTGTACTTTAGATAGCACACCAATGTGCATCTAGATAAGTCATCTATGAAAGTGAGCACATATCGAGCACCTAAAAAAGATGAAGTGAGAAATAGCATAAGATCACTATGTATTAACAATTGATCTAAGGCAACCTAATCAATAGCTCCCATATAATCATTTTTTGTAGATATTTGTAGTTGACATGGCCAAAATGCTCATACCAAAGCTTTCTCACTATGTTTGCATGAGCAATGAGAGAAATGCCTATAGAAATAGAGTTCTCAAAACCATCAAACCGATATAAGTGAGACTGAAGATCAACACTCTCTGTAGAAATAACCAATTCAAGACCATGGAGGTCTCGAATAACCACATCATGTTGTGAGAACTCAACTATCTTTTTAGAGCCTAAGTGAGAAATCTAAAAGATAGATAGGAGGTTCGTACACATGCCTGGAACCAATAGAACATCACGTAGTGAACCACCTTCTAAAGAGATAATTCCTAAACTTGTGACTGAAAGATGAGAATGATAATCAACTATAAGTTGTGTAGTAACACTTTGAGAAAGTGAGACAACTAAATCAGGTGAGTGTGTCATATGATGGGAAGCTCCAAAATCAAGAATCTAAGAAACTATAGAAGATAATGCTCATGTAGAAAGAGCATGTCCTTTCCCTAAAGGAGGTGGTGTAGGCTTCAAAGAAGAAATACTATAATGTTGCATGACCTCCTCTAATGCCTCAAGGTGTTCCCAACACCTGGAAACTAGATGTCCTTCCTTGCTACAAAAACTACAAGGTTCGCCCATTTACTTCTTAATCTTGGAGGAAAACTCACTAAAATTAGAAGAATTTCCCTTCTAAGAGGGCTTTTGAGCATCTAATTTAGGATTAGGCTTGGAGGAACTCTAATTAATTGATGAATCTGACTAATGGTTTAGTTTCTACTTTGGCTTTCCTATAGATGTCTGAGCTACAAATGCCTTCATCTTAGAACTAGTCATTGTATCCAACTATGTAAGCTTTGACTACTCTCTAGTCAAGCAATCACAAAAGACCTCAAAAGTAGGCATAGACAATCAATTCCGCAAAGCATCTTTGATGGAATAGAAGGTAGAAGCAAAAATATGAAAAATTCACTTGAAGCTTAGAGAGAATCAAATAGATGCACTCAACATCAATCTTCATCTTTCCACAACCTTGCAACATGGATCTTTGTTGATTAAAATTCACCAAGAAGTCATCAATACTCAAAAATGAATCTGGTACAAGAGAGGGAAGCTCTACCTCTATCAAAAGTTTCCTTAACTCATTTAGAATACCAAACAAAAAGTGAAGCTTGGTCAACATAGCTAGAGAAGTATTGCACCCTTCCATATGAAATTGTAGACTATCTGATACCTATAATACAATCAATCTTATTGCCTCATCCATCTTGTTCCTATGTTGCATGATCTCATAAAGCCTTTAAAAAATAGGTAGCATGACATCTAAAAAAGACCACAACCCTTTTGACAAGACAAGTCAACTCATCAAGGTCTTCCAAGTGTGGTAGTTGTGAGGGGTCAGAAGTTCTAGGCAATAAGGTGTCTCAACAATTTTTTTAGAAGGTGTTGAATGTATTTGAATGTGCTTCTATTTTCCATAATTAAATAACAAAAATAATTTGACAAAACAACCCCTACAATGCAAAAAAACTGAACTCTAGCTGCTTGAAGTAATGCATAAATGAGAGAATAGCAAAAAAAATCAGAAATGAATAAAAAATACCTAGTACAAAATACTCATGATATTATAGAGAATCCAAAATTTTTTCAAGAAGATCTTTCTAGTTCTTTTTTTGGACCATAAAATGGAGTTATAATGAAAAAGTTATGCCCCCAGGAAGATAGAAGTCATCAATAGGCTTCGAGTGCAATAACATGTCACAAAATAGAAACAATGCCCAAAATTACCTATAGCATTGTCTCTATCTCAAAAGAAGCTTTTTGGTGCTTCTTTTGGATTAAAAAAAACCCCTATATGCTCAACATATTGCAAAATGAATAGAGGGCCCCTATAAATGCTTTAAACACACACACACACACACACACACACACACACACACACACACACACACACACACACACACACACACATATATGTATGTATGTAAGTATGTATGTATATGTATGTATGTATGTATGTATGTATGTATGTATATTTAAATGTATATATATATGTGTGTGTGTGTATGCATGTATATATGTATACATATACATGCATATACATATACATATACATATATATATGCATATACATATATATAAATAAATATATATATGTATATACATATATATAAATAAATATATATATGTATATACATATACATATAGATATATACATATATGTATATATGTACATGTATATGTATATCTATGTATATATGTATATGTATATATATATACATATATACATATATATGTATACATGTATGTATATATGTATATATATGTATATATATATATGTATATGTATATGTATATATATTTATATATGTATATATATAAATATATATATGTATATGTATATGTATATGTATATGTATATGTATATTCATGTATATATACATGCATATACATACATACATACATACATACATACATACATATGAAGAAGTGGAGGGGCGAAGCCAATGGAAACAATGGTGGGCTGACAGACCAAAGTGGCAACCAAAGTATAGTTTATGATGGTTGGAGGAAGGATCATGACAACCAGGAAAATAAATTATCACCAGAAAATTTTGCAAGCCAACAGAACTTTAGCAATGCTAGAAAAGTATTGCCTAATGCTAGAAAGGGGGTTGTGGGCCATAAAATGGCCAAATTCCTTCTTCTTCTTTTTCCTTTAAAAAAAATCTTAGTAATGCACGTAGGAGGCCATATGGCCCTACTGAGAAAAAATAATTGCTTCCCAGATTAATGTTGTCCAAAATGGATAAAGTTTATATGAAAATGGGGGTGTTGATGCCTTCAAAATCCATATGTGAGGTCTATTTGGCACCAAAGTGCTCTAAAAGTTAGAGGCTCCCCTATTTTCACAAAAAAATAGCCAAAAAACTCTAGATTTATTCTATCAAGCCCTTGTTCTCCTTTTTCTCCAAATACTAAACAAGCTATAGCAGATCTAACTTTGATACCATGAATAATTTGAGAAATAAAAATCCACAAAGTTGAAAGAATAATAACATGAAAAAATCTATCAAAGAGAAGAAAAAGACAAGAGAAGGCAAGGATTTTGCTCTAAAAATATGAAAAATTTTATTCTCATAAATGAAAAGGATGCAAGATAATTATAAATGATCTACCCTTATAGAAGGAGATTGAAACCTAAAAGGGGTAACCTAAAAGTTAAATGCTATTTAATAAGTATTAATTAATTATTAGATGATAATGCAAAATGTGCATAAAGTGAAATCTTAAGAAGGGAGTAAAGTGCATTTAATAAATGAAATGAAATTAACACTTTACTCTAACACTCTTATTACATGGTTATGTCTACAATTCAGTTTAATTTGTTTGATTTCATACACAAGTTATAAAGAAATTAATGATATCAAATTTTGGTCTAAAGTTTGTAGTATAATATTTCACCACCCCCCCCCCCCCCCCAAGTATTCCCTCTTTCTAACAATTTTTAGTAGAGAAAAATTACTCAAAAGCACTCTTGAGTAGATTCATATTTTTACTAAAGAAAGACATAACCTTAAAGAAAGATATGAAGTGTTGGAATTAAAGATAGAGTAACTGAGGGGGGGGTGAATCAGTAACTCACAAAAATTTATTTCAACCAATTCCCTTAGATATCTTAAAAATCTAGTGACTATTTTTTTTGGTAAACAAATGTTGTAACTCGGTAAGATTAAACTATTACTTTTTCAAGAATTCATGCATGTAACTAAAAATAAAGTGAACGTAAGAGACACCACATTTAACATGGAAACTCAATATGGGAAAAACCACCAAGTAACTAGTCACTAATTTCTCATTCTTCTAAAGTGAGCCCTATTAGGAGCCAACCCTGTTAAAGGTTACAATACACACTGTTAGGTGTGACCCTGTTAGAGGATTTAATCACCCTATTAGGAGTGGCCTTGCTAAAGGTCTTTAGAACAATTCAACTAAACTGTCACCTTGTTAGAGGATTTACAAAATGTTTGTTAAACCAACTCTGTTAAGAGATTTGAAATCACTGCTACAATGGTTAGAAAGCAACAATGAATTGACCTGAACAAGATGCAACTGAATTTTTTGGTTACAGGTCTTTGTTCAGCATCATTAGATCCTCCTTGATCAAATATGGCTCTGCTGCTCCTCAATGATCTCTAATCATCCTTCAAATTTTCTTCCACAACAATCAGTCTTCATATCACACTAATTCCACATTCTTTCACTTCATACCTTTTAAAATTTGCAACTTGACTTCTTACTTATACCATTCAGATTGTCAAGTCAGCCTATTTACATGTTGCATTTACCAATAAATTGTACATCAGTTGGCTACAAATATTACTCTGAACAATAAATGCTATTTCATAAGATAATGAAATCCTTTACTGGCCGACCCTACTTGGTAAATATTACTTTTGGAAATTTTCTAAGTTAACCATCTTGACTCAGTTAACATTGCAATATCCTTAAAATCCTTTGGCTACTAAGTTTTCTCACTAAGAACTAAATCCTTCAGTAAGAATTGCTTCTTCCAAATTACCTTAGATGATCGAGTGAGCTTGGTAAGAACTGCTTCTTCCAAATTACCTTTGATGACCGAGTGAACTCGGTAAGAACTGCTTCTTTCAAATTATCTTTATTGACCGAGTGAAATTGGTAAGAACTATTTCTGTCACATTTTCTTTGATTACCAAGTGAACTCGGTAAGAACTAAATTTCTTTGATTACCTTGAAATCTTGGTAATCAATTGTCTACTTGGTAGACACTATCCTTTTCCTTGCTGACCTTCTGAGCTTAGTAGACACTGTCCTTTGCCTTACTGACCTTCTAAGCTTTGTAGACACTATCCTAATGACTAATATGACATTTGTGTGACATCAAAGACAACACACAATTGAACAATTGTGTCCAACAATGAAGATGAAAAAGACTACATTGAAAATTTGAAAGACAAGATATTCATCTCAAATCTAGAAAGAAACCTAAAGATTATACAAAAATAGTAATGAAGTATCAAGTTTAAGGAAAGAAAATGAGATTCTGAAAAATGATTTGAAGATCATCAAATTGAAGCCGTGTTTGAAGAAAGATGATAAAAATTTTGAGTCTAAGTTTATATCTAAGAATGTAGATCTAAGATCCCATCTTACAAAGTTACATCTGAGCTTGACTCCATTAAGTTAGAACATGTTGAACTTAAAATATACAACTTTATTGTGAAAGAAGAGTTAACCCAAACTAAGCAACAATTAGAAAAATTATATTCTAGTAGTGGAAAAATTGATGAGAAGCTATATTTTTAGAGACCATTATATGATAAGAAGTGTCTTGCATATTTTATTGAGGAAAAGTTAGCCAAGAAATCTGGAACAAGAAAGAAACCATATCTAGTTGTTGAACATCATCAATATAAGGATGACAAAAATAAGATTAAATCAATTCAATCTAAGGATGCATCATAAAGTTAAGTGAGCAAATCAACCTAAGAAGGTTAATGAACTAGAAGCAACTTAGAAAATTGAATCACCTAAGGAAGTAAGGTATGTATTTAAAGGTACTAATTGTATAGTTAAGTCATATGAAGAGAAATTGTATAGTTAATTCATTCAAATCTATTACCAATTTTCACTATTATAATTGTCATGGCTTTATTTATAAAGGAGTTGATTGTAAGAAACCTAAATTTGATAATAATAATAGTAATAGTAGAATGTTTAGAGGTACTAACCTTGTAGGTGAAAGAAAGTGATCAAATGAAGGAATTAATAGAACAAGGAGCAACATTGTGCATTATAAATGAAAGAACTTTGTACATATTGTTAGAAATTTTAGATCACTAGTTAACCAATATGGACCTAATAAAAAAAAACATGCACTAGTATGTCAACTATGCAACAATTTTAGTCATATAGTGACATTTTGTAAAATTCATATGAGGAACATCTACCATAGTCCAAATTTTAGAAGAAATAACAATAGAGATACCAGAAGGAATGATAGAAGCAATAAAATTAGAAAGATAAGTTAATAGAATATGTCCAGAAGAATTCAAAGAGTTATTTTCCAAAGAAAAGTATCCATCAAGCTCAAACATAGTATTGGAAGAATAGTCATTTGATGTAACTACAAGAAGATTAAATTTTACAACTATTTTTATTCATCCTATTTGAATTAAGCATCTTTTATAACTAAAATGAGAAGTAGAGAAGTAGAAGAGACAAAAAATGAGGAGTTAAGATTTGTGGAGTTAGGTATGAGGTAGTTCATGATGAATTGAAACTATTATTAAGATCACATTTCATTTTCAGATTTCATGTGAGTGCTCAAAAGAAAACAAGTTTACTAGTAACTAGGAACAACTTTGTATTCATTGTTTAATTGCACAATTAGTTCAAAGATTGATATGGTGAGATTTAAAGGATGTGACTAAGATCAGATGCATTATTCAATCATGTGAAGAGTTAAGCATTAGTAAAGAGTTAATTGACAATAATTAAAAGAAAATTGATTTAGTGATTTTGAGTGTGAAGTGCAGAAAGCCCTAGCTATGTGAAATCAAGGTATTTATCATCTATGCAACTGAAATTCTAAGGTTTTATCCTAAAATAATGGCTACACTAATAGTTTTTGATGTGAATGAATGCCTTAGATACAATTTTAAGAAATGCATGTATGTGTCTTTGGAAGATGACCCATTAGTAGCATTTTCACAAGTTCCTTCAGATGTATTGTATGTAGAAGATATTAGAGCCTACATTTATTATAAGTTTGAGAACATTGGTGATGAGGACATTCATAAGGATGTGAACTTAGTATGCACCATTGACCTATTCTTGAAACAAGGCTTTGAAAATCTAGATGAGATGGACATCATCTGACATATAATTTATACTGAATTTTACAATCACGAGTGGACTAGGATAATTCTAAATAGAATTCATGAGGAAATGTTTTGGTAGGATACATCCCTATGATGAAAGAAAATGATATGATGCATGAGTTTACAGGTTTGATTAATGAAGAATGCAACCCTAACAATGAAAAAAATGTCAAAGGGATAGTAGAGACAACTCTAAAAACTAAATCAGATAACAGGAACATGAGATTAGATCTAATTAAGGAAAGAGATGTCAAAATATTGAAAAAAATTATTCGATATAAAATGAAATATAGTTCTTGAATAAACTCTGTACATACTACATTTATATATGAAACATATCTTATGTCTATAAAGAAAGAGAAAGTGAACATGTGTGAGAATGTAAAATATGAAATTTTGGATAACATTAAGAGGATTAAGAAGAACAAGAATGCAATGTTCAAATTTGAATATCTTATCACTCATCTATTTTTCCAAGTTATGATAAAATTTCTAGGAATGCTTAATTATGAATGGAATGGAAATAAGTACATAATGAACTTGATAACACATAATTTCTGAGGACATTCTAAAGAGAGAATAACTGAGGAAATTACAAAAGTGATGAAGAGTTTTTAGTTTGAGATAAAACAAAGATATAAAATTTCACCCTCATTACAAAGATGCTATCTATTTTATGGTAGAACTATATGCAACATGCATGGAGGAAGTAGATTTTAGAGTCAAACTCATTAACCCTATGGGCTATGAGATAACAAACATTTGAATAGAAGGATATGGAAAGATAATCCTTGAATGTGTAATAGATGAGGACTATCCTAGATGGGGGATGTATGATGAAAAGATGAAATAAGAAAAAAATGAGTTGTATAGAAAAGACATTAAAAAAAAAAGAGATTTGATAAGACAATTGAAATCATACTAAAAGAAATAGGTATGACAAGAGGGGAACATGGAGGATCTATGGAAATCACCAAAGAACTAAAGCCAATTGGTAAATCAAATGTAACTTAGAAATGAAGTTATACAATACAAGAGATAATTAAAAAACCTCTTTACAATGTTTATATCTTCAATATTTGATCTTTTCCTTTACTTCTTATCTCAAAAATCACAATCCTTTGATCATACATCATAATTCACATCACATAAAGTTCCCATAGTCTTTCTTAGAAGAACACTTAACTTCACATATCATAATCTTCTTTTATAATTTTTTTCATCTTTCTTCATCTTTCTTCATATTCACTTAATTTTCTTCATCCTTCTTCCTATTTTCTTCTTGGTTCCCTTGTTCCTTTTTCTCCTCCAATAGTTCAAACTTTATCATCAATGACAATAACTAATCAGCAATCATCAACAATCAAAAACCATCTCAATTACCTCCTAAAATAGTCAACTTTGACATTCCGCATCCTTCCAAAATTTTCCACCTAATTACATATGTAGATCTTCATTTTGGTTAAAGTTCAAACCATCTAGTCACTTGGTCAATAATAGTTCACCTCAAAGTTTGTGCTCATTATGAAAATAGAAAATCTTCTCCATACAATCATCTTTGAATTATTCTGGTCATAGATCTCATAAAAAATCTTGTTCTTATCCCTTATGCTTCTCAAGAATTCTTAATTCTCACCGTTTATCAGCTTCATATCTCATCTTTCTATTTGCTCTCCAATCGGTAAACATTACTACTTTACTTGGAGAACACATCACTGAGTTAACACTAGAATTACTTGGTTAACACTAAACTTTAACTCTTCTTTGCTAGACACTCAATGAAAAGTGTAATCACTCATAGTAACTTATATTTTGATGTATACATAAACTCTATTACAACTTTACATGATTACAAAAATAATCAAACCAACATTATATTGTCAACTTCCAATTCATTCATGTGCCCATTGAATACCAATACTTATCAACTCTATAATCATCATGCTTCCTTCAAATTGGCTTCATCAATCAAATGATATGGAGCTCTCCTATATTATCATAATATCTAACTAACTAAGGCTTGATATAAATGATAGCATAATATCAGATATGAGTCTTTCACATATAATAATAGCGCTATTAGTTACATTATCAATTGCATCTAACATCTATATAATTGAATGTCACAATAAAAAGTGTGATGATAATTAACGATGTGTTGCATCAAAATGGTTGTTGAATAATTGCAATTATAGGTAGAAGTTTAGATTAATTATATTTATATAAGAAATTTAGAAGTATTATTCCTAATTAATTTCCTTTTTGAATCTAAAGAGCTTCTCAAATATAAATATTTGAAGAATATTACTCCTCAGAGGGTTAGAAGGATCTTAACAAGTCTCAAGATTAATTCCCTCAACTAAGTCTCTCATTAGCTTGAGGTAGAAATCCTCCTATGTATTTACTCTAACAATGCAAATCTTCTAACATGGTTAGAGACAACTCGCTTAACTAATTGACTCCTAATAGGGGTAAGCATTTAATAAGGAACATTCCATAAGAATGATAAATACTTGTGGGTTATAATTTCAACTATATGTGTTCCCTTTCACCAGTGGTTTCAATGTTGGAAATAACAATGAGAAAGTATGTTCTTGGGGAGGTGGGGTGAATGAACACTTAAAACATTTTCCTCTTAGAACATATTACCAACATCCATCTCATAACTTAAGATGTAAACTTAAAAGCATAACATGCATCACATCCATAGAATAAAGTAAATAACACATAACACAATAAATTTGGTTACATAGAAACCCTCTAATGAGAGGGAAAAACTGGGGTGGGGATGACACTCATGAATTTTCACTACAATAGCTGTAAAGTGTGACCTATTATGGTTACAATGTGTTTGATCATAATCTATGATCTACCCTGTGAAAGGTCTACATTGTTAAAGGCTTACAAAGACTATTAGGTCTCACCTTGTTAGAGGATTTAAACTTACAATAAAGAAAGCACTCGATTAAGAGATTTTCTTTGTATCGTGCCTATTAGAATGATTTAGCACCATGATCCTTTGGTTAGCACCTTTCTTCTTGATTTTAGATCTTCTCCTTACTATTTAAACCTTGATCTTCCTAATCAGATACGTCTCCCCTGTCCTTTCACTTCTTTACTCTATTCTTCTCAAATTGATTCTACAATGCATAGCTCTATCGTAGCCATCTCAACCACCATGAATGCTCTATAAACTCTTAGCATTGCCTCCTCACATATACATATTCCTTTTAAGTTTTATCCTTATTTTATAAACTTTGGTGGTGATGAATTAAGCAATAATCAATAGCTAAGGTTGATCTTTATTTCCACCTAATGCTTCCCTCAATCTAATTGGTTGCATGTATTGCATAGGGATTCATACTATGACTCCATATATATAATTCATAATTGTAAAATATGATTATGTCAGCCCAAAAATGGTTTTATAGAATTTTTTTTCATTACAATCATCTATTTCATAAACTATTTACCTAACATCTAAAGACTCTGATGCTTAGCCTTCACTCTACTCTTAATGATATAAATTTTCTTCTAAATAGCTTGACACACTTTTCTTTCTTGGCACTTATATCACTCGACACATACTATTTACTCTACTTCCTCTACTATCTTGACACTTGAATGACTCAACATGCACTGAGTGCTTGATGTAGACACCTAAAATTCATTAGAAAATAATGTATTTTTATTTTCTGAAAAAAATTTGATGACATCATCATTTATTAATTAATTAATTATTTAATTAATTTATTTATTTTTATGCCATTAAATCCCTTTATCTTAATTAAAAATATTTAATTAAGGAATCCCTCCCAAAAATGTTTAAATCTTATTTAAACATTATTTCCTTATTTATTAATTATTTAATTAATAAATTGACCAAAAAACCCAAAATAAATTAAAAAAATTATTTTTTGCCCAAAATTTGGCCAATTTCCTTAAGACCACTAACCTCTTCCAAAATTTTCTAATCTTTCTTTAATTTTGATTAAAGGCTAATCCCATCATTTCCTACCCCTAATCCCAACTCAAAATATTTAATTAAGATTAAATATTAATCCTCATGTTTATTAAAAAAAATTTAATAAATATCTCCTCAACCCAAACCCTTGAAATAAATAAAATTTTATTTATTTCCTAAAAATCTAATTTATCCTCATCTTAAGAAGTTCTAGACTCTTCTAGAAAGTCTTCATCCTCATCTTAGGAAGTTCTAGACTATTTTAGAAAGTCTTTATCCTCATCCAAAGTCTAGACTCTTCTAGAAGATGTCTTTAAACCTAATCCTAATCCCCTCCTAACCTTGTCACATTCCCTAAACATGGGTTAAGACTTACTAACTCAAGCCAAAGTGAACAAATATCTCCTCCTTCACCCACCCTCATTAAATGTCATCCACTTGTCTATCCCTAAGCTAATCCTAAACCATAATAATCCATCCTCTAATCATTTGCACAATCCTAAGCAAGCTTAAAACCTTCCAAATCAATCCCAAGTCAAAATTCCTCTCATCTTCCTCAAAATATCCCAACCATAAAACTTTATGAAGCCCACTAGGCCATAAATGACTCTTCCAAAGCCCTTTCATTGCTCTTACAAGCCATTATGAGGGTCTTTATGAAGATTTTATCCCTTGAGCCTCCTTTGTTGACTCATCTTTCCCCTTTCCTCCATCCTCTCACCTTGTGACATGTATCACTCCCTGATTGGCTGTAAGGAAGCACAATCCATGTGCTCTCCTCTCATGCAATCTGAGCCCTCCATGAGCTTTTCCCCATCCTTGCATCTTAGCCCTCAATCCCTCAAGCCTCTTGCCTAAAAATTAGATCCTTCCCCTTTGCAAAACAACACAATCCATGAAGTAAAGTCATAATTCCATTTTAAGAAGCCACTTTACATCAAAACCATATATAGTCACACCCAAATTCCAACTCCATTTGAAGCCCTTTTTGAAGCATAAGCTTGAGCATACATCCTATCTTTTTAGACAAAGTCACTCAACAAGAGAGCTTCTCATTGAGAGAGCCCATTAATAGCTCATATTCTCAATTGAGAGCTCATCTTAGTCTATCTTGAAGTTTATGAATTTTTTTTTAGTTTTTAGAAGCTTTATTTAAATTTGGTTTCTATTAGCATACTAACATTGCTTATATACATTTTGGCACACCCGGTAGGACCCCGCATGGGTCATCTTCATTAGCTTTTTTAGTCAAGTTTTGTATGTCATTTGCTAATTTTGGCTAATTTTACTTGTTTTTGTGATTGGTAGGATTGTATAAATTGGTTTTGTAGGTCCACATGAACATGACGAAGACAAAGGAACTCATAGTCTATCTCATAGTGTTTTCACATTTTTCAAGCTTATAGGTGGACAAAGCACTTGGAATTCTTCTTCGTCTTCTTGTCTATATTCTTCTTATTCCATCTACTTCTTCTTCTTCTTCTTGTGGGAGATCTTGGCCATTTTCTTTTAAGAAAGCAAAATCATACACACTTCTTTTTAGTACTTAAAATTAACCCCCAAATCATACTTAAATCCATTAAAAATTAAAAAATTTCAAAAAAAAAAAAAATCTTTTAACAAGTGAAACTAAACCAATCCAATCATTTTCATCCTTGCAAAATCAAGGTTTTAGATGCATTCATGCAAAGTTAGGAACACTTCATTTTTTGGAATTTAAAAATAACTTCAAGTTTCCATTTCAAAAGGTTCAAAATCAACACTAAGTGCACACTAAAATCTAAATCAAACTCAAACCATCAATCAAGGATAAAATGAACCTCATTTGCAAATATTTTAAAGCTCTTTTAAAAATCTTATGAAAACTAAGAGTCCTAAATGGTTGCCAAAATTGTCCTAAAAGCTTTGTTATTTGTTCCAAACAAATGTCTTGTTGCAAAATCTTGAATGTTTCTTAGGTTTTTCATGCATTAAAACAATCTAAGAATATCATTTTTGGGCTTAAAACATGCAAACTAGAACACAAAATCTTGAATGAAAACCAAAGTCCAAAGAGTCATTTTCACTTTTGAGTCCAAAACAATCTTGAATGATCTAAGGTTAAAACAAAGCACTTCAAAGTTCTTAAAACAACACACAAAATCTCAATCTTGAATGAGGAAAAAACTTGAATGTTTAAACACTTGTCTTTGAACGCATGTTGCTAAAATGAACTTGAATGTTTAAACATTTTCCTTTTGAATGAATGTTGCTCAAACATAATCTTGAATGCCATGGATTAAAATCAATCTTTCTTGGAATGCATGCTTAAAACAAACAAACTCAATCTTGAATGCAAAAGATCAACTAACCATTGCAATATCTCACAATTCAATTTTTGGGACATAAAAAGAATCTACATTCTAGGAACTTCCTAAATAATAAAAATCAAATAAAGACGCTTTAAGTGAGTTTGTAGTTGGACTCACCCTCTTTAATCACCCATCAATTTAACCATTGGTTGCAATCTCAGTGCCATCTATGGGGATGGGTCCACCTAAGAGGGTGTTAAGTGCTCCACAAAAATCAAACTTTACTTACTTGTATTTTTGTTAGTTTTTCTAACTTAAAAAATTTCTTAAATGCACATTAGGCTTGCTAACACTTCATTTGGACATAAAAATTGAACAAATCTCAACGTGGAGGGCCTCTAGGCATGCGTTTGAAATTGAATTTCACACATCTTTGTTTTGGGCTTAAAAAAAACTCACACTCAATCTTGAATGCCTTAAAGAAAAATCAATCGATACTTGACATGGAGGGCCTCTGAGTGCACGAGTTTACTTTTGTTGACCCTAAATCTTCTTGGTGTATTCATTCTTTGATCAATTTTACTTTTGTTAACACTTCAAGTTGGAATTGAAAATTTTCATCCTAAACATGTGTGTTTGCAAGGTCTAGATTAGAAAACTTAAATGTCAGTTGGAAAAGAATTTTGTCTTTTAGCCCAAGATCATCCAAGTCTTCTTTCAAGGCCATCTTGGGTGCATAAGATTAGGATCCAAAATCTTGTTTAAGTTTTAGGAGGTCTACTTGGGGATTTCATCACCCCTTGGGATGACCTCCACTCCAGCGTTCTGACAGAGTATAAAGGTCAGGAGCCGAATCCAAAGACACCTCTCTTGGAATCAAGATTTTGTCACTCAGGCTAAGCCTCAAGGAACTTTATACCCTTGAGAAGTGAAAGAGGAGAAGTGGGTTACCGCTCCTCTTGGCTATGTGACATTATTTTGGTTTCATCTACGGATTTAGGCCTCACATACCTTGGGTATATCGAGGACTCCCTAGCTAAACCAACTGTCAACCTTGTAGACAACCATCTAAGATGTTAATGTGTTTGAAGTGACTGATTGAAACATTTGTAGAACATACACACTCTATGGCGCAAGTATCACATTCTGAGAATCAAAAACTTCTATCTGGTTGTTCCTATCTATTGCTTGATTTTTTACTTGTTGAATGAATGTTTTCCAAACTTGGTCAATCCTAGCTTAGGGAACACTTAGCGTAGTCACTGCCTATTCCAAAAGTTGAATGAGTTGAAGCAAAACAACCAAAATCTATCTAAGCCAAGCACATTGAGAAATTTATGTCAGAACAACCCAAACCCAAACTGAAGTTTCACAAAGTCAAACTCAAGCCATCTTAGGCATACCAAGAAATTTTAGTCAAGAGAAAGGAAATAACACCAAGTCCTTGAATTGCCAAACTCCACAAAGTAGAGGACAAAGCTACCGACGAAGCCCTTCAAGATGCCTAGTTAGATCGCACTATCAGACTTAACCAACATCTAGGAGTTAACCCTGCTTATGCATTACCAACTAGGCATGATTTCTTTGATTAGACCCCCTTGTTTCTCCACGTCTTCTTGCATAAGCTTCACATTAGAGTCATCCTTGTAGGTAAGCCAGCCATCTTTAGTCCTCCCCTTAAGCATTTTAGCTCATCCATCTCATTTAGAACCAAATCATCTAGCCAACAATCCAAAATCTTCACATCCAAGCCTTCAAAATTGTTGTCACTTTGCCAAAAGTTTGCCATTCTTAACATATTCCAAATCCACCGATCTCACCAAGGTTATCCCTTTAACAGAGCTTTGTCTAGGGTAATCTAGCTTTGTCACTTGTTATCCCTCATCACCTTGAGCTATAGGTTGGGATCCACAAGTGGTCAATCTCGTGTTCTTCCTAAAGGATCATCAGTCTATCCTTAATTTGACACAATCACCACCAAGCTTGCACATAGGAAAGTAGACCTTTCATGCTTTGGCAACATATCTTTGAAGTTAGAATCCCCAACCCAATCCTCCTTAGGTTTTATCATACAACTTTGCCTCAACCTAGGAAATCATTTGCATAGAAAAGCCTTCCCCTTTGCATCCATCAGCATTGTTGCATGTCATCCCTAGGAACATTCTGCATTTTCATGCCACTCGTCACTCATTTAGCCAAGAAGAAGAAGGAAACAATGGAGCCCTATCATTTGGATCAAATAGCTTTTCTCCCCTTGAGCACCCAACCATCCTTCAGCCTAGAGAACACTATGCCATCACCTACTGACATTGAAGCTTTCATGAACCAACTAGGAAATGCAGTATTGGTGAACACCACTATAGACAAACAACAAAGAAACAATCATGGCTAACTTTTGAAGGGACAACATAGGAGCCTTCGACTTTGGAAGACTTCCTCCCTTATCAGATCCATCTCACCCATTGTTTGGACAACTCCCACCACCCATAGGCTCTTATGATTAAAATTATCCTCAATATGTGCCAAAAGAAGAGCCTCAACCCACCCCATATGATCCAACAGACCCAAACATACCAGCCTCCACTCAAGTTGAAATCTCCTTTCTGCAAACCAATCTAGCCACCACCACTCCACCATTGGTCCATACCACTCCATCCAAACCCCCTTCACCCAAAACACCTCATCATTCACTCGCTTCACTATTAGTATTGCTACTCTCCAACCCAGCCTTCCAAATCCACCCATCTCCCAAATCAGTGCTAGCATCTTTGGCCAACATTGACAATATACAACCAGGATGCCACCCATGGGGCCAAGTAATCAACCCTTCATCACCCCTAGCTTGTTTACCTCAGCTTAGAACACAATTCCATCATTTCCACTAGGTCCTTGGAGCTCAATGCCATCAGCCACAAATCCACAAACTACTACCCTCATTCCACAAAGCTATCAAACCCCACAAGCTATTACCAATGTTCTGCCAAGCTCTCAAGTGACCCAAGCTCCTACCACCACTCTACCAATCTTTCAAATCTAGCCACCAAGCTATCAAACCCTATCAGTTCCATTCCCAAGCTTTCAATTCCCACCACCTCCACCACCAACTAATCTATTACCTCCTATTACTAACTATTTTTCTGTGCCACTTCTAGGAGGAAATCCACCACCACAAACCACCAATTACTTGGCCTCTTTTTCCATGCAAATACCTTCCCAAATGGGGGCACAACCCACATATATTGGTCAAACTCCTCAAATCCAAAGTCAAGTTCCCTGATCCTTTCCCCAAGCTTCACACCCATCTTATACCTTACCTCCACAAAGCAATCCATTTATCCCACAACCAGCTTATGTTCCTCAATCCCAACCTCAAATCCAATATCAGCAGCAAACTTCACAACACATGCAGCAATATGTGCCACCTCCACCTCAGCAACCCATCATCCACCATTCAGTTGCCCAAGCCATGTACAATCCTTACCAGCCCATAGCCTAAAGCCATCCATATTGCATTGCCCCATCTAGCACATACCTACCTCAGGGCACTCCTACATTGGCGGCACCCCAGCCATCACCCATTAGTTCAGAATGGGAAGCCATGAAGATAGCTTTCAAGAACATCCAAGAGGGAAATGATCCAAAAACCTTCAAGTTTGAGAATGTGTGTCCTTACCCATTTGACAGAGCCATTACCATGACACCATTTCCCAAACACTTTGAGGTACCCAAGTTTGACAAATTCAAAGGAAAAGGAGACCTTGTCACACATATCAAAGAATTTTACATGCACTGCCAAGAAGTGGCATACAATGATGTCTTCCTCTTGCACCTTTTTCCCAAAAGCTTGGCTAGAACAGCTCTTGAATGGTTTTATAGAATCCCATATGGCACAATTAGAAACTTTGCTGAATTTTTTGAGGCATTTGTAGCCCAATATGCCCATCTTGTTGAAGCAGAGCCCTCAGCAGTTGATCTTGTCCACACTAAGAAAAAAAGTGGAGAAAGCCTTCCCGAATATTTGCAAAGATGGCAAACCCTTACCACCCGCATATCTTGCACCTTGCCAGAGCACCATTTGGTGAAAATATTTATTGATAATGCCCATCCCAACTTGGCTCACCACATGACCATGAACTGTTTGCAGACTTACAAAGTTATCAAAGAGAAAGGAATGATCCTTGAGCAAGGACTCATTAAAGATGGTGTGGTCAAGATTTACAAAGAAGCCGACCAAAATCAAACACATTCAAATGACAAGTCTAGGTATTAGAACAAAAACAAGCACATTGCAACAAATGGGGTTACTGATATGAGACATATGAATATTGTTGGTCCTTCCCAAAATCAATCCAACCCACCTTATCAACCAAAAAATCAACAAGCTATCAACTACCAACAGCAAAATCACCAAAGCTATCAAAGCCACAATCCAGGACCCAACTTTCAAAGGTCTAACAATCAAGCTAATGCCATCAATGTAGCTACAAGGCAAAAGCCCAGATTCCAACCTACACCTAGAAACTATACACCCCTTAGTGAGCCATCGGATGTCATTTTTGAGAAATTAACTAAGAAAAACCTCATCAAATTTCCTCCTACCCAGCAAATTGACCCAAGAAAATCCAAAGCTGCATGGTACAAAGATAATGAGTACTGCAAATTTCATAGGGTAAAAGGTCACACTACCCTCAGATGCATGAAACTAAAAGATTATGTGCAGGACCTCATTGATCAGAAAGAAATCACCATTGGTGCCCAAACCTCTCCCAATGTAGGCTTACAGATCTATCAAAATGTTTTTCCTCCTCACAACAACCAAAATCCTAGAAAAGCACCTATCCAAACCAACAACAACAACACCAACAACCACCAGCCAAACCAATAGCATGGGAAGAACAATGACCACACTTCATCCTATATAGACTATGGTAGCCTCATAGGTTGTATATTCGAGAAAGAGCCTTCTGTCAATGTTATCAATATCCAAGGACCAAACAATGAGTGTCCAGTCACCACTCAAAGAGCACAATTAACATCACAAGCCCACCCATTTCACCAGCACCATTAGCTCCATCAAAAAGCCAGTACAATATCTTGGAACACCTTGGGAACATGCTAGCCCAAATCTCCATTTTAGACCTTCTCCGCACTAGTCATATGCACAAAAACATCCTTGATAGTGCTCTCATAAAATATCGTGCCCCTTTAGATATCAACGCTACTAATTTTTGTAATCTCGTTGGACACCTATCCTCCTCATGTGCCCTATGTTTCAGACCCACTGACATACCCATGGTCGAGCTAGATCACACCCTTCCACTTCGCATAGCCATTATGGTATCCAATTTTTTCGTCAAAAGAGTAATGATAGATAATGGATCAGCCTTGAATATTTGCACCCTAAAATTCATAAAACAAGCTAGGTATATTGAGGCAGATATCATCAATGAGGTTATCACCATCAAAGCTTATGACAACTTGGAAAGAACCATAGAAGGAACTATTTTGCTGCCAATCAAGGTTGGGCCAGTCATCGAAGAAACACTCTGTCGTGTTATTGATCTAAACCTACCATTTAACATCCTCCTTGGTCACCCATGGATTCATGCCATGAAAGCCATTCCATCCACTTACCATCAATGCGTCAAATTTCTGCATCAGGGCACTGAGGTAACCATCCATGCCGATCTAGAACCCTTTGCTTATTGCAATGCAGTTGAAGCTTCATATGCAAACCATTTCCCTGGAATTGATATCGGCACATCCATCACTAGCTCATCCCACACTTGTAATGACCTAGAAACCATCCTCGCCTCCACCCTATCTACCATGAAGATCAATAACAAAGGATGTGGAGAGTATAGTCTGTCAAATGCATTTGTTGTTGAGGCACTCCCACTTGATCCACACGCCCATGGACAATTGACATATCACAAAGCTAAGGAGATTCCACCTCCTTGATACAAATAGTTTGGCCCAAGAACTTTTGTATCCTCGAAAATCCTTCTTCATGAGGAGCTCACTCTAGATATCAAGAATTGGTTACATAAGGATGCACCTCCAAGAAATCAAGTACGCCTTGATCACTTCAGCCAGAAGTATCCCCAAGAACATAAGCTCCTCATTGACAAATGAAACTATCAAGGTGGTGGTCTAGGACTAGAAGAAAGAGGCATGTCGTGCCCTATCGATGCACACAAGTGGGAATCGAAGTCTGGTGTTGGCTTTGGCATACCCACAATTGGGGGTACCAATGAGAATGGTCATGCTTTTTCAAACATTCACCGTGACCTTATAAAAATTGAAGACATTCCTGAGGAAGTTGAAAAGAGAGCCTACAATGATATCCCAAACCAAATCTCCCTGGGAGACTCTGTTCTCCAAGAACTATCCATCCATTTCATTGACCTACCACTCGCCCATCCACAACTCATAGATTGGGACCAACCAAGCATCATACACATTGATGAGTTCACATCAGAGGAAGCACTTCTAAGATTCATGGGAGCCGAAACTCCTCACAAGAAAACGAAGCCAGATTCTACCTATATCTATAAGCTAGATCCCAAGGGGTATTTTGGAGAAAATTCCCAACCTAGTTCTGATACACCCAAAACTAGAACTAAGGTGAAACTGAGACTAGTTAGGGCAGCGAAGAGAACCCCTCAACAAGAAAATCTAGAGTCACAAGAAGACAATGAGGATTTAGCATTGCCTCCTCAAGATAATCAACCAGAGATATCTTCTATTCTAATTGAGGATACTAGAGAAGTAAACATCGGTTCCTCAAAGATCCCCAAACTTGTTCACATTGCTGCATCCCTATCACAAGACCAAGCTGATCTCCTCTTTGAGGTCTTAAGAGAGAACATTGGCCAATTTGCATGGTCATATCAGGACATGCCAGGACTTGATCCAAAGCTTGTAGTTCATCATCTTGCAGTCGATCCAAAGATCAGGCCTGTTAGACAAAAGCTTAGAAAAATGCACCCCAAGGTGGCATTACTAGTCAAAGCTGAATTAGAAAGAATGTTAGCTGCTAAGGTTATCCGACGTATCGACTACTCAGAGTGGATCACCAACATGGTCCCCGTCACTAATCCTTTTGGTGACATCAAAATCTGCACTGATTTCAGAGATCTTAACAAAACTTGTCCAAAAGATGATTTTCCCTTACCCAACATAGATATGATTGTAGACCTTATAGTTGGACATGAAATTCTATCCCTCATGGATGAATTTTTTGGGTATAATCAAAATCAAGATTTCAGAAGAGGATCAGCATAAGACAGCATTCACTACCCCTTGGGGAACCTTTAGCTAAAACCTGATGCCTTTTGGCCTAAAGAATGCTGGGGCTACCTATCAAAGAGCTATGAGAGCCATTTTTCATGATCTCATCAATAGCATTTTGGAGGATTATGTGGATGATATCTTGGTCAAATATCATACCTTCATGGATCATCTTGCTGACCTAGAGAAAGTCTTTGATAGGTTAGCCAAATATCATCTCATGTTGAATCCCAAGAAGTGTGTCTTTAGGGTCATATCTAGCAAGCTTCTAGGCTTTATAGTTTCTAAACGAGGTATAGAGATTGACCCCAAGAAGGTCAAGGCTATCTTAGACATGCCTCCTCCCTAGACACTGCAATAGCTTCACTCTCTTCAAGGAAAGCTTTAATCTATCTGGCGCTTCATCTCCCAGCTTGTAGATTTGTGTACACCATTTGCATATTTACTGAAGAAGGATGAGAACTTCAAGTGGGATCCTTTATGTCAGCATAGTTTCAATCAGCTCAAGAAGTATCTCACCAATCCCCCTATCTTGGTTCCACCAGTTCTTGGTTGTCCTCTAATTTTTTACATATCAGCAATGCCTACTGCTCTAGGGGTACTTCTAGCATAGCTCGATGACTACGACAGAGAAAGAGCCATCTACTACATCAGTAGAACCCTAGTTAGTTATGAACTGAATTATACTCCTATGGAAAAAGCTTGTTTGGCAGTTGTTTTCTCAACTCAAAAGCTTCACCACTACATGCTAAGTCATGTCATCCAACTAGTCTCCAAGATCGACCCTCTCAAGTATATGCTCTCTAGAACAGCACTTACAGGCTGTTTGGCCAAATGGGTTATGCTCCTTACTGAATTTGACATCCAGTATGTGGACAGAAAGGAAATCAAAGGGAAAGCTATAGCAGATCACCTAGTTGATGCGCCTCTAGTAGATACATATCCTTTGATCACAAAATTTCTAGATGAACATGTATGTCTAATTGAAGAACAACCCCCATAAAAACTTTATTTTGATGGCTTACACACATCTCGTGGATCAAGGGTAGGAATATTGTTGGTCACACCTCAAGGAGATTACATTCCAAAAGCCTTCAAGCTACAATTCCCTAGCACCAACAATATAGTTAACTATGAGGCTCTCGTAGCAGGATTAAAGATAGCTGCAAAATGGAACATTACTGAGTTACAAATCTTTGGTGATTCTTAGCTCATCATCAAGCAAGCCCTAAATTAATATCAAACCAAAGATGAAAAGCTATTAACCTATAAAGAGCTAGTTGATCAGCTAACCCAGCATTTTACAAAGCTTCAGTTTACACAAGTGCCTCGAATATAGAACAAAGTAGTAGATGCTATGGCTAATTTAGGCTTGCTCTTGGAAATTCCCCAATCAGCTACACAGTATGAGTTTTTAGTCGAGCAGCTCCTCACACCCACCTATGCAAATGAGGATTCAAACTGTGTTTGTATCTTGGTTGGTCCCCAATCCCCTTGGTACCATGAGATTCACACTTACCTTAAAGATGGTATCATATCCCCTCACCTCACATGTACCCAATGCCAGAACCTCATCCAAAAATCATCCCGCTATGTTATCATAGCCAATACCCTATATCATTGGGGTTATCACAATACTCTCTCTTGATGTTTAGATGAAAATGAGGTCGCGATGGCATTAAAAGAAGTACATTCCAAACTTTGCGATGCCCACATGAGTGGTAATGTCCTAGCATGACAAATCCTTAGAATAGGCTACTATTGGCCTACCATTGAAGAAGACTCCTATGACTTTGTCAAAAATTGTCTCCCATGTCAGCAGCACACAAATCTCCTGCACACTCCAACATAGGATCTACAACCTATTGCACCACCTTGGCCTTTTGCTTGTTGGGGCCTTGATCTAGTTGGAACTATCACATCTCTCTCATCTGATGGACATAAATGGATAATAATAGCTATAGAGTATTTCACTAAGTGGGTGAAAACAGTCCCCCTAGTCTCAGCTACAGGAGTTCAGGTCTCCAAGTTCATCTTGTACCACATTGTTTGCCGCTTCGGCATCCCATCCACCATCTTCACCGACCATGAAGGTAACTTTGAAAATCTCAACATGGAAGAATTATGCACTTCACTCTGCATGCATCACCGCTTTTCTAGCCCATATTTCCCATAGGGTAATGGCCAGGTAGAGGCAACTATCAAAACCCTCCTCAAAATCCTAAAGAAAGTTGTCAATGATTCTAGCCGTGATTGGTATCTACAAATAAATCCATCCCTATGGGCCTATCAAACCTCCTTCTGTACATCCATAGAAACAACTCCATACTCCCTAGTCTATAGTGTCGAAGTGGTACTACCCATAGAGGTTGAACTTCTATCCTTGCGCATATCTTTGCAGGGGCAAATATCATATGAAGAATATAGAGTAGCTCGGCTCACCAAGCTAGATCTCTTAGACGAGAAGAGAAAAAAAGCTTATGATCATCTGACAATCTATCAAACTCATCTCAAAAGGAATTTCAACAAGAAGGTGCTCCCTCGACACTTTCAACCAGGCGACATGGTCCTCAAAGAAAATATGAAAGTCCAAGCTGATCGAGAAAAGAAAGGCAAGTTTTAACCTACATGGCTTGGTCCTTATTTGTCACTACATCCTTTGGTTCCAGAGCCTATCAGCTATCTACACCAGAAGGAGAACTCTTGAATGATCCTACTAACATCATTCATCTCAAGAAGTTCTATGCTTGAAGATCCTTGATATACCCAGCTTTTGAAAAATACAAAAAAATAGTAAAGAGAAATAAGCATCCAATGGTGAAAACTTGGTAGTTCAAGCACCTTGTATAGGTGCTTTGGTAAAAACTTGGTAATTCAAGCACCTTGTGTACTAAGACTAATCCATTATCTATCACTATCCTATCCCTCATCCATCCACCCACCATCTCGTAAAACACCGACTTGTTCCCTTGGTGTTCTAACCAAATATCCAAAATCTAATGGAGCTTGTAGATACCTCCTGTATAGCATGTAAATCTTGTACCTCATCTTGTAAATCTTGTACCCCAGCTTGTAAATCTTGTATCATCCCTTGTATCATAGCTTGTATATCCAAATCTTGTCCAAAGCTTGTACCATATTCCAGCTTGTATTATATACCAAAGCTTGTATCCTAGTTGGTATCCTATCACATGCACACAAAGAACCCCATTTTCACTTAAGCTTTTCGTAAACCATCTACCTATCCACCTATCAACTATTGTAGACATCCCACACTTCACAAACATTTCCATCTTACAAAACTCAAACATGACCAACCTTGTACATTTGTAACATATCTTGGTCTATCAGCTTGTACATCCTCTTTAGCTTAGTACCATTGTATCTATCCAGCTTTCATGTTAGTTCATCCTTGGTCAGCATCTTGCACACATCGCACAAATCTTGGTTAGCTATTCCAATGCATCCTTTAGCTAGATCTCCTATCACCAAAGTGTTATCCTTCTTAGTTCAGCTTGCCAGACGCATAACTCATCCAAATCCATCAGTTTAGGTGCTCTCTAATAGATCCTTGTATGATATAGCTTTCCTCATGTCTGATCTTGGTTCGTTAGTACCTTGTCCTACCCATCTTGTTGGCAAATGGTTCTCTTTTGGATTTTCACTTTCTTTCAATTTGGAATCTTCCCTTTTGGGTCTTGAAGTATCTTTTCCAAGCAATCTTTTTGTTCCCTCCTCAAGGTTGCCACGATCTTCCATATCATGGTATGCTGCAAATGGGGCACTCTGAGTGTACGATTTTGATCAAGTCTTTTGTTTGTTTCTTTTTTTTCTTGTGGGTTACCCAGTGTTGCTTCCACACTGCTTCCTTCGAGACTCATGTGTGATGCTGGGGCAATCCTTGCGTGTTTTTTTTGAGTCAGTTTGTTCATCCTCTGGATGGTTGGTGAGAATGCCTTAATGTTTTTGGTAACCTTGACAATTAACCAACAGTCCTATAGCAAATCTAGTGTTGAACTACATTGTGGTACTTCTCTTTGAAGTATCCCCCACTCAATAAGCTTTAATGGATTTCCTTCATCTCCATTATCCCCCATACATATCCAACATCTATCTCTCCTTACCCAACTTGTGCATCAGTATCTCTCAGAATCAATCATCACTCTTAGCTTTAGGGATCTACAATCCTAGTCTTAGGGATCCACCAATCAAATCAATCCACCAAGCCTCATCTTTTGAGTTCCACAATCCTAGTCCTAGAGATCTCCGAAACCCATCTTTCACCAATCTGAATCTTTGAAATTTTGTTGCATCAGCTTTATCATCCCATCATCCATCTCCCTTTCCTGGATTCCTTTTTATAGTGCTCTGCTCCTTCATCCTCTACAATCCCTAAGATCTTAAGCTTGCTTCCTCTTGTGCCTCTAATTCTCCTTTTATCATTCTCCCGTAGTGAGAGTTTGAGCTAACTAAACCTATTCTCTTAAGCCAATCTGAGTCTCCTTGCTCATCTCAAATTCTTGTACTTTTCAAGAAGTCGTTGAGCCTCGCTTTCTCTCCCCGTTGCCTTCTTGAAGGGGCATCTCGCAGTCCATTCTCTCCTCTTCTGCTCTAGCCTTGGGCATTTTATTTTCTTATCTTTGATGCCATGCCACTTGCAGCATCACATCGAAGAGGGGAAAACTGTAGACACCTAAAATCCCTTAGAAAATAAAGTATTTTTATTTTCTGAAAAATTCCTGATGACATCATCATTTATTTATTATTTATTTATTTAATTAATTTATTTATTTTTATCCCATTAAATCCCTTTATCTTAATTAAAAATATTTAATTAAGGAATCCCTCCCAAAAATGTTTAAATCTTATTTAAACATTATTTCCTTATTTATTAATTATTTAATTAATAAATTGACCAAAAAACTCAAAATAAATTTTAAAAAAAATTTTTGCCCAAAACTTGGCCAATTTCCTTAAGACCAATAACCTCTTCCAAAATATTCTAATCCTTCTTTAATTTTGATTAAAGGCTAATCCCATCATTTCCTACCCCTAATCCCAACTCAAAATATTTAATTAAGATTAAATATTAATCCTCATGTTTATTAAAAAAGTTTTAATAAATATCTCCTCAACCCAAACCCTTGAAAGAAATAAAATTTTATTTATTTCCTAAAAATCTAATTTATCCTCATCTTAAGAAGTTCTAGACTCTTCTAGAAAGTCTTCATCCTCATCCTAGGAAGTTCTAGACTATTTTAGAAAGTCTTTATCCTCATCCAAAGTCTAGACTCTTCTAGAAGATGTCTTTAAACCTAATCCTAATCCCCTCCTAACCTTGTCACATTCCCTAAACATGGGTTAATACTTGTTAACCCAAGCCAAAGTTAACAAATATCTCCTCCTTCACCCACCCTCATTAAATGCCATCCACTTGCCTATCCCTAAGCTAATCCTAAACCATCCTAATCCATCCTCTAATCATTTGCACAATCCTAAGCAAGCTTAAAACTTTCCTAATCAATCTCAAGTCGAAATTCCTCTCATCTCCCTCAAAATATCCCAACCATTAAACTTTATGAAGCCCACTAGGCCATAAATGACTCTTCCAAAGCCCTTTCATTGCTCTTACAAGCCATTATGGGGGTCTTTATGAAGATTTTATCCCTTGAGCCTCCTTTGTTGACTCATCCTTCCCCTTTCCTCCATCTTCTCACCCTGTGACATGTGTCACTCCCTGATTGGCTATAAGGAAGCACAATCCATGTGCTCTCCTCTCATGCAATCTGAGCCCTCCGTGAGCTTTTCCCCATCCTTGCATCTTAGCCCTCAATCCCTTAAGCCTCTTGCCTATAAATTGGATCCTTCCCCTTTGCAAAACAACACAATCCATGAAGTAAAGTCATAATGACATTTTAAGAAGCCATTTTACATCAAAACCATACAGTCACACCCAAACTCCAACTCCATTTGAAACCCTTTTTGAAGCATAAGCTTGAGCATACATCCTATCTATTTAGACAAAGCCACTCAAAAAGAGAGCTTCTCATTGAGAGAGCCCATTAATGGCTCATATTCTCAATTGAGAGCTCATCTTAGTCTATCTTGAAGTTTATGAATTTATTTTAGTTTGTAGAAGCTTTATTTAAATTTTGTTTCTATTACCATACTAACATTGCTCATATACACTTGAAACCTACTAATGCTTGGCATTAATTGCCATATTACTTGCCATGTAGTATATGACCAATTATGCTCCGAAATCTTTGATCTTTGTTGAATAATGACTAAGTATTTTCTCAATACTTTGTCAAAACCAATCTAAGATTAATATTTCATGTGAAAATTATTTTTATATTTATATTATTTGTTTGGATTTTTTATAAGTTTTCCAATTAATAGTTTCACAAGTTCACATGGCATGCATGTGATGAGTGATTAAACTATTAAGAGTGTTTAGGTTGATCTTCATTTGGTAAGTGTTAATATTGAATCTTAAGTCTATTAGAAAATTTATTATCACTTGTAGAGATAAATGTACTTTGAGAATGAAGTGAATCTTGGCTATGCACATACAATGTAAAAAATTTCTAAAATATTTACAAAGGAATTACATAAGGATAATTTTGAGTATCTTACGAATAAATTTATGGTAGTTTTCATACATATTTTCATTTCCATTATTCTAATGAGTTTCATACATGTTTTGACCCTAAAACAATGATGCTATCAAACTCTTAACGAGCAATATGTAACTTGTGAGGTAATATGTATATGCAAAGGGGATATGAGAAAAATAAGTGACTTGTTTCCAATTTTATCCTTTTCCATTAATGGACAAAATGGTGATAAATTTTTGGTATACTACCTTTGGTGTGTTTTCATGAATGAAAATAGGAGAGAATTCATTTGGTGTTAAATAAAAGTCAAAATTTGTGTGACTAGCCTAGAGAATATAGACAAAGTGACAAAGTCACAATCAGCAAACACTCAGCTCATAGACCAATTGATGGGAAGGATCCTTGAAAAGGCCCTAATCTACTTTAGGACTCTTTTAGGCTTTTCCTTAAGCCCTATTAAGATTCTCTACCTAACCCTAACTCAAGAGGAGTGTCTACTGAAGTCCCCTTGTTCACTTATTGTCACCTCTCAAGTTGTAATTACTTTCATACTCTTCCTACTCATTTATGATCCTTGGGCTCAATCCCTCAACTTAAAATTTGAGCCAAACTCCTATGTGAAATGTTGTTGAAGGGCTTCTTCACATGTCAATTTGATAGTTTCTAGTGTCATCATGATCACAAGACCCATACTTTTCCTAACGATCTCTTCAATCCCTATGCAATAGGGCTAGTAGCATTTTTGTACCCAATTAGGTCTCCTAATGAGGTTTTCTACAAATAACTCTCAAAAATTATTAATAAGGTCCCAACCTAATCATGGTTCTTGACACCCTTTTAGAAATACTTTGATATTTACTTGGTTTCAAACCCTTAACTCATCCATGCTATGGATTTCCCAAAATAGGTCCCTATTTTTAATGGTTTTAAGGGTTTGTAAAAGTCTATCTTTGCAATTGGTTAGAAGGAATGCAAATGGCCTCAAATTCCCACTAAATCTAGTGAGGATAATTTCTAAACACATAAAAAAAAAAATCAACCTACAATTCTAATAGAACTCCAAGAAAATACAAAGAAAATTATTGCTAATAATGCAATAAAGTTTTCAAACTCAATCCATCAAAGTGTGGATGATTATCTTGCAAATGGACCAAGAACAAGTTTGCTTGTAATGTTGATTACTTCCATCTACAATTTTGTTCACCAAGAACACCAACCCTCTACTCAAGTTATTCATGATCTTATATGGCTATTTTTCACTTGTTAAAACTACCTATTTGTCCCTCCAACTATTTTGAGGTAGTTTGTACTTTTTTGGACAATGTTATCATGACAAGTTTGTAAAGTTGTCATGAGCAAATTTTACAACTTTTGCATTCCAATTCATTCTTGACTCAAATTCTCTACTGATGAACCAAGTTTGCTTCAAATCAACTATTAAACATATTTTAACACCTTTTCAATCATTTTGGTGTCAAAGTCAAGATTTGACTACAAACAAAAACCATCACTAGAGTTGACCAACTCTCTAGGTATTCTTGTACCATTCTCTCACTACAAGAACAAAATCAAGTTGGATTTGTAGACAAGAGGTATATGTTGATTCTCCTCATTTTTAAGTGACTCTTTACTACCCAATTAGCCTCAAATTTGGGATGGTACTTCCATTTTATTAAATGCTCTATATAAACACCATGTCTAGTTTTCTTCTTCACACTTGAATCTAGTATATGATCCCCTGGTGGTTTCATTGGTGCATGTACTTTGAGCTTCTTTACATCCTCTTCCATCCTTGTACTAGAATCTTCTTCCTTGATCTATAGTCTGTCTATCTGATAAGGTCTTGAACATTGAAAATAGGAGAGATAGACAACTAATTTCGAAGGTCCACCTTGTATGAATTTTTCCATACTTAGATAGGACTTTGAATGGACCCACCTTTCTCATCTGTAATGTGTTGGGCAAGCCTTTTTGGGGTCTATATTTGTTGAGGTGTACTATCACCCAATCACCTACTTCAAACTAAAGTTCTTTCCTCCTCTCATCCACCTTTGACTTAATATTTTCATTAGCTTCCATCAATGCCTTCTTGACCTACTCATGTGCCTCTCATTGATTGTGCAAAATCATCAGCATGACCAATGATTCCCTCTTGATTTTCCAAGTCTTTGAGTTCACAAATACCTCTAGGATGAACACCATACACAACTTAAAATGGAATTTTTCTAGTAGTCCTTTTTACACTATTACATTGTAAGAGTACTCTACTTGAGGGATAACTTGATCTCATACCTATCCATAGTTCTTGTTTAGGCATATAAGAAGGTTTTTCAACACTCTATTAATTAACGCATTCTAACCATCTATTTGTGGATGGTAAGCAAATCCAAAAGTAGGACTTCTTCCAAGTCTCTTCCATATAGTCTTCCAAAATTTCCCCATGAACTTGACATCTCTATCTGATACAATGCTCATTGTCACTCTAGGGTGAAAGAGAAAACCCGTGTCACCCTTTTATAAAGGAAAAGGCTAACAAAAGTATAATTATTCACCTTCAATGACATAAAATTGGTATTATAATTTTGAATTTGAAAATGAAGTAAAGTAATGAAATGTGTGGAAATGGATGAAGTTTAGGATTGTAATTTTTAATAATTATTTGGTATAAGAATTCATATATTTTCCTAATTTTTATACCTAATTTTTTAGCTATGGAAAAATCTTGAAAATTGGGGGTCTAGTTCCCACCACAAAACTATATGGAAATAAACTTATTTCCCTTTGATCTCAAAATATTTTATAGATAACACATATAGAGAGAACAATCAAAAACAAAAATTGGCTTTAGACCTATATTTTCTCTTTTATAATGATTCAAAATTCAACCCACTTGAAATCCATAATATTCATCTCCCACCACATTTTTCAAAATAAATCTATTCTAACTAGGAGAAAATTAGAAGAGGACTCTCTCCTCTAGAACGTCATATGATTTTTAGATTTTTTTGATATGATTTAATATTTTCTTCTTTCTCAAAGCTGACATCATTCTGAGTGTTAAAATACTTTCTTGTAGAATTTTTGAATTACAACATACTATATCTAATTAAAATACTATAAAATCTATATGAGAATATTCTTGGCTCTGAGCTCTATAAAATGATGTTAATACTTTATTAAAAAAATATCATTAAAAATAGTAAGAGTTGTTGAAACACCACTTTTCTGAAATAATTTTATGGATACAAACTAGTATAAAACATGCATTTAATAGACATTTCCAATTGGAAAAGTGTGAGACAATATATAGCATACCTAGAATGAATTTATCTAAGATAATATGTTTTGAAAAAAATGATTTTTAGATATAAATACTCAAATTTAGTCTTTTTGATAAGTCATCCTAAAAGGTGACACAACTTTGTATAAGAAAATATGAGGTAAATAACTGGCATCATGTGTCATTTTTCAAAGTATGAAATGGCATATTTTATCGAATCTATCTACAACTATAAAAACACTATCAAAATTGATGGTGGTTCTTGGAAAACCTGCTATAAAATATATTCTCAAACACTTGCAAGTTCTATTAGGAGTTTGTAAAGATTGATATAATGCAACATTAGAAGATGTATCTTTATCTTTCTAACAAACAACAGACTCCTCTACATACCTCCTCGTGTCTTTTTGCATCTTGGACAAATACTAGAATCATGTCACAAGCTCGAAAGTGTTAGTAAAATCAAAATATCCACCCAAAATCCCATTGTGCTTCTCTTGGATGATGTTTTCCCATGTGGAACCCCTTAGCACACATAACTGATTATCCCTAAATAGTAAACAATTCTTTAACATGTATATTTAGAAAAATCGCCATGAAAATTATTCTTAAACTCTATGCATACCATGTAAGCTTATACAAAACCTTCATCCCCTTCATAGAGCTCTTTGAATCCTTTAACTCCAATTCTCTTCAATTCAATCTCATAGATAATGAGTAAAATTCTGCTCAATGCATCTATCACCTTGTTACTTTACACTTTCTTGTGCTTAACTGTAAATGTTTAAGCTTTCAGGAATTCCATCCATTTGATATGTCTTAACCTAATCTTATCCTATGTATTGATGAAACTTAGGGTTTCATTATTAGTATAGACCACAAAATCTTTAGGGAAAAGATAAAGCATCAATTTCCTAAGGGTTTGTACCAATTCATAGAGCTCTAAGTTATAGGATAAATATCTTGACTTTACTTCATTCAACCTCTCACTATAGAAGGCTATTGGCCTTCCTTCCTGACAAAGAATTGTCCCTACTACAATATTAATTACATCACACTCTACTATGAAGTGTTTGTCAAAAATAGGTAACACCAAATTTTTTTGAGTAACCACATCATATTTTTATTTCTTAAAACCTTCTTTAGCATTCTTGGTCTACTTGAAGTTCAATTTAAAACCTCTATTATGGTGTCCATGATGGGTGCACATATATCACTAAAACCTTTGATGAACTTCTTATAGAATTGTACCAATCCATGGAAGTTTCTCACCTTTGTCCCCATTTTAGGAGTAGGACACTTAATAATGGCCTCTCCTTTTCTTGGATCCATCTTTAAGTCATATTTCAATATGAAAAATCCTACGTATACTAGTTCTTGTTTCAAGAACTCACTCTTCTCCAAGTTGATATTCAACTTGTATTCCTATAACTTCCTCAGTACTATATCCAAATGTTCTACATGATCCTCTTTGGTTTTGATAAAGGTAAGTATTTGATCAAGGTAGACTACTACAACTCGATCTATAAAATATTTTAACACATCATTCATTAATCTCATATTTGTACTGCATACATTTGTAAGACCAAAACACTTGACTATCCATTCATAAAGACCCTTTGTGGTTTTAATGGATGTATTCCATTCATCCCCCTCTTTCATCCTAATTTTGGTGATAACCAATCTTAAGTTCAATTTTTGAGAATAGGAAATGAATATCTAATAGTAATCCTATTTTTTTCCTAGAATTAGTACACGTTCTCCACATACCTCCTTTCTTTGGTGCTAAAACAACTGGGACTAAACATGGGCTAATGCTCATTCTGATTAGACATTGCTCTACAAGCTCTTTGACTTGTCTAATTATATCCTTGATCTGATCCAGTGTCATCTTATATGAAGCCTTGTTAGGAAATCATGCTCTTTGAACAATCAATTTTATGGTTGATAGCTCTTTGTGGTGGTAGTGTGGCTAGTTCTCAATCACTAATGATTTCCTCATACTAATCTAATAAATATTTTACCTCTTTAGTAAATGGTGTTTTCTTGGAGTTTTGTTCCTCCCTTAGTTTCACAACTATGGAAAAACTAATTGATCCTTTCTTGAGATCAAGTAGAAACTCCTTCCCACTCATGAGAAGTATACCTAGATCTACTGGTATATGTTTTCCTTTTTTAACATGAGAAATTTTTTTATAATTTATTATACAAAATCTTCTTTCCAGGGTGTATTGCATCCCTATCATATAGCCACGGTCTACTTGATAGTAGATGGAAAACATACTTGGGTAGAAATTTACATAATATCTTCTCTTGGTAATCTCTAATAGAGAACTCAACCCAAACTTGCTCATTAAAAATTAAACTTTATCCTTTGTTCATTCATATGACTGTGTAAGGTTGTGTATGGGGGATCTTTGATAGTTTGAGTTCCTAAATAACATCCTCTAACATGACATTAACCAGTTGAACAGAAGTCTATAATGACTCTACCAACCTTACCAAGTAGCTTTCACTTCACCCTAAAGAGTTCCCTCCTTTTCTTGGGTTCTTCCTTGATATGTTCTTTAAGAAAAACCCTTCTAAACATCAAGTTCACTCAACTTTTTGAATCAAGGTTCACGTCTTAAATTTTTGTGCTACTAAACTCTTCTTGAGATTATGAAATTTTCTTATCCATTTGAGAAGATGAATCTTTGTTAGGGAACCTGTTGGAAGAATGGCCTAAAGTCCATAGTTGCAACACATAATGTTTGAAAAAAATTAGCTTCTTCCAAAGCTCCCAAATCTACCTCTCCTACAATTATTCAAACCTCTTACAATTGTATCATTGCACTCTATTTAGTGAGTATGGATTCTTCTTGATTCTTTTCCTCATCATTCTTGCCACCATATCCACCCCTACGAGTGCCTCCTAAATCTCTCCCTCTCCCCTTGTCTCTTGATTTATTATCCTTCTTTTTCTTGTTCTTCTCCTCCACCTTAGGAGCCAAATGAAAGTATTTATGGATAGTAGTAGGGGTCAATAAGATAATTTCCTCTTGGATGCTCCATATTAGTCCTCCCAAGTATATTTCTACCTTAATACATTCCTCTTATTGAACCTTAGATCTCAAGCATAGTTTTTTGAATTCTTTCACAAAGGAGTAAACATCCATGTCTTTATTATTTCAAGCTTTCTATTTTTTCTATTGATCTCGTAATGGTTTTAACAATTGAGTGTCAACACACTTAAGCTATTTGCTAAATTCATGTTGAACTAGCAATATATCCCAAGTATAATGTATAGTAAGTGTTGAGTCACTCAAGTGCTGAGGAAATATACAATGTAGAACAAGTTTAAAGTGTTGAGTGAACAAATAGATGTCAAGCAAGTTCAGGTGCCAAGCCAAATAGAATTTTAGTTAGTTTTGAGCATCAGTATTTAACTAGTGTTGAGCCAAATAGAATTTTAGTTAGTGTCAAGCGTCAATATTTAACAAGTGTTGAGAAACACATAATTGATGTAAGAGTTTGTGAAGGCACAAACAATTATGTAAACCATTTTCATGTCAACTCATGGATAGATCTCGAAGCTTAGAGATAAGATCAAATCTATTTGGATTCCCTATGTGACCTACATGCAACCAGTTAGAAAAATGGAGGGAATTGAGCAAAAAAGTTGGAGGAATCTCAATCATAGATTCATACCTAACCCTAAGCCACCAAAGTCTTTTTAAAGGGAGATGAAGCCCAATAATTTAGTGTTTATGAGAGAGCATTAGGGAATTCATGCAAGAACATGATGATAGCAATGAAAAGGGTGAATTGATCAGCATACAATCAAGGTGACTTAGAAGAAGGACAACATTGCAGAATCAGTTAGCAGAATAGAGGATCAAGGTTACAACAATTTCATATCAAGTCAAAGAGGATCAAATGAACTAAATTGGGATCTAAAATCAGAAATATTAGATTGTAAGCGGATTAGATCAAAAATTATACTATACTTTCTAACAAATGTATTAGTAGTATGAAATCCTTCTATCAAGGTTGATTTAATAGTCATTGAGAAATCCTTTAACAGGGTGACATTCAAAGTGAGTGTTCTAAAGTCCTTTAGCTAGAAACACCTTTGACAGGGTGTTAAAATCCTTTAATAGGGTAGGATCTAACAATCCTTTGTAAGCCTTTAATAGGGCATGCCTTTCACAAGGCAGATCATGAGAATGGTCAAAATATGTAACCTTAACAGGTGAACTTTATTGCTACAGTAGTGAAGAATTGTGAGTCTCATCCCAACCCCAATTTTACCTTCTCATTGGAGGGTTTTTGAGTAATCATATATGGTTTCAAGTGTTTATGTGGATGCATTTGCTTTACATTTTATTTCAATATTTTTATGCATGCAATGTTTTAAAGTTAAAAAAAGGGTTTTATTGGTTAGAGTTTAGTACTTCTAATTCACCTCCCTCAAAAGTATACACTTCCCATTTGTAAACTCAACAATTGGTATCAGAGGCTAGTTCTCATTAGTAGAAGCCTTACAGCTTGGAGAAAGGATCTTGAGATGGAGGTTTACAAGTTGGGAAAGATCATTGAGAATCAGAAGATTGAGATACATCTCTTAGTACAACAATTGGATGGAGCCAGAGATTCCTTGAGAAGTTTGCTAAAGAAAACGAAAGAATTTGCTAAAGTTGAAAATGACACTCTGTACAAAGAGATTGACACCATAAAACTATTTGCAAATGGTAACTCCTATGAATTTGATGCAACAATTGTAGACCTCATGGAAAAGAACATAGTACAAGCTGAGGAGATCAAAAATCTCAAGTTGGAGGAATATTCACAAGCAATATTGCTATGTGAGGTGACTGAGCAAAAGAAGAAAGCTATAGAAGACAAGGCCATGATTGAAGAAGACAAAAGAATCTTGTCAAATAGATTGGAAAAAAAATCAACATAGCTCTCTAGGATCTCAAACATGCAATTGGACACCCTAAGCCAAATGGTGAATGCCCATCATGAGTTGAATGTCAAGGACATTGAGATAACTACATTGAAGTTATAGAATGAGCAACTACAAAATGACCTAAAAAGAAAGAAGGAGTTCTCAAAAAAATTCAACAAACCTAATGAAGCTATCAAGTACTTTAAGAAAGTACTAAAATCCCCTAGATCTAGCAAAGACACATCAAGGTTGAGCTATACAAGCACTGAAGAAGGAAAATCATCCAAAGCTATTGAGGAAAGAAGAAATAAAGGTAAGAACTCTAAACCTACTTGTCATCATCATGGAAAGAAAGGACACACAACTAATGTTTGTAGGAACAAGAATGCTAGTCAGAAAATTAAGCCAAAGAATATGACACATTGTAACAAGTGCAACAAACAAGGTCATCAGGCACATGAATGCAGAACAAGAACCATGCATGCACCAAGATTTGAAGGACACTACTACAACCATCTAAATTTTGGACACAAAGCCTTTGAATGTAGATCCAAGACCACATGGTCATCAAACAAGGGAAGAAATCATGAAAATACCTACAATTGGGACTACAACACAAGGCACGGCTATCATTATTGTCAAGAGTATGGACACGTCCCTGAGAAATGTATAAGAACGCATTTTAGTGGAAGTTACAAAAGATGGTTGAGTCAAACTGCATGGTTTAATTGTTTGAAGACTAAGACATATCAATAAGCACTTCCCAACAAGGACAAAGCCACCTAATTCAGAATTGAACAAAGGAAAAGACAAGGTAGATATTGAGCACATTAGAGGATATACGAATAAGACATGGAAGAAGAAAGATGGATGTAGCACATCAAATGAAGGGATCACTTCACCTAAAGGGCTAAGTGGTCACACTTCATCAAACTAAGCAAAAGGAGGTATATGGGACTGATTTTCAAAGTGCTTCATCTTGCATCAATTCCAAGGTAAGTTAGTGATGAAAAGGGTAAATTAGCATGAATAAAGATGCAAGTTTATGAGAAAAATCCAAATTTAAATCTTTAAGTTTTCACATTGTTACCGAGTAAGGAAAGTTTCCTTCAAATGTCAAGTGAATGATAATGAGTGCCAAGTTGTTAGCCAAGACTAGTTGGAGCAGAGTGAGTAATTGTTGCTAAGAAAAATTAATGTTAACTACTACCAAGTGAAGGAAATTCCTATTAGAGTCAAGAAAAGGAAATTCTAATAGTTGTCGAGTGATGGGAAAACTAATGGAAGCCAGGTGAAACAAAAATTGCATAGGAGCTGAGTTTATAGTTGTATAAGCTCCAAGCATTAAATGCAACATATTGAAGGGGTATAAGGCATATTTTTCACTCATTTCTCATCATTACAAACAAAGATAAAGGGCAAGTAGAGTGAAGAAGTGAATTTTAAGCGAAGAACAAAGCATTTGAGCATATTACAGCGGTACGATTTCATCGATTCAAGGTATTTTTCAAGTGTTGAGTTATGTAGTTTCAAAGGTGCTAAAACCCTAGATTACAAAAATAACCTTTAGTTCTAAAAATTGTAAGGATAAGGAACCATTTGAGATTTAGCTAGTTAGCAATGAAGTTAAGAAACCAAATTTTAGGGTCATACCAGAGGTTGCATACAAGAACGATCTAGCAAGAGCTTTATCTATTATTCCACCAAAGGTTGTGATGGTACAAGATGTTAGGAAATGTTATAGTTGTAAGGTTGGAGGGATTGGTGACATGGAGATTCACTAAGCATATAACAAATTGTGTGAAAATAGAGTGTTGAAAGAGGAATTCAACATTGTTGATAAAAAGGAACTAATGTGTGTCCTAGATTTCCCTACAGTCTTCAAAATGGAGTGGACTAGAATAGTTTTGAGCAAGATTCATGATGGATTCTTATAGTTGGAAGGAGGGCCTATTAAATTTTCAAAGAGAATCATGCATACGGTTATAAGATATTCAACCCTAGATCGACCAAAGACCCTAAGGAGTGACTCAAAAGAAGTCATTGAGAAGAATATAGGGGCAAAGTTAAACAAAAGGGAATGACTATTGACACCATCGAGGATCCACTTCTAGATTTTTTTGTCAGGGTCATATATCACAAATTATATCAGTCTAACTAACTAAATAGTGTGTCATGCATTGCAATTGATGTTGGGTACAAAATTATGAAGAAAGATCATACATATGATCTAGCAAAGCTTCAATTGCAGCAAATTATGGAAAATTTGGGAGCAATAAGAAGATCCAAAAATGCTTAGTATAATTTTGGTTCAATTTTGATATGTACATTCTTCTATGTTGAGAATGAATTTCCATCATTTGGAAAGGTCTATAGCTGTAAAAATTAATGAGTACATAGAACAGATGGGAGCCAATTTTGAAACCATAATGACTAGCTATTTTGAGGACTTTAAGAAGTCTATGAAACAAAGATTGAGAATTCTAGTTTCTCTAATAAAGCAACATATCAATGATATTTTCTTTCTATCTGATATTGATTACACCTATATTCAAGCAGCAGTGCCAAGAGTTAGATGGCTAAGGCCACTAGGATATGAAATAAACATTAATGAAGTATTAGCAGCAATCATAGCATTGCTAGAAGAGGAAATTAAGAAAGTAGAAAAACCTTTTGTTACTTATGATGTTGTGAAATCAAAAGTAGAAATGAAGTTGAAAACAACATCAACACTAAAAAAGAAAGACAAGTTGGTCAAGAAACTCAAGGCCAAATTTGGAAAGGGAACTACTGAGGAAGAAGAAGATGGTGAAGCTGAAGAAGAAGAAGAATAGGGCCAGGAGCCACTTGCCTTGACACAAGGCATGGGAGAAGATGTTGGAGAAGAAGGTGCCGAGGAAGCACCAACTAAACTAGAGCCCAAGAAGAGAAAGGAAAAGATATAACCTATTGCTCAGCCAAAGGGTAAGAAAGTTTTGAAACCAAGCCCTATAAAGCCTACTACATCAGTTACAAGAGCCAACACAAGGACCACAACTCAAAAGGCTACTAAGTAGCAAGGTCCAGAAAAGAAGAAATTAAGAAGAAAGTATGTTGCACAACCTAACTCTAATGAAGAAAGGAATGAGTCAAATGACAACAGCCAGTTCAGAGTGGTAAGTCATGCACCCAAGTCTAATATTGATAAAATTAATGAAAATATTAGGGATAATGCAGACTTGACTAGTTTGAAAATAATTGAATGAATAGAGAGGATCAAAATAATATTGAGGAATCAGTGTATGCCATTATGGCTGAATTCAAGAATACACCTCTTGAATTTGACACTACTGTGCCTAAAGATTTATATTCCATTGTTGAGAATAAATGATATTATTTCCTAAACATGGAGAAGGAAATAAGTGAATCCACAATGGCACAAGTGATGCCAGATTTATCAAAAGGCCAAATAAGAAAAGCTAATAACAAACATGGTAGGAAATTTGCACCTAAGAATAAGGCCTTCAACATACTTCAAAATAAAATTGAAGATGTTCTCAAGAAGTCCACTAAAATGTGGAAGCTAATATATGGCCTAGCCTCTATTAAACTAGGAGAGATAGATCCCTTTGAGGGAAAGAATGATGGGGAAGAGGAGAAGAATGATAAAGAAGATGAAACTAAGAAAGAAAAAGGTGATAACACAATGGAGAAGACACAAGAAAGAAAATATGAAATGGCAACTACTAAGGAGCAGCAAATAGATAAAGTGTGCCAGACATACAATTGCCACCACATAGCCCTCCACATGATAGCAACACACCTACAGAATGATGAAAGTAAAGAATGTTCCTGACACCATAGTTCATAACATCAACTCACTCATTGTAAAGGATCTAAAGAAGATCCTTGACCAATCAATGTTACAAGCAAAGTTATGTGATAACCCTGTATTGGTCAGTGTAGATGAGTTGCAAAAAGTTGTAGCTCATTTAACAAGGGACAAGATGAATACACAAGAACCACCTTCTGTAATCCCTATAGCTACAAGTGGACAACCTACATGCAAACATCAGTAGATACATCTACCAAGGTTGATAACACAATCTAAGCCATGATGATTGGACAACAAACTTAGACTGTAGAGGAAAGAGAGTCTACAAAGGAACAAATAGGATAGATGGATACTTCTATACCTATTGTACAAGTACAAGGTGCACCACCACAAATAATTGTTATTGATAAAGACAAATCAGAAGAGGACAAGGATAGTCCAAAGGAAAAGGAGTAGGAAACAATTTAAACATTGGTAAATCTACCAACTACTAGGACTCCAAGAATGATTTAGAAATCAAGCATTGTTGTTATGCCACTACAAATATTTGCACTAGGCTTGAGCTCCACAAGAGTTGCAAGGGAACTTCATTATGGAGACCTTAGATTACATGAGGAAATAGTCATTCCAAAATATGATTATGAAAACATTACACTTGAATAGATAAATATCATGCTGGAGGCATTGGAAAGGAAAAAGAAGTAGGAGATACCCAAAAATGATTATAAAAAAAGCAAGGATTACATGAGATTAAGGAAATCTCCTTAGATGCCTTCAACTTGTAGCCACCTGATGAAGCAAAGAACATATTAGAACAATTTTCAAATATCGTTGAGTAGGTGACAAATGAGGACCAGGATGCTAATGTTAAACTAATGGAATGGTCAAAAAAGAAATTTCAAGCAAAGATCAATGAGAAGATATCTAGTGAGATAGCACTATCTCAAGTAGAGCAAGAAAATAAAATTGAAAAATTGAAGAAGGTACTTGATAATATATTCTCACTATACACAAAATTGTGTTACCCATCCACCTCCACACAAGAGACTAGCTAGAGGTTATTGAACTTGGAGAGAATCTGAATGTATCAAACATGCAATTGCCACAAGACCCAGCTCAGAGTGAAAAGCACTTCAATACCATGCTACATACACAAAAGGAAATAGTTGTCCTAATAGTAGAAGAGGCTAATACTAGATCCAAGCTAGTACAAATACAAGCCACCCTTACCCCTCACATGGAGATACTGTAGAAGGAACTAGCTTATGCTGAGACAATGTTAAAGAAAGATCCTAATATTTCAACATTAGATGGCTTAGTTCACCTTGCAGCAGAAACAACAATACAAATTAAATCCCTAGAAGTTGTTATACAAAACTAGGATGTTGCTCTGAAGATTGTCATGGAAGTTAATAAGAACTTTCTAGCTAAATACAACATATAGACCCTTTGACATAAGTGTCGAAAAGAGGGAGATAAATAAAAGGGAGATAAAAGAAAGGGGGAGACAATCTACAAGGGGATACATGTGAAAGAGAAGAACAAGCAAAAAAAAGGGGAAGTAAACATCAGAAAAGTAGAAAAAAGGACATATCAGACAAAGAGTATTAGCATAAGGCAAATCCACTCAAAGGAGTAAAATTTTGGATATAGGAAAAGGCACATCAACTCTGCGGGAGACATAAAATTTTGAGGTATATAGTTCTTCACAAAATTTTTAACAATTTTCAAGTGTTGTGTATATACCAAACTATAATTGTATTGTACTTAAGGGAGATGGACTCATCATGTATAGTTAAGTGTTTTTGACACTCATGTCAAAGAGAGAGATTGTTGATCTCAGAATGGTTTTGACAATTGAGTGTCAACACACTTAAGATATTTGTTAAGTTCATACCAAGCTAGCAATATATGCCAAGTATAATATATAGTAAATGTTGAGTCACTCAAGTGTCAAGCAAATAGATAGTGTTGAGTAAGTTTAAAGTGCAGAGTGAACAAATAGATGCCAAGCAAGTTCAGGTGCCAAGCCAGATAGAATTTTAGTTAGTGGCAAGCATCAGTATTTAACACGTGTAGAGAAACAAAGAATTGACAAAAGAGTTTGTGAAGGCACAAAAAATAATGTAAATTGTTTGCATGCCAACTCATGGATAGATCTTGAAACTTAGAGATAAGATTGAATCTATTTGGATTCCCTATGTGATCTACATGCAACCAAAATGGTAACACCAAAATTTGTTAAAAAAACGTAACAGAAAATTTTTTTGAGAAGCCACTTCATATTTTAATTTCTCAAAACCTTCTTTAGCATGCTTGGTCCACTTGAAGTTGGTTTTAGAACCTCTCTTATGGTGTCCATGATAGGTGCAAATGTCTCACTAAAACCTCTGATCAACTTCTTATAGAACTATACCAATCCATTCAAGTTTCTCATCTTTGTCCCCGTTTTAGGAGTAGGACACTTAATCATGGCCTCTTCTTTTCTCGGATCCATCTTTAAGTCACCTTTTGATATGAAAAATCCTAGGCATACTAGTTATTGTTTCAAGAACTCAATCTTCTACAAGTTGATGGTCAAATTGTCTTCCTGCAACTTCCTTAGTACTAGATCCAAATGTCTTACATAATCCACTTTGGTTTTGATAAACGTCAGTCTGTCATCAAGGTAGACTACTACAAATTGATATATAAAATATTTTAACACAACTCATTAATCTTATATATATACTAGGCACATTTGTAAGACCAAAACACTTGACTATCCACTCATAAAGACCCTCTATGGTTTTAAAAAATGTCTTTCACTCATCCCCCTCTTTCATTCTAATTTTGGTGATAACAAATCTTAAGCTCAATTTTAGACAATTGGAAATTAATATCTAATAGTAATCCTATTTTTTCCCTAGAATTAGCACACATTCTCCACATACCTCCTTTCTTTGGTGCTAAAATAACTCGGACTGGACATGGGCTAGTGTTCATTCTGAATAGACCTTGGTCTAAAAGATCTTTGACGTGTCTAAGTATATCCTTGATCTGATCTAGTGTCATCTTATATGAAGCCTTGTTAGGAAATCATGCTCTTGGCACAATAAATTTGATGGTTAATAGCTCTTTGTGGTGGTAGTGTGGCTAGTTCTCCATCACTAATGATTTCCTCAAACTGATCTAATAAATATTTTACCTCTTTAGTAAGTGGTTTTTTCTTGGATTTTTGTTCCTCCCTTAGTTTCACAACTATGGAGAAAATCATTCCTCCTTTCTTGAGATTAGGTAAAAAATCCTTCCCATTGATGACAAGTATACTTGGATCCACTAGTGTATGTATTCCTTTTTCAACATGAGAGTGAATTTTATAATTAAATATACAAAATCTTCTTTCTAGGGTGTATTGCATCCCTATAATATAGCCATGGTCTACATGATAGTAGATGGAAAACATCCTTGGGTAGAAAAGTACATAATATCTTTTCATGGTAATCTCCAATAGAGAACTCAACCCAAACTTGCTCATTAAAAATTACACTTTTCCATTTGTTCATTCATATGACTTTGTAAGGTTGTGTATGTTGGATCTTTGATAGTTTGAGTTCCTAAATAACATCCTCTAATATGATATTAATCAGTTGAACAGAAGTCTATAATGACTCTACCAACCTTGCGAAGTAGATTGCACTTCACCCTAAAGAGTTCCCTCCTTTTCTTGGGTTCTTCCTTGCTAGGTTCTTTAAGAAAAACCCTTCTAAACATCAAGTTCACTCCACTTTTTGAATCAAGGTTTGCCTCTTAAGTTTTTGTGCCACTAAATTCTTCTTGAGATTATGAAATATCCTTATCTAGTTTAGAAGATGAATCTTTGTTAGGGAACCTCTAGGAAGGATGGCCTAAAGTCCATAGCCGTAATAGATAATGTTTGCAAAATTTGAGCTTCTTCCAAAGCTCCCAAATCTACCTCTTCTACCATTATTGTAACCTCTTACACTTGTATCATTGCACTCTATACAGTGAGTATGGATTCTCCTTGATTCTTTTCCGCATCACTCTTACCACCATATCCATCCATATGAGTGCCTCTTGAATCTCTCCCTCTCCCCTTGTCTCTTGATTTATTATCCTTCTTCTTCTCATTCTTCTCCTTCACCTTAGGGGCCAATTGAAAGTATTTATTGATAGTAGTATGGTTCAATAAGATAATTTCCTCTTGGATGCTCCATAATAGTCTTCCCAAGTATATTTCTACCTTAATAAACTCCTCTTATTGAACCTTAGATCTCAAGCATGGTTTTTTGAATTCTTTCATATAGCAGTAAACATCCATTTCTTTATTGTTTCAAGCTTTGTATTTTTTCTGTTGATCTCAGAATGGTTTTTATAGTTGAGTATCAACACACTTAAGCTATTTGCTAAGTTCATGTCAAGCTACCAATGTATGCCAAGTATGATATATAGTGAGTGCCAAGCAAACAGACAGTACTAAGCAAGTTTAAGGTACCAATTAAACAAATAGATGATGAGAAAGTTCAAGTGTCAAGCCAAACAAAATTTTAGTTAATGTCGAGCATCAGTTTTTAACAAGTGCTGAGCAACATAGAATTGACATAAGAGTTTGTGAAGGCACAAACAATTATGTAAACCATTTGCATCATGGATAGATCTTGAAACTTAGAGATAAGATCAAATTTAGTTGGATTCCCTATGTGATCTACATGTAACCATTTAGAAAAATGGAGGGAATTGAACGAGAAAGTTGGATGAATCTCAATTGTAGATTCATACCTAACCCTAAACCACCAAAGTCATTTTAAAGGTAGACAAAACCCCATAATTTAGTGTGTATGAGAGAGCATTAGGAAATGCATGCAAGAACATGATGATAGCAATGAAAGGGGTGAATTGACCAGCATACAATCGAGGTGACTTAGAAGAAGGACAACATTGTAAAATTAGTTACCAAAATAGAGGATTAAGGTTATAGCAATTTCATATCAGTTCAACGAGGATCAAGATGAATTGAATTGGGATCTAAAATAAGCAATATCAAATTTTAAGTACATCAGATCAAACATTCTAGTGTACTTTCTAACAACTATATCAGCAGGATGAAATCCTTGTATCAAGGTTGGTTTAACAGTCATTGAGAAATCCTTTAACAGTGTGACATTCAAAGTGAGTTTTCTAAAGTCCTTTAGGCAGGCACACCTTTGATAGGGTGTTAAAATCCTTTAATAGGGTAGGATCTAAAAATCATTTGTAAGCCTTTAATAGGGCAGGCCTTTCATAGGGCAAATCATGAGAATGGTCAAAATATGTAACCTTAATAGGTGAACTTTATTGTTGTAGTAGTGAAGAATTGTGGGTGTCACCCCTACCCCAGTTTTACCTTCTCATTGGAGGGTTTCTGGGTAATCATATCTAGTGTCAAGTGTTTATGTGGATGCATTTTCTTTACATGTTATTTCTATATGTTTATTCACAATGTTTTAAAGTTACAAAAAAATGGTTTTAATGGTTAGTACTTCTGATTCACCACCCCACCCACCACACACCCACCCCCCCCACCCTCTCAAAAGTATACATTTCCCATTTGTAAGCCCACCATTGCATGCCACTAAATATATAAATTTCATAGTCTTTTGGAAGATATTTCTTCCTTATTTATGCCACCATAGCCTTCCAATCAGATTTTATCTTCTTACCTTCTCCTTTCTTCTCTTCTTGGAGGAATTTGCACTAGGTTAGGGTTAGTCCCCTCAACCTTGGTTTAGTAAATCTCACTTTTTGAGCCCTGTGATTCCTTATTTTCTATTCCCTCTATCCATTCCATAACTACCTCTAAATCCATCTTACCATTAAACAAGGGTATTCCCTCAAGACCTTTGCCATCGAATTCTATGATGGCCTTAAGGAAAGGTTATTCTTGTAATGGAGGATTAGGTTCAAGGGTTATATCCTCTTCATTGACTTCCTTTCCCTTATCTTTTCCATCTTCAAATTTCTCTTTCACTTTATTAGTTGCTTCTATAGCTTCATCAAGGTTTTTCTTCATACACTCTAGGGCTTCTTCTAGGAGTCCTTTCTTCTCACTTTTCTCCATCACTTCTCTAGCTAGGTTTGCATTTTTTACCATGGTCATTTCTCCCACTGACTGACAACCAAAGTTTGAGATATATAATGCCCTATCCCAAATCTTTCACTTCTTTGATACCAATTGACGAAAGGATCCTTACAAAGATACCAGTCTTCTCTAAGACTCTTCTAAGATTCTTCCTAAGCCCTCTTATGGTTCTTTATCTGACCCTAACTTAAGAGTAATGTCTCCTTAATTTCCCTTCTTCATTGATCCTCAGCTATCAAGTAATCACTTTCATACTCTTCCTACTCCTTTGAAATCATTGGGCTTAATTGTTACACTAACAATTTGAGGCTAACTCCAATGTCAGATGGTGTGGAAGGGCTTATTCACACATCAATTTGACACTTTCTAGGGTCATCATAATCACAAGACCCATAATTTTCCTAATGATCTCTTGAATCCCTTTGTAGTATGGCTAGTAGCCTTTTGTACCCAATTATGTCTCATAATGTGATTGTTTAATGTCCCCACTATTAGGGTTACTTTGGGACAAGTAATACCTAAAAAATAATAGTTAAAATCACAATAATAACAAAACTAACTATATTATTCTACTCTCCAATTAAACTAGGCAATCTTAAGGATGTATCTAGATTAGGCTTCATAGCTCATAGCTATCTTTTCATCTTCCCAAAAGCACACCCCTTAAGATTCTTCTTGGATGGGACATCCTCTATCTAAGGCTAATAGCATATGTATATGTTGACATCATCAAAATATTCAAGCAAATGGAGATTATCCATTTATTCTTGCCATGGTGGTCACATGGAGATTTTAACATCTCACATAGCCCATACTTCGAGTCTCATTAATATCCATGGTGTTAACCCCATGAGCTAACACAATATTATCCACAAGTATGATTCATTAATATAAATAAATTTGTAAACATAATTAAACAAATATAAGTTATAAATATACCTTTCTTACCTTCTTCTTTTCTTGGTTTGTGTGGCTCTATCCTTAGTTAGCTCTTTAATGAATTATTCCTTCTAGATTATCTCAAAACTATATTTACATTCTATAATTCTTCCTTTTCTAATTATATGCAAAGGATTAAATATACCTTTTTTTTTCTTCTTTTCCAATAGTCACAACCTTTCATAATACAAATCCTTTGAAAAATCACAACACTTCATAGTTATATCCTTTCTAAAAGTCACACCACTTCATAACTAAAATTCTTTAAAAATGTCTCAATACTTTATAATCATAATATTTTTGAAGATTCGCAACTATTCATAATAATGACCCCTTTGGAGGTTGACATCCTTTCAATATCATTGATACCTTTTCAAAAAGTCACATCCTTTTTTTTCTTCATATTATTGTCCTCTTCCATTTTTCCTTTTTGAACTCCCATCTTCTTGTCTTCCTTTTCCGTTTGTCTAAAATAAACTCTCCTCCCTTTCATATCTTAATATTAAGGAGTCATGTCTATCTGTTAAGCATCTCTTGATTTTTCATTAGATTAAGTTAATTTATATTATTCTATGTGATATTATTTATTTACTTACTTATTTGTGTTTATTATTATTTGTTATTAAATTATATTTATAAAGTTAACATACATTCTACAATATTGTGCCTTGTATTTAATTTTATTTCATTATTTAATCATTGAATTTTTATTATTTTTTAATTATTTATAATGTCATATGAAATATTACTTCACTGATAATATAGATTAAATAACTATTATTTCCTACTTTTATATTTTAGTATTAGTTTTAATACAACTTTATTATTATTATTTAGTTAATAATATTATATTATCTAATTATTATTATTAAAATTCTATTATAAAATGGAGATATAATTGTCCACCCTTCCTCAAATTATTTTTCCTCAAGCAATTAGATAATTCATTCTGCTGAGTTGAAATATATATATTTTTTAGTCCAAATTCTTAGGTTTCTCTCACGCATGTGTCTGAATACTTTCTAGTAGTCATTAATTTTCTACATTAGTATTTTATATAAATTATTTTTCTACATCCGCTTTAACCAAGGATGGCAAGATCATGCTCTGATACCATTGTCATGTCCCCACTATTAGGGTTAGTTATGGACAAGTAATACCTATAAAATGATGGTTAGAATCAAAATAATAAAAAATTAAGCATATTATTCAACCCTCTAATTTAACCCCAATCTTAAGGATGCATCTATATCAAGTTTCCTAGCTCACAGCTACCTTTGTATCTTCCCAGGAGCACACCCCTTAAGATTCTTCTTGGATGTGACATCCGCTATCCAATGCCAATCACATATGCATATGTCAACATCATCAAATATTCTAGCAAGTAGAAATTATCCATTAATTCTTGGCCATGGTCGTCAGATGGAGATCTTAAGATATTGTATACCCCATGCTTTGATTCTCATTAATCTCCATGGTATTTCATGGAACCTCAATTTTTTTTTGAAACATATCATTTTTATGTTCATTTTTTAAAACTTCTAATTTCATTACCTTGCAAAGAAAAAATGAATAAACTTTTGATTTTGCAATTCTGCAAAGAGATGGGAAGAAACGTTCCCATTTCCTAGTTTCGGGAATGGTCTTCTAAAGTACTTCCAATTTCATGATTTCAAGAATGATGTTGTAAGGAACTTCTGATTTCACAATTTTGGGAATAGGGTTTTAAGGTATCACTAATTTTGTAGTTTTACATTCAAGATGGTTCTCTTTACCTAATGTCGCCAGCTTGTACGACTAAATTTCTTGGTATTCTGATTTGGTAATTTTGTATTCTATGTCAATTCATCAGGATGAATTAGTGATGATTTACCTTTTGAAGATATCTTTTCAAACTCTAGTAAAGGGACACAAGAATTTAAGTCTAATTACATTTACACTCTGTCTTGATGTAGCACAAAATTATATATTAAAATTTCTTTACATTTTTGTGACTAATATGATGGTTGAGGTTTAATGCATTTATTGACCATTATTGAGTAATTACATTATTAGGAAAAATTCTCTCTTAATGTCCTTGTATTATAAATTAGTTGTTCTATTTTTGTGCAAGTTTAAAAGACTCTTTACCATGGGATAGCCCATTCAAGCATACATTGATCATGACAACCCAAAACTACTCATGTAGCTAGATGTATCACTCATGGAGGAGGACAAACTTGATGTTCTTAACAACATGTATGTAGCAACCTAGGATTTGGAGAAAAATTAAGCCAATTATGTTAGCAATGTGTAGGAGCTAGAGCTTGAAGAAGATAGAGTCAAGGTCAGAGCCATCTTTTGCTAATTTTGAAGACATTCATGGGAATTGAAATTTGAAGATATTCTTAGTATTTCAAGAATTGTGATATTTTATTTAAAAGCTTCTAAAAAAAGGTTATCATTGTAAAACTTTTTGTGAATGGTGGCAATTAATTATTAGTTATTTTTTCTATTAAAGTTTGAAGCTTTTTTTTCACCCTTTCATTTTCTTTAAGAAAGGGTACGAAGATGTAATAAATATAGGAATATAGATATAAAAACATATCGATATATGAATGTAAAACATAGATATAGGCATTGCAGCCAGTCACTGCCCAATTGTACTAATTTTTTGAATTCATAAAAATACTTTGCTTCTCTTCTAAAGTTCAAGAATAAATCATATTTTTTGGAATTTGCAAGTTATCTTATTGGATTTACATTATTGTTGATGGATGAAAATAGAAGAAATAAAATCTTTGATAACCATAATTCATACATGGGTTTAGTAAAATTGGTCTTCAACACTATTGTTGATAAATTCAAATAACTAAGGTTATATAATATCAAGTTCTTTGTCTAGCAATTGATAGAAGCATGCATGTCTCCAAGTGATGTGATGGTTGCAACATACATTGATATTGACTCTATTCTCCCATTAGGAAAGGACTAGTCTTTATTTTTTCTAAGGAAAAGTATAATTTAGTGGATGGTGAAATTCTCTATCTCATTCTCTTATTTTCATATACTGCTTCACACTTTAATTTTGAAGAATATCATCATGTGATTTCTCCTTGAGAAAGTACTTTTCTTCTTAAAAGTATCAATTTTAACTCTACAAATTAGCAATTTTTCTCCTCTATAAGAGTTGAGATAGGAAGCTACAACCACCTAGGTTTTACAAATCATAAAGGGTGAGGATTGAGTAAAAATGTTTTTCAAGCTACTTCATTGACCAAGATTGTGTTTATTTCCTAGCATCAAGAAGACAAGGCTTGAAGGTTTTCAACCAACAATTTTAGATGCAACAAATTAACAAATCTACTATGGGAAGTTGCTCACAATTTGTATTGTGATGTTACCCAGAAAATTCTATTAGTTTCACAGAAAAAAGAGTGAATAATGCCTTGTTCAAAGTATACTCTACTAGAGAAAGAAACCCAAATGACCTTTCATTATCTCCTCTTAAGTGAGGTGGCAACTCTACAATTCACTAATATATTTATGTATGAACTATCAATTGTTAGTAGTTGAGAACCATAAATTTGATAGACATTTATCCCTTAAATTTATGTGGGGAAGGAAATTTTTATATTCTAGAACTGAATACCTTGAATACACTCCCAAGACAAGGAGCAAAAATGGCAAGTAGATTTATAAGATCTCATTCACCGCATACAAGAAGTTTGCTAATAGAGAACAATAATTATATGCTAATGATCAAGAGGATAATGACCAATGATGAGAACATTCATTTCACAATGCTGGTTCATTTCTTAATCAAGAAACAACATGAAAATCATCATTTAGATGATGAGATAGATGAAGAAGAGGACGAAGAAAATGAAGACCTACAAAAACTTGTTGCAGCCCCTTAGATCTTATTATGTCCTGAAGAAGTAGCTAAAGTAGTGAAGAATATTCCTAGTGAATTATTAGAAAAATAATGTATTAAAAATAATGACATCATCAATCCAAAGCTTGCAAAGGAGAAATGTGAGTCATCTAAGTATACTCCTCATAAAGTTAAAAGTTCTTCATTCAACACTCTAAGGAAGAATTTTTATAAAACAAAGTGGAGAAACTAATCATAGTCTAAATCAAAATAAGAATAAAAAAGCTAAGATAGAAAAGAATTCGACAAAAAATAATCAGAATAATTATATTAAGATCATTTACATATCGATGGTCCTTAAGAGAAATAACTACAAATTATTCAAGCTCCTTTCAAACAATCACACTAGAAACAACAATTGGAAGACCATGAGTCACAACTTAGAATCCACTTCTTACAAATGAGACAAATACAACCAATAAAAGACCAAGAGTCACAACTTAGAATTCCACAAATATGTCCCTCCTGGGATTTCAACCAAGGTGTCTGCAATGAGAACTCATTGCTTCAACCAACTAAGCTAAACCCCTTGGACAAAATAATCAAAACAATGTTATACATAAATAAACTCGTCAAAGCTCCCATTATCATGGGGTAAGAGCCTCAACGATAACTGAGAGATATAAGAAATTAGATTTTATAGGGATAGTTGGATACCCTAATCCCATATCAAATGATTTGAAAAATACCATACCTAATATTTTAGGGCAACAAAATCAATCTACTCAAGCACATGTTATCAATCTCAAAAATTTAGTTAAGAATTTTTAACAACATATACTGAAGATGTTTTTATGAAATTATTTATACCATCCTTGACTAATGATGAAATTGAATGGTCTACAGTACTTCTTGAGGATCTATATCAAGTTGGTAGGAATTTGTAGACTTGTTTCTCCAATAATTCAGAGATCACACAAACACTTATTTTTCTTCACATGAATTGGCTAGCATAAATAAAAATTCCAATCAATCTATATTTGAATTTAATAAAAGGTTTAATAAAGAGTTAGATAAAATTTTGCAAGATATCAAACCAATTAATTTATTTCTAATTAAGTTTTATTTAAGTTCTTTTGAAAGTAAAACTCATTATTTATGTTTCTGGCAAAATTGGCAAAATAGATGAGCCATGATTGCTTGATCCTAAAAATATAAACCTAACTAAAGATGAGGACAAGATTGACTAACTTTTAGGAATGATCAAAAACCTTTGTGTCAAGTAAAATAAGAGTGATGGAACAAGATTCAATAGGAATGGAAAATAATGAAATACCCAATCCTTTGAAGAAAAATAGTAACTATGTAAAAAATGGTCACTAGTGCGAGGTAGGTATCCAAACTTTCTCATATGTAGATCAATCCTTGGTAGCTATGATAGTGTTAGAGGATGGAACCCATCACAAAAAAAACCACCATACTATCAATACATTATCATTTGAACCTTTTTGGGAAGAAGCTGATTCTTCTGAGGAAGAATGTGTCTCTAATGTTTATATAAAAAGGATAAGGTATTAGAACACTCGATAGGTTTTCTCTGATGATGATGACGAACCTACATTAAGGATATTCTCTATAGAAGAAAGAAGGGTTCATGCAATTGTAGCACTTGAACAAGGGATTATTGGTTACAAACTAAGGAACATGAATGTTAATTAAGATGTAGTAGGCAAGATAGAAGCTCCCCCTTTTTTAAAAATAAAAAAGGAAAGGAAACATATGATGATCAATAAGAAATGGATACATGGATAACACACACTATAGTAGTTAAGAAATTGGTGAGTAATAATTCATTTATTTATAATACTTCATCTCAGTTAAAAATCTCTCTACCACTTTTATAAATTGTTAAAATTCCTCAATATGGAAAAGAGGCATTAAATATCTTGTTTGAGACTAATAAAGAGGGATGTGTTAATCAAAGTGAGACCCATGTTGTCTACTTAAGGACACATATTAATGAGAATTCCCAAGAAGTAGATCCCCTTTAGTTGACTTTTTTGATCAACAATAAATTGGGAGGAAAGTGTATGGTAGACATAGGAATAGCTATGAATATAATGCTTGTTTAAGTGATGAGAGATATAGGATTAGAAATAGGCATCCCCCATGGGAAGTGTTGTGGAATGGATAATAGATCTATCCCTATGGTAGAGTTGTTAAAAATGTTGATTTTTTATTTCTTACCTCCACTGATACCTCTTATAAAAGACATTATTGTATTCAAAGTTCCTACCAACCATGGTATGCTTCTTCTAATACAATGGTCAAATTTAGTCAAAGGTGTACCTATCCAATGTAAATATTCCTATTAATGGTCACAATATTAGGATTGATAAAGAATCGAGATATGAACGTCTTGTGGAAAATTTTCAACCTGATAATAGAATGCATTTTTTTTAAATGGATATGAATAATTTCCAGGTGACAATGAATAACCCTAGTCAAGTTATAGAAGGTAGAAGCAAATATCCTATGCAATAAGAAGATGATGGATTATGGAAAATACATTTTGATGGAAGATGTGGTAAAGAGGGCAATAGAGATGGTGTAGTTCTTACATCACCAGCAAGTAAGATATTCAGGTAATATTTTCTTTTAAATTTTGAATGTACCAACAATATATTATTAAACATGAAGTACTTATTTTAGACCTAAATATAGTCAATTTTATTAAAATAAAGTTATGTTTAGTCTTTAGTGGCTCTGAATTAATAATCTATCAAATTTAGGAAAAATTTATGACAAAAAATTCAAGTTTGAAAAGATATAGAAATTATGTGTGGGATTTGCAAAAAAAATTGATGCATTTTCAATTAACTGGATTAAAAGCATAGAAAATATTTTCGCTCACATAATGACCAGTCTCGCCACTAAATAGAATGATGTGTCATTGCAATATGTTGTTTAGGTTAAAATGAAGTACAAGCCATCTGTCCCAGACAATATTTACAATTGGCAAGTCTATAAGAATGATAAAGATTTGTTATAATTCTTCACATGCGAAAAGGATTATCTAGATTTTGGTATTCACTGGAATGGGCTTATTAAAAGCAAAGAGGGAAAGGATACTATTTTAGGAGAAGAAATTATGCAACATAAGAAAAATAAGAAATCAAAGGGTTGGCAACCTTAGACCCTATGGTAAACCATTTAGACAAAAGAAAATATCAATAAATCCTCTTTTAGCTCATAAAATAAAAGAAGAATTAATTAAAATGACTGATGTTGGCATAATCTAGCCTATTAGATATTCATCTTGGGTCTCCAACTTGGTCCCTATTAGGAAAAAGAATAGAGATATAAGAATTTGTGTAGGTTTTAGGAATTTAACCATTTCATCATTAAAAGATAATTATGCTTTCCCTAATATAGATACCATACTACGAAAGGTGATAGGGAATGAATTTTTATACATAATCAAGTGAAGGTTAAAGAATAAGAAAAATACATGAAAACATTCAGTACTACTTGGGGAACATATGATTATACAAGAATGTCTTTTAGACTAAAACATGTTAGGGAAACATTTCAAAGAGATATGGATCTTGGCTTTAAAGGATTAATTGATAATACTTTGATAGTCTATCAAGATAATCTCACTACTTATTCTTGAGATGTTGAGGATCATGGTAAACATATACAAAATATCTTTAAAAGGGCTCCTAGATATGGGATATCTCTTTATCCTAAGAAATGCCAATTTGGGGTCATAGAAGGAAAACTATTAGGACATATTGTTTTAAAGGATGGAGTAAGAGTAAATCATGTAAGAGTTGCAGCCATTCATAGCAGAAAAGTTCCCAAAATTGTTAAAGCTATTCAATAAATATTTGTATAGATTAATTTTTTAAAAGTTATTCATTGTAGCCAGTCACTACCCAATTGTACTTTTTTTTAAAATTAATAAAATTATTGTGTTTCTCTTTTAAAGTTCAAGAATAAATCATAGTTGTTGGTATTTGCAAATTGTCTTCTTGGATTTACATTATTGTTGATGGATCAAAATTGAAGAAATTAAATCTTCAATAACTAGAATTTATGCATGGGTTTTATGTTATTTGTCTTCAATACTATTGGAGTTAAATTCAATTAACTAGGGTTTTATAATCTCAAGTTCTCTATCCACCATTTGATAGAAGTGTACCTACCCCTAACTGATTGAGTGATTACAAAAAACATTTAATTGACTCTATTATTAAAAACTGTAATTCTATAGAAGGAAAAATTCAGTTCTCATTCTCTTACTTTTATATACTACTTCACACTTTAATTTTCAAGAAAATTATCACCTAATTTCTCCTTGAGAAAGTACTTGTCTACTCAAGAGTATCAGTTTTAAGTATGCATTGGAAATTTTTCTCCTCTCGAAGAGTTGTGACAACAAGGTACAACCACCTAGGTTTTGTAGGGCCTAAAAGGTGAGGGTTGGGTAAATGTTTTTTACAACCTTCTTCACTGACCAAAATTATGTTGATTTCCCAACATCATAACGAACAATTTTTAGAACTAACAGTGTTAACCCCATGACCTAACACAATATTATCCACAAGTATGATGCATTAACATAAATAAAATCATAAACATAACTAACCAAATATAATCCATAAATAGACCTTTCTTGTATTGTCTTCTTTTCTTGGTTCATGCGGCTCTATCCTTAGTAATCTCTTCAATGAATCATTCTTTCTAGATTATCTTAACTCTATGTTTACTTTTTAATATTCTTACTTTTCTAATTATAAGGAAAGGATAAAATATACTTTTTTGTTTCTACTTTTCTAAGAGTCACAACCTCTCACAATATACATCCTTTGTTAAGTCACAACACCAAACATAGTTATAATTTTTTTGAAAAGTCACAACACTTCATAACTAACATCCTTTGGAATAGTCTCAATACTTTATAATCACAACATTTTTGAAGAGTCACAAGTATTCATAATTATGACCCTTTTGAAGGTTCACATCCTTTCAATATCATTGATACCTTTTTAGAGAGTCACTTCTTTATTTTCTTCATATTACTTTCCTCTTTCATTTTTTGTTTCTAAACACCTATCTTCTCCTCTCTTTTTCTCCTCTCTCTGAAATAAACTTTCCTTCATGTCTGTTTTTTAAGCATCTCCTTACTTTTCATTAGATTTAGTTAATTTATATTATTCTATGTTATATTATTTAATTACCTATTTATTTATATTTGTTATTATTTGTTATTAAATTTTCTTTGGATAGTTAAGATAATTTCTATAATATTATCTCTTATATTTTATTTCTTTATTTACTCATAGAAATTTTATTATTTTTCAATTATTTAAAATATCATGCTATATATTATTTCATTGATAATATAGATTAAATAAATATTATTTCCTATTTTGTATAAAAAAATTATTAGTTTTCATATAACTCTATTATCATTATTTATTTAATAACATTGTATTATCTAATTATTATTATTAAAATTTAATCTTAAAATAGGGTTTCACATTTTTTCTATAAATAACTCTCTAAACCCATTATCAAGGTCCCAACCTAATCATGGTTCCTATTTCCCTTTTTGAAATACCTTGATTCTTACTTGGTTTAAAAATCTGAACTCAATCATACAATGGATGTCCCAAATACCCCTATTTTACAAAGTTTTAAAGGTTTGTAAATAGTCCATCTTTGCAAGTGGATAAAAAGCATACAAATGGCATTAACTTCCAAGAAAATCCTATCCTAAGGATCTTCACTTAGTTCTCTACACATCTACACTCTAGATTGGTACAAACCAACCCATCCATCGTTGCTTACAATCTCTGCAACTCCTTCAAACACTTAGATGGTTACAAGAAACTTGCCTAGGGCTTGAGCATAAATATAGAAAATCAACTCCAAATCCCTCCAAAATGCATATTTATAGTGTATATATAACACCCTTCTTGGTTCCAATAGGATAGAAGTTTAATTGGAGAGCCAGTTAGAGTCATTTCTTACTAAGTTACTATGTACATGGCATTAAATTGGTCACTATGAAGATAATTTCTAAACACCTATAAAAAGTAATCAACCTAAAAATCCAATGGTACTACAAGAAACTAGAAAAAATAAATCTAACTAATCATGAAGCAAAGCTTTCCAAATCAATCTATTAAGGTGTGGATGACTGGCTTGCAAACGGACTAGGAACAAGTTTGCTTGTATCATTGATTGCTTTAAACTACAATTTCATACACCAAGAACACCAACCCTCTTCTTAGGCCAGTCATGAGATTGTATAGCTATTTTTCATGTGTGGCCCTCTAAGTATTTTGAGGTAGTTTGCACTTGTTTGGACAATGTTGTCATCGAAAACTTGCAAAGTTGGAAACTTGTCATGAACAAGTTCTACAACTTTTGCATTCCAATTCATTCTAGACTTAAATCCCCTAACGATGAACCAAGTTTAGTGCAAATCAACTATTAAATATGTTTTCAATCATTTTGAGGTGCAAGTCAACATTTGACCATCCTGGACCTATCTAGACAACTAGTGCAATTGTAAGCTTATATTGATGTGGTCAAAATTAGTGGGTTGGCTCTTAAAACACAACAATGGTAGTCCAAAACCAGCAACTAGATTAACAAAACAATCACACCCTTATAATTTAATATACGTGTAAATTTATGTGAGATCTATGCAAGTGTATACCATGACTTAAATTAATAGATTGTAAAAAAGTTAGAAAGCCACACAACAAATTTTCATTATTTTAATTAGCTAGTATTTCAACATAGAGCTTAAATTTTTTAATAGATTGCTTTATGAAATGAGCTATTGGCCTATCATGATGAGTTCATCATTGGTCAAGGTGTGGCATATTTCCATAGATATTGCTTTTGATTCACTTAGGCCACTATATTAAGCTAATAAAAGATGAATGAAATAAAGATTGTTGAACAAAATACTAATGCAAGTTGTTGCAAGATGGTTAATAGTTGTGATCCTCATATGTGTGGTTGTGTTTGATAGATGATATTTTAGTTGACTTGAATAGTTAAGCTCATAAAAAATAGCATTATTATTATTGCTGCATAATATCACTAGGTGACAAATTGTGTTAGATTCCACTAAGAACATAAATGTTTGTTTATACTTTTATACTTCATGATATCTAATTGATATTTTCCTTTGTCAAACTTTTGATGGCTGAATGATTTGAAACCATAGATCTTGAGTCGTACTATATAAATTTATATATCTACGAAAAAATATTTAAATTCAAGAAAATAAATATTTTATTTTTTCAGAGTTCTAATATTTTTTCTTTCACAGTACTTAATTATATTATCTTGTTAATTATATTATCTTGTTATAATTAAGACTCCTACATTTTGAATTTTTTTTTTTTATTGTACGCCAGCAATATCCAAAAAGAAAAACTCAATTTTAGAAAGCATAGTTTCTAAGATTCTATGGAAGTAAGATTTTCTTCTCGGAAAAATTACGCTATTTTTGTGGATTCAACGAGAACGGCCTTTCATAATGCGTTACTTTATTGTCCATCAAAGTCATGCAACACATATTTTTACGTCACGCAAATGCCGATTTAGAAACAAAATCATAGTAACGTTAACATGGAATTGACTCCCTTCGTTATGCCACGACTACCGTGGAACAAAGGAGCTTTAAATAAAATATGCGACACCACCGACATGGGAGTTCGACGAAGAATCATTAAAAACAAGGAGGTCCGGTCAATATTGCGCTTTCCCCGTATGATATACGAAACGCCATGTCCTATTAAAAATCTACTAATATCCAGCAGATAGGAGGACAGAAGCAAATGGACCGAATTGCCAGGAAATTATCACTTCTTATTCGAACCAACCATGTTAATGCAGGTCAAAGTTCTTACAATCGCTTGTAGTCAACAGGAAATAGATTTATTAGCGATGCCAGGAAGTTGCAGTGGCAGAAATCATTTCGAGAAAACAAAACTGGGGAAATTTTAATAAGGGAAAATAAATGTTTTGGTCGTGTGAAAGATTAGTCCACCTTAGATAAACAATTCAAATAATTGAGATTCTTTGGAGATCTAAAAGATACCTGTTGCTTTGCTTTCAACGCTTGTTTGTTCTATTGTGTTCTCGGTCTTTCCTTGTCAAATCCGCGTGGGGCTTCAAATCTACGCTTTGTCACCTACTTTTCTTTCCGCACTACGTTTGTAAATTTCCCACCTCTTTCCTCCCGATGCCCTCATAATTTTGGACCTGTTCAACCAGCAAAGCGCCTATTTAAGCCAGACAGGCAAACACCCAAAGCACAGAGTTGAGCTTGTTAGTTTTTTAGGGTTTAACCTAAATGGAGAGCCATAGTGCGAGCTGTAGTGAAGTGGTGGGATGGTGGGTATATGCAATACTTCCCCTGGCTTGCAATCGGCCTAACTTTTACTCCCCCGATAGCATTCAAGGCATGCATTGGATGTACTACTTTGTAATTTTGCTTGCTGCTCTGCTTTGTGGAGTCATCCTCTCCTGGTGGAGTACTGGCGGATGTGCATGGGCCGGGAAAAACAATAGGAGGAACAAGATTCCAGGGCCCCGGGGATGGCCCATTATTGGAAGTCTAATGGAAATGAGCGGCGGCCATGCTCATCGTGCACTTGCTCACTTGGCCTCTATTCATAAGGCAAAAAGGTTGATGGCCTTCAGCCTGGGCTCAACCCGCGTAGTAATAACCTCGGATCCAGAAGTGGCGAGAGAGGTGTTGACTTCCCCTAGCTTTGCGGATAGGCCACTCAAACAATCTGCTCAGCAGCTCATGTTTGGAAGGGCGATAGGCTTTGCTCCCAACGGTGACTACTGGAGAATGCTTCGTAGGATTTCCTCTGCTCATCTCTTTAGTCCACGAAGAATCGCCGTGCACGAAGCCGGGCGTCAAGCGGACTGTCTCAAAATGTTGTCCGATATACACAGTGAGTGGGCATCCAAGGGCGCCGTGAAGCTCCGTCCACATCTCCAAAATGCGGCGCTGAGTAATATCATGGGGACCGTGTTCGGTGTGAGGTTTGATAGTGATGGAGATGGCAGGGTGGTGAGGGAGATGGTGGAGGAAGGGTTTGAACTGCTGGGTGCGTTCAATTGGAGCGATCATCTGCCATGGCTGCGGATTTTTGACCCCAAGCGAATCCATGCCCGTTGTGCTCAACTTGTTCCTCGAGTTAGGGTTTTCGTCCAAAACATCATCGACCAACATAGACACTCGAATTTGCCGAGAGACACGGCCGATTCAGATTTCGTGGACGTGCTCCTTTCGCTTCAAGGACATGACAAGCTCAACGACGACGACATGATCGCTGTTCTCTGGGTAAGCCAATACATCATCTTGTTATATGTTTTCCTACCAATAACAAGGAAACCCTAATAAGTAGTCTCGGTTCTCTCATGGGTAAGAAATGTACATAACATCATGATGTGTATGATGACCCTAATTCGTTTTCCTAGTAATAACATGGAAAACCTAGTAATTAATATAACTTTTTCTCTTGTGCAGGAGATGATATTCCGCGGTACAGATACGGTTGCTTTGCTCACAGAGTGGGCGATGGCAGAGTTGGTATTGAATAAAGAAATACAAGAGAAAGCTCGGGCGGAATTGGAGGTAGTCGTTGGGAGGAAGAGAAGCGTGCGGGACGAGGACATAAGAAAGCTTCCATACCTGCAAGCGGTAGTGAAAGAAACATTGAGAATGCACCCACCTGGGCCTCTGCTGTCTTGGGCCCGCTTGTGCACGGAGGATGTTGACATTGCCGGCGGGTTGCATGTTCCGGCGGGAGCGACAGCCATGGTTAACATGTGGTCCATCACTCACGACCCTCACATCTGGGCGTTCCCTCACAAATTCCGGCCGGAGAGATTTCTCGAAGAAAAGGTCAACATTCTGGGTAACGATTTGAGGCTTGCGCCCTTCGGTGCGGGTCGGCGAGTGTGCCCGGGAAAGGCCCTGGGACTAGCTACTGTTCATCTGTGGGTGGCGAAATTGGTCCACCATTACAAGTGGATTCCTTCTCCCCAACACCACGTCCATCTCACCGAGATTCTCAAGTTGTCATCCGAAATGGCCACACCCCTTGTTGCAATTCCCGTTGCTGCGAACCCTAATTGAGCTCCCCTTGTTTCTTATAACCTCAACCATACACAGTTATTATACTATAATAATCTAGAAGTGTGATGTTACAGAATAGTCTGCAGGTACTTTTCTTTAAAGTGATAGTCTGCTGCCAATTAAGGAGGAGCATATAAGTTTGTCCAACTATTGGATTGTTTCAAAGGATTGTCTAAAGCTTGTTTGCCAAAGTGTTATTTTATCACTGTACATTCAACGTTGCTATTTACAAAAGTCTGGGAGATTGGTGTAATGTAATACGTATAGAATAATAGACTAATGGAGGTGATTCTTGTTAGTTTCTTCTACTGGCTCTGTTGTTATGGGACATGCAGTTGTTTTCTAAATTACTCTCACAGTTCGATCACTTGAGAAATACATCATATTGGAATGATTTTTTGTCGAAATTACTCACTATGAATATGAACGAAGCATTCAAGATATGAAAGCACCATCCCTTCCTTTCAAGATATGTTTAGAGATGCATAATCACACTGCTCACCTAACTCAAGTCAATCAATGTATAATATCATTTGTACCAAAATAGTTGCATATATTTATACACGATGGACTGATGACATCATCCCCTACAAGGAGCACCAATTTATTAGAAATTCAGGAACGAAAACATTTTTACATCAGTAGATATACAACACTTTTCTGCCACAAAACCCTCATCCTTCTAATATCTATAAATATGAGCACATGACTCCATTATAGGTGTAACGATTAAAATTTCTCTTTTCATTTTCTCATCTTTTATTTTTTTCTGGATAATGCAGAAAAGGGAAGTAGTTAACCAACAAAAATGACTATTCGACTTTGTCATGGTAGTTGAACATGGGATCAAAAAAAAATATTTTTTTGAGAATAATATGGCTATTCTTAAAAATTACACATTAAAGAAGAAATTAAGATTGAAAAAATAAGTCAACTTTAACTATTTAATACTTTTAGAATAGGAATCAAGCCTTAGTGTTTGATGTTCAAGCCATTCGAAATAATACATAAGCATAATACATCTCTACTATAGATAATTGGAAGTACCAACCATTGGTATTCCTCAATAAATTAAGATAAAAATATTTGTCAAAAATAAAGTTATTTTGGTTTTGTTTCTAGGAAAATGCAATCATAGGCTTAAGTTGCATTGGTGCCATGAGCTGCTATAAGTTCCTATCACACTAATGATATGAAGCAAAAATATATGTTTCAAGAATTCAATTCAAATCTTTCAACTAATATGACTTCATTGAAGTTTTAAGAGAAACATATACTGAAGTATTAGACCAATCTTGAGAAGCATCAACCTTATCACTAAGAATTACAAAAGAGATATATGTTGAACAACTATGCATAATACAATACTTAAGAAGCTATGCACTTGACCTAGTTACTCTTGGCCCTTTACATGACATCCACGCGAAAAAAAATTATTATTGCACTTGCCAATCACACCAACGTGGTATTGACAGAATTTATTTTAATATTTAAGAAATATCCAACACAATCAATGAGGGGTGTAAACCTCATATCAAAACCTTGGAGGATTCTATTGCTATAGTTATAGAAAAATTAAGGATCATTGTGATATTAAGGCACACAAAAATGGAGAATAGCTTTGAATGACCAAGTTGAATCTTCATTGGGCCTTTTTGAAGGCTAATCTAGGTCCCCAAATGGAGTTTCAAAATTAAAGAACAATGTTGTTGTTAATGTGAATAATATTTCTCTTAATGTCAATAATATTTTTCTTAATGTCAATAATATTTCTCTTCGTGTGAATAATGGTTCTCTCCTTGGTCAAACTACCAATTTTCAAATTATAGACAATGGTGAGACTCCCATGAATAGATTTTTTAATAAATTTTGTAACATCAACGAAAATCGCTTTGAAATAGTGGAAGTTTCATAAAAATATATAGGATCTTCAATGATCTACTTTCTTATTATTGTTATTTTTGTTTACTTAATGTTTAATCTTTTATTATAGTTATTTTATTTTAACTATATGTTGTAGATGTAAAGCGTTTAAGGTCCCTTCAAAAACTAATTTTGTTTAATGAAAAATATAATTATTATATAACCACAAAGAATTCGTGATATTTTTTTAGGAGATGATTTAAAAAATCCTTAGTGAAAATAAATTTATCTAGTATGAGTGGCAAAAATAAAGGAATTGTTCCTAATTGTTGATTCTTTTATATCCACACCAATTTGGAAAAACTTGACTAGATGAAAAATACAAAATTATAAAGAGAAGAAATAATGTTTTAGATGTACAAGAGTATTTAAACACTTGTGATGTATTGTACAAAACAAACTCAGTACTTTTGTCTCATCTAGACAATTAGTTATTGATAGTCATAGCTAAAATCTTTTACATAGATCCTTCTCATATCTATTAAGAGATACTTACCATGTCAAAATGAATTCAAAATGAAAATAGGGAAATGGTTGTAAAATAATTCTAAGAACTAAAGTATTGATATAGAGCTTCATGGAAATAGATAGATATTTCTACCTTTACATGTCATCAGGTTTGGAAGAAAGTTTATGAATATATGGGAAATTTAAATAAGTATAAAATAAATAAATAATTTTAAAAAGCGTTGGATATGGAGATCTAATAAATGTTGCAAAAAATGTTGTTGGACACAATATTTTAAGAGGAGACAAGATATATGAATTTTTCTAATATATTAAGAAGAATAACAAAAATCAATAAAAAATTCATCCAACTTTTATATTCATTTAAAAATAATTATCCAAAATTGTTGTAAAGTATGATATAGGAGTATAAGGAAAATGTATTATTCTTTAGAAATTTTCTTCTGTAATTTTCAGTCATGTTTCATAACTTAAAATTATGGTGAAATTTTTTTCCCTAAATAACAAGAAAATGTTTTATGGGAGGTGTTATTTCTATGTTGGTTTAGGTTGTTGTGGAATGTTGCCTTACTATAATGGTCTATGGATTTCCCTTCTTTTATTTGTATCTTTGTGTTTAGAACCCTCTCCCTACCTTTTTTTTTATAAAAAGTATATAAGAACCCAATCCAATCTTTCTTTTATTACATCTACCTTTAATAACCCCCAAATCTTGAAACAATAATTCTACTAGAATATGCAATATCTTTCTCCTATTCTACATGTTCTAAACAAATTTAAATAGAAAAACTAGAAAGGTAAAAACTATTTCCAATATATACACAATGTTTTTCTACATTCTACAAGAATAAATATAATTTAAAATATTTTATTAGAGAAATAAAGTAGTATATAATTATATGTTCCTTATGAAACATAAATTGGAAGGTACTAAAAAAACTAATAACAAATTGAAAGAAAATAAAAGAAACTAGTGATGATGTGTAATACATCAATTGCCCAACCAAAAATGTAGAAATCTTAGAAGAAGAAGAGGGTGATGATGGCATAAACATGAAAAACATATTAGAGATAAACAAATGATATCTAATTTTGTAAATGGGTCACAAAAAAGATAGTATCTTAATTAACATGAGATACATAGAAGATACCATTTTGATAGCAACAATAGGTGGGATCATGCTATAGTACCAAATAAATTACATGAATATAAGATACGATCCCCAAAATTGAAAGATTGTTTACTCATAATGAAAACACATTGAGATTCCAAGATATGCATTGTTATCAATGTCATACCAAAAATTGCAATAATTGTACGAATATAGCGATTGTCCCTCTACTAAAACATTGTATATTACTATTCAATTATAAATGGTTTAGGTAAATCCTACTTAATTACTTACATAATAAGTGTGCACAAAAGTAAAATAGTACCACAAAAAAGCTATTTTTCCTAAGAAACTCTTCTAGGAGAGTTTTTGTGTTGAATATACATGCAACATTGATAAATAGAACAATCAAATTCCTATTAAAGAAATTTAGCGATTGTGATTACAATCAGTGATAAGATTACAAGAAGAGTTAAAGGACATAAAATATGTTATCATTCATTGCATGATTCCAAAAAGTGTTAAATGACATCAACTATGTGATCATTGATGAAATAAACTTCATAATGAAAAAGATACTACTAATAGATACTACAATATACAAGGATTTTCCCTATAAAAAATAAATGTATTCTTTAAAGGAATCTCTATAATACTATTTGGTGACCTTACACAACTAAATCATATTATTGAAAAGTTTACCTTACATTTCAATCTAGGGGCAAAATATTTTGGAACAAATTCATGACTCTCATTGCACTATAAATAATGTTATGACAACAAGGTGATTTTAAAATGCAAGTATAATTTCATCAAAATTTGGAGAATATATGGAATGTATTATCAAGTTAACAAATTGGTAGGTCTTGATAATGTGGATAGAAAAAATATTGAACCAAGTGAAAGGAAAATAATAAGAACTCAATCAACCTATTTTATATCAATGAATCATTCAAGCTACACAAATGAAGAATGTTAAATTTATTAAACTATCAATTTCCATTATGTAGTACAAAAATTGATAGGAGAACAATAGAAAATACGACTAGTTAAACATATCTCAAATAGTAATACTTTACAAAATTCATGGCATCATTCTTGTAGAAAACATATAGACACAAAAAAACCCTCATGAATAAAGTTCTTGAAAAATAAATTAAAATTCATTTTTAGCCTTTAATCCAGAGCATCCTATAAGTCTCAATGTATGTTGTAGTAACAATTGCTAATTAGAGTGAGTTTTCATGGGACTATGATGACCCCAAAAGTATACAAATAACTCATGTATCTCTAGATAGTTAAAGGTAGTTACCCATCACAATGAAATGAAGTATAACCATAAAAAAAAACCAAGCCTAATGCTACAAAAATAAATATATTTTACTAGAAAAATAGAGAGACGAGGGATAAAATTTACCATATCTAGAGTCATGTATCATTGACCTTTAAATTAATTTAAAATTCTCCTTTGATACTGTTAGATTTTTAGGTGACTCTACAACACCCCTAGGATCAAATTAAAGACCAAGATAAGTTCCATAAGAGATTGACAAGATAATTACATGAAGATGCAAGAATGATATTATTGATAATGGACTTGATTGACATCCAATGGATTGATTCAAAATTCACAAAATGGGCCTCCTTGAATAGGAAAGGTGATAAGAGATAAACATAAGGAGAAGATAAAATATCACCTACTTGAGAAGATAAAGTTGGATCATCCTCCATTATGCAACAAAGTCTGCATGACAATGAGGATAATAATGTGATAAGCGCACTAAAGGTAGATTGGCATAACAATTATGATCGCATAGAGTCAAATTCTCCTACACCATGTTCATAATTGAGGTGCATACTCATAGGTGTCTCAATGACAAACTACTATGTAATACCTTATCTTAAGTAACCTTAAGTAAGTGTAATTATTGAATATTTAAATACATCAACACCCACGCCCCTAAGTGCAACTTAGGGGAATGTAGTTAAACTCATAATGAAAGATGGGTCCTGACTACTTTGCCTTTTTAGATACCCACGTACGAAATGTCATGTAATACATGAAATACAATCTCTCATAAAGTGGAGAAAGAGAGAAGAAGGCATTGGAAAAATTGTCCTCCGAAATGAGAGATGAAAGAAAAGATGCATGGGCATATGTATTACTTAATATCCCCTATAAACTACATACATTGTGTGTATAAAATAATGACCCCCCCCCCCCCCCCCCCCAAAGGAAGGAAATGAGAATACATGATATCCCTTCTATAATGAAGAAAATCCAATGTAAATGAAGAGTATCTATGAACAAAAGATAATGCAATGCCTACAAGAAACATGTCCCCCCTTAGAAAGAGATAAATACATATAATGATGAAGAAGCCTCCATCAAAAAGGGAAGAATGAGGAAGTAGGTCTCAATTTGTGTATCTTTGAAGACTGATTAGGTGTCTCCAAGATCATATATTTTATAACATCATCAAAATGACCTATGAGATGTGACAAACTAAGTGAAGTTGAAGAGTTGGAAAATCCAATCTCCAAAGAAGGTGTAGACAAATATCCAAGAGAAACCCCCTTAGATGTAGTAACCAAATCTAAGTTATGAGACTCATCTAAAAGAGTACCCAAGAAATAATCCCCCAAATATTTGAAGCACAAAGATCATCCTGTTGAATAGTAGAACTTGTGGACCTAAAGAAGTAGGAGGTGGAGGAGTAGGAAGTTCAACACTTCTCTCAAGAATAAAATGATTCAAGTGTCCAATTTTCTTACATGAACAATTCACCATTGATAAAGGGTTAGGTACATCATTAATATCATCATCATTATCAGAAAAATGTGTAAAATAATACAAGCATGATGTATGATCAATAGATCTCATAACTATGACATCTCTACTTTCCATGTCCCTAATATAGACATAATTAGGAGTGAACTCAATAATTTTACCTTGTGCCCCATGAGTAAATTGGTAAATGGAAAGGAGATTAGTGGTCAAGGATGGTACACAAAGAACATCATTAAATGTACCCTCTCCCATAGGAATAAAACTTTTTCCATAAACCTTCATGTATGTATTATTATCCATCAATATAGGTGGAGAAGTACAAGGCTCAATATAAGAAAATATATCCATATAAGATGTCATATGATGTGATGCACCTGAATGAAGAAGGTATTTATCTTGTTGAGGATGTGTAGAACTAATGAGTTCTTATCATTTACCTTTTGGTGATGATATAGATGTAGAAGTTTCCTAATGTGTAGAAGAGTGAATAGACACTTATGAGGAAAAATGAATATTGTTATTTTGAAGAATATGAGTGAGCTCATCAATCTTCTTATGGAAAAATTTATGCTTATTATGTCCTAGATTTTTGAAATATGCACATTTCTCTCTCTTTCTTCTAGATGAGAAGAGGACTTATTTTCAATCTTCTGTTGTGAAGTGTAGTCATCACTTTTGTAATGTTGCTTAGGATCCTTGTCTTGGTTATTTCCCTTTACTTTGGAAGCCTTTGGAGAGGAGTCATTTAACCAATGTTGATACTTTGAAGGCTTCTATTCACCCATGTGTGCTAGCTTTGCTCGTTCCCTTGTGATTTGAGCTGAAAATTCATCAAGAGAAGGCTTTTTGTATGCACTACCTATTGACATTATAGTTAAGTTTGATTATTATTGACACATACACTTAATTAAATAGTTAGCAGTTACCAAGTTTATCTTGCAGTTTATAGTGTTAACCAAGTAAATCAGGCTCTACCAAGTTATACAGTTGCTACCGAGTTCTAGAAATAGTATTCAGTTTGCACCGAGCAGTATCTACCAAGTTGGTGATTATCAATGTAATATGAGCTTCATAGTGTTTACCAACTTTCTTAGTACAAATTGAGTTCTCTGGTGTTTACTAAGCTTACAACGTTAGTGATGTGAATCTAGTGTTGACCAAGCTATGCAATTTCAACCAAGTGATTCAGTTTATACCGAGCTCACAGTAATAGTATTGAGCACATAGCTTGATGTCAACCAGCTGATTTAGTTTATCTACTAAGTTTCATAGTGTTCACCAAGTCACTAGTGCAAACTGAGTTTAGACTACTTGGAAAGTGATTAGTATGAACCAAGCTTCTATGTCTACCTAGTGCATGATGATGCTGAGCATTGACAATGGTTGTCAAGTATCAAAACCTCACCAAGTTTTTCCTCAAAATCTAAGCACCAACAATTGGGTTGGCTTTGTGTTCGTTGGTGAAACTTGTGTTGTAGCTGACTTTGATGAATTGTAAATTGGATTAGTATATATGTAATGTATTGTGACACATCCAAAGAAATATGGTATGAATATAGAAACATACGTATAGAGAAGAAGTGTCAAGTAGGAAGACTACAAATATTATAAGGATCGACAAAGATTCATCTATCATAGCAAGATGATCATTACACTCCAAAGGAATCTCATTCAGAATATTAAAGTTGCAAATTAAAGATCATCCTTGGTTTATTCTAATAGGTGTAATAGTTAAATCATTCCACAAGGCAGACCTAAAAATCTTTTGTAAATCCCTTTACCAAGTGTGTACTTCATATATGTTCTTAAAATCCTTTTATAAGGTGGACCTTGCAATCCTTATTGCTCCTAAAGGGGCAGATCATCAGAAATGATCATTGTAAGCCTTAACTGACCAATTTTATACTATAGTACTAAAGCTTGTGGGTATCATCCCCACCCCAGTTTTACTTTCTATTTGGAATTTTTTTGGGTCACCATATTGTGTGCCAAAGTGTTATAAATGTATTTATTCTTTCAATTTTTCATGCATGCAATTAGATCAGAATACACATAAAGGATTAATTGGTGAGAAAAGATTAAGTTTTATTTGTTCTTGATTCACTCGTCGCCTCTTAGTAACCTAGCCTATCTTATATTTCCAAAAATTGGTATCAAAGCCTTGTGGTTCTCAAAGAATTTCAATAGCTTGAGCAAATATCAGAGGAAATGGAGGTATTTAGACTTGGTAAGGCTATTAAAAATGAAAAGGTTGATTTAGAATTGGCTATTGGGAAACTCAAGAAAGAAAAGGAGGAACTCTCTCAATCCTCGAAAAGAAAAAAAGATCTTGCAGTATAGATGAATGACAAATTCTACACTGAATAAAGAATTGAAGATGTTCATTTAGAAAGTAATCTAGATGAAGCTAATGAGGCAATCATAGAACTATTAGAAAATAATGGTAACCTTCAAGAAGAAGTTAGAAAGTTGAAAAGAGAATGATAAATTTAGCCAGTAAGATTGTGCGAAGTCATGGAAGAAAAAGACAAGGAAAAAGAAGAGATAGAAGGAAAGAACAATGAAATTCAGCATCTATCCCTTCAATAGGAAGACTTCATTGATCAACTTACTAATGGAAATTAAAATATCATGAATCTAAGATCAGAGAATGAAATATTAAAAAATGATCTAAATACTGAAAAGAAAACTGATGAGAGGATGATGAAATCTCAAATAGACATGAATAAACTAAGTGAGTAAAATCAATATAGATGGAAAGGAAAAGTAGGAATTAGATATATAGATAAAAGAAAATCATCCAATCAAGGAGCTTGAAAGAATCAAAAGCCTACTTGTAATCACTGTGGTAAGCTACGCCAAGCATTAAAAAATTGTTGGAGTAAAGCTAAATTCAATGGAAAATGATACAATTTCAATTAGCATGGTCATAGAGCTAATGACTGCAAAGAGAAACCCAAATTTAAAGGAAAATTTCACTAATGCAAGAAGCATGGGCACAAATCTTTTGAATGCAAAACCAAGATATTGAACCCAACATAATAGATTGTGAAAACTATATTTGGTTGGGACTATAACACATGGTGTAGATGCCACTACTATGGAGAATTTGGACACATTGGAGTAAACTATGTGAAACATCACATGAGGACAAGAGATACCACTAGAAGATGTTTTATTTGTACAAAACTTCGACAACTTGCCAAGAATTGTATGAACAATAGAAGGATAGAAGATGAAAAGAAAGCCAAGGCTGAAAACATCAGAAAGTAGATGAGATAGCAATGGATTCCTAAATCTTCTAAAAATACAAGTATGAGTGATGAAGAACATGTCACTCAAGAATTGGGTGACTCAAGAATTTCTACTTGATCTCTCACAGAGATAACTAGAACTAAGACGCTAAAGCAAGTATCTTACATCAATTCTAGTTAGCTAGAAAGAAAGATCCATATTAGCATTCAAGATGCAAAGGGATCACCAATTACTGAGCTAGGCTGGGTTGCAAGACTCTATCGAGCAGCGTTAGGAGTAACTAAGTCATTGTGTGGACACAGAGTCACGGATGACTCTATTGAACACTAAGACCAAACTAAGTGAAAGATAGTCTATTATCAAGTAAGTGATCATACCAAGCATTTATGATGATTGGAATGTAAAATATGTTAAAAGGAAAAAAACTTGAATTCATTTGTCACCTTGAATTTTTGAAGATCTATATGTGGAGAGTAATTTTTGTCCATCTTAGCAATCTATGTGATTTGTTGTTGAAGTTTTTTGTGTTTCCATAAACCCTACTAAGCATGGCATCCTCTAGTAGCAAGAACAAGAAAGGATCTAAGATGTTGGTTTGAAGAGTTGATTGGAAGGCATTAGACTTCAAGTTAAGTCCAAAAATTGCAAAAATGCTTGATCCAATTGGAGCTCAATCATAAATTCCACCAAAGATACTATCGGTTAATGATATTCAATCACATTTTTATTGTTCAATTCAAGACATTGGAACCCTAGATATGGATAAGGCTCTGGAAAAGTTATGTGTGAATGGTGCATTAAATCCACAACATCAACACTTGGAGACCAAGGGTTTAACCCACATTCCACATATGCCCCAAGATTTCTAGATAAAATGGGTAAGGTTCATCCTTAGCCATGTGCACAATGGGAAACTATGGTTGGAGCATCCTATTCCAATAATGAAGAAAATGATTCATCGAATCATAGGGCTCCCAATGTTGAACAAGTCAAAGACTACCAAAACCCTAATTCAGGTAAAACTAGAAAGAAAAACTCTTGTTAAATGGGGTGGATGAGGTATGAAGATGAGTTGTATAATTGACATGGCGCTGAAATATGGTATCCATGTAATAGCACATAAAATCTATAGCTCTAGTCATCTCAATATCGTATCATGTGAGGCAATTGATCTAGCTCTCAAAATGGTAAAGAACAACATGTCCTTTGACTTTGTCGATATGATGTTAAATCAATTCAACTAGAACATGTAGAGCATAAGAACTTCAAAGAATAACCCGTGTAAGTTTGGTTCACTCTTAACCTATCTATTCTTCTCTGTGAAATTTTTTTCTGCTTAAAAGGTTTAGTCATATGGAGAAAAGATGTACTAGTATTATTCTAGATCAATGAGTATATAGTAGAAATAGGTTAAAACTATGTGAGTATCATGGATAATTATTTTGATTCATTAAAGGAAAAGATGAATAACATATTCATAATTCCCAAGAAACTTGTAGAAGATTACAAGGATGGTGTTTGTTTTTATGGTAGACTATGATAAGGTATAGATTCAAGCACTCAAACCTAGAGTGGTGTGGGTTAAGCCTCTAAGCTATGAGGTTAACATTAATGACACCAAGGACATCATTGAGGCATTTTTGAATGAAACTAAAGATACCAAGGCTACATATTTCGATACTTATGATGAAACCAAACCTAGAATAGAACTTGAAATAAAGCTTCCTAAAGTAATTAGCAAAGAAAAGAAGAGGATAGAAAAACTACAGAAAAAAAGTTATACTCTCCTATAGATAGAAGGTAAAGAAGATGATGTAGAAGATGAGGCAGAAGAAAATAAATCAAAAGAAGAAGAGCCAATAAAGAAGAAAGGTAAGGTTATTATAACCAAACCTACCAAGTCATTTATTGTAGTTTCACTAGAAGAGCATCTAGATCAAGGAAGAAGTTGAAATTAGGTGAAGAAGAAGAAAAGAATGTTATTTTAAAATGGCCTCTACCTACATTTCAAGAGAAACTAAAGGAGATTGATTCAAGAGCTAGCTTGAAAAACTTTAAATCACTAAGATATGAGACTAGATATGTAGAAGAGAATAAACAAGTTGAAGACATGATTATGTCCAATATAGGTAAATGGAAATATTCACCTAATTAACTAGTGCAATGAATTCCCAATGAACTGATGGAAAGAATTAAACCAAGATAGGAACATGCCAAGAAAATTGCAAAGGATATATTTGAATAGACTCTAAGGTAGCTCATGTCAGGTCTTTATCCTCATGTTGGGTTTTAATGATAAAGAAGTGAAGGAATCCATCAAAAGGAATGAGGAAAATTTTACTCTGAAATTCAAAACTTACCTAATACTAGTTAATGACATATAACATGTGGTGAAGAATGCCAATACTAGATGGAAGAATATTTGCAATCTTCATTAGAAGAGTGATTTTTTTGGTTCATGTCAATGATAAAGATGATGAAGATAACAAGGAAGAAAAGGACAATGGTACGAAGATGAAACAAATGATGTTGATCAGAATGATCAAGAGAAAGAACAAGAAGCTACTAAGGAGAATCTCCCTAAGATTTAGAGTATTGAGGAAACTAAGGAAACCAACCCAAGAAGATTGCAGTAATGGTTATGTGATACAGGAGCATCCAGAGGTATATGGGCAATCCTGTGTCACCCAAAAAAATGTACTTAGATTTAGTTTCTGTTTCATGTGTTTTCATCTTTGGATACCCATTTGGGTAAAATAAAGGTTCCAACTCTCATAGTCCCACTATCAGTGTGTTTGAAAATCTCAGAAAAATAGGAGCATGTAATTGGGCCATCATTTTGGTGACCTAGAAGGTGTGAATTGGCCAGGTGAATGTAATTGTGATTTAGAGCATTCCAAAAAAAGAATCAGGTCAAAAGGCCCCATGGTTTGAAAGTTATTCCAGTTTTTTGGGTTTTGGAGACCTCCTAAGAATGCTTCAAAGTCAGGTTAGGGGCATTAAATGACCTCAAAAAGGGTCAAAAAATGGGGTACAAGAAAATTTTTTTCTATAGGGCTATAGAGCACTTCGAGAGCTTTTCGAAAATGTAAACAGTTTGTCAATCGGAGCTACGGTTCAAAAGTTATGCCTCCCGAAAGTTCGGTGACCATTTCTGGATTCTTCTAGATTTGTGCCGACTTCTAACGCAGCTTTTGGAACCTTCTATTTGGTCGGTGGATACCTACTAGCACTTTCTAGAATATACTCCTAGTCCTTAACCCTCCGGGGTCTATTTAAGGAGATTTCTGGCATTGTAAAAGGCAGTTTGGAGTGGAGTTTGAGAGGAGGTACTGAAAGGAGAAATTATCTCCAGATTTATGTTATTGTAAGCCCTTAGGGCATGTTTCAAAGTTTATTTTCCTATACTATTTGTACTAGCTTATTTTCTCAGTTAATATAATTTTCCCTTTCTTTTGTGTCCATTTTGTTCGTGGGTTGTGTCCCAATCAAGTGGTATCAGAGCCGATTTTCCTGAGTGTGTAGATAGAGCACCGACTGTGAGGCAGTTTGCACCAGGACTGTGTGGTTGTGGGTTTGAGTTAGAAGATGCCTCCACGAAGAGAGCATGGCAGAAGGGCCAAAGCTATTAATCCTAAGGAGGTTAGATCCTTCCAAAGGCAGGTACGGGCATTGCAAGAGGAGCTCCGTAGAGGAGCAAATGTTGCCGCAGGTGATGACAATGAGGATGACAATGAAGAAGAAGTAATGGGACCAGAAGGGGAATTTGATGGTAAAGTTCTGAAATCATGCAAAGGAAAGGCTTTTTAGGGCCATTACTAAGTTTGGGAAAAGACCTACAATTGAAATGGGTGTATTTTCAGGAAATCTAAAACCAGATGAGTTGATCGATTGGATCAATGAACTGGAAGAATACTTTGAGTATGAGGATATAAGGGACCCAGATAGGGTTAAGTTTGCAAAGGCCAAACTGAAAGGCCATGCCAAAATCTGGTGGCAAGAGGTCCAATTCGAAAGAAATAGAAGAGGAAAGGAGAAGATCACAAGATGGGATTGCATGGTGGACAAATTGAAGAAGTAGTTCATTCTTGTGGACTATGAGCTTGATTTGTTTAAGAAGATGCATGGGTTAAAGCAAGCAGGAAGATCAGTCCAAGAATATACAGAGGAATTTTACCGACTCTTGATTAGAGCGGGGCATGCAGAAGCAAATAAGGTGAAGGTTGCTTGTTATATCAGTGGGTTGCAACCTAGCATCTAGGAGGAATTAAGTCTGGTAAGAATGACCAGCATTGAAGAGGCATAACAGTTTGCCCTCCGAGTTGAAGAGAAGCTAAATAAAAGGTTTGAAGGAAGACAAAGAGGGTGCGGTCAAGGAGGAAGGGGAAGCGATAGATCATCTGGAGGCAGCAATGAAACCCAAAAGAAAAATTAAGAAAAGGGTACTAGCAGGAATGAGGGTTTCAACCGCTCCTGTGACCAAGACTTTGGAAATCAAAGAGGAAGAGGTAGAGGACATGGAAAAGGAAGAGGAGGCTTCTGTGGTACTTGTTTCCATTGCAATGAAGAAGGTCATCATGCCTTTGAATGCCCTCAACGACAAGGAAGGATAGATAGGAGAACTGAGGGCCAAGCTAGGGTTGCTCATGTGGATGAGGATGGACAATCATCACATTCAGAGGATGCAGAAAATGGAGAGACCTTCGTAAATGAAAGAGTCCTACTTAGGTGGTGAGATTGAACCAGGAAAATGGAGGAGTTTGTTCCATACCAGATGCAACTGTGAGGATAAATGTTGTGACGTGATCATTGATGGTGGTAGCACTGATAACTTGGTATCAAAAGAGATGGTCTCTAAGCTGAAGCTCAAGAGGGAGAAACATCCCCAGCCCTATCGGATTGCTTGGGTAAAAGATGATCATAAGGTCCTGGTAAGTGAACAATGTTTAGTAAAATTCAAAATTGGGAGTTACCATGATGAAGTTCTCTGTGATGTTATTTCAATGGATGTTTGCCATCTATTGTTGGGTAGACCATGGCAGTTTGATAGTCATGCAGTACATGATGGACATGCAAACACATACTCTCTGACAAAGGATAGAGTTCGCCACAAATTGAAGCCCATGAAAAAGGAAGGTGAAAAGGTATGTAGCATTGCTAGGATTTGTCTTGTTGATGGAAGGAAGTTTTTAGATGGCATGAAACATCAGCATATGTGCTATGCTTTGATTCCTAGGAAAGATAAAGAAGGTAGTAGTGAAATACCATTTGAAGTTTCAGATTTACTAGGGGAATTTGGAGATATTATCTCTGATAATGTTCCAAATGGATTGCCACCAGTAAGGCAAATTAGACATCTGATAGATCTGATTCCAGGAGCTAGTTTTCCTAACAAGGCTGCTCACAGGATGACTCCTACTGAAACAGAGGAGCTAAATAGACAGGTTCAGGAGCTGTTGAGGAAGGGCTTGATTCGAGAGAGCCTGAGTCCATGTGTAGTACCTGTAGTACTTGCACCAAAGAAGGATGGAGAGTGGAGGATGTGTACAGATTCTCGAGCTATAAATAGGATAACCATCAAGTACCAGTTTCCTTTGCCAAGGATGGATGACCTTATGGACTGCTAGAGTGGAGCTCAATACTTAACAAAGATAGATCTGAAGAGTGGTTATCATTAGATACGGATTCGAGAAGGAGATGAGTGGAAAACAACCTTCAAGACCAAGGAGGGTCTTTATGAGTAGTTAGTCATGCCCTTTGGATTGACGAATGCCCCAAGCACCTTTATGTGGCTCATGAATGAGGTACTTAAGAAGTTCTTGGGAAAATTTGTTATTGTCTATTTGGATGATATTTTAATTTTCAGCAAGATTTTGGAAGAACATTTACTACATATTTGTAGTGTCCTTGAACGGCTAAGGGAAGAGAAACTGTTAATTAATCTGAAGAAATGTATCTTTGCAAAAAGGGAGTTAGTCTATTTGGGGTTTGTTATATCACCTGAAGGTCTGAAAATGGATCCAGAGAAGGTAAAAGCCATCTTGGAATGGCCTACTCCAAGGTCTACTACTGAGGTAAGATCATTTCATGGTCTGGTTAGTTTTTATAGGAAGTTTATTAAGAATTTTAGTGGCATATGTGCACCCCTAACTAATACAATAAGAGGGGATAGAAAAGAGTTCAAATGGACTGCAGCAGCTACAAGAAGTTTTGAATTGCTGAAGAAGAAGGTAACAGAACAGCCTGTGTTGGCACTTCTAGATTTTAGAAAGGTTTTCCAGGTGGATTGTGATGCTAGTGGCAGTGCTATTGGGGCTGTATTAAGCCAAGAAGGTAAGCCTATTGCATATTTTAGTGAAAAATTGAATGATGCAAAGAAGAAGTATTATGTTTATGATCAAGAGTTCTATGCAATAGTTCAGGCCTTAAAGAAATGGAGGCATTATTTATTGCCAAAAGAATTTGTTTTGTATACTGATCATCAGGCATTACAGTGCCTAAATAGCCAAGGTAAATTGAATCAGAGGCATATGAAGTGGGTAGAGTTCTTGCAGAGCTATACATTTGTGTTGAAGCATAGAAGTGGAAAATCTAATAGGGTTGCAAATGCACTAAGTAGGAGATAGTTGTTGCTTACAGTAATGCAGATTGAAGTAGTTGGGTTTGATGAACTCAAGAATTTGTACCCTGAGGATCCTGATTTTGCTGAAGCATGGAAAGCTTGTAAAGAACCTGTTGCTGTAGATAGAACCAAGTGGTTAGACTATTTGATTCAAGATGGCATGTTGTTCAAAGGTAGTCAATTGTGCATTCCAAGGAGTTCCATGAGGAAAAATATGATTAAGGAGAAACACAGTGGAGGGATGGCAAGACATTTTGGTTGAGATAAGACCATTGCCATTCTTAGAGAACATTATTTTTGGCCTCAAATTTCACAGGATGCGAAGAAGTTTGTACAGAGTTGCCAGCTTTGTCAAGTTGCCAAGGGGTTTAGTCACAATACTGGCCTATATCATCCATTGCCTGTTCCATCAAGGCCATGGGAGGACATAAGTATGGATTTTGTTCTTGGATTGCCAAGGACACAAAGGGGTAATGACTCAGTATTTGTGGTGGTTGATAGGTTCTCCAAAATGGCACATTTCATTCCATGCCACAAAACTCATGATGTTGTCCATATTGCAGACTTGTTTTTCAAAGAGGTGGTAAGACTACATGGTCTTCCAAGGAGTATAGTTTCTGACAGAGATACTAAATTTGTGGGGTATTTCTAGAGGACATTGTGGAAGAAGTTGAGAATAGACTTAAAATTCAGTTCCACGCATCACTCGCAGACTGATGGCCAAACAGAAGTCTAGGCAATTTGCTGAGATGTTTAGTTGGGGATAAGCCCAAGGGATGGGATTTGATTCTACCACAAGCAGAGTTTGCTTATAATAACTCTGTAAATAGGAGTACTGGAAAATCACCATTCCAAATTGTATATGGGAGTAGCCAAGGACTGCACCAGAGCTGAGGAAGATAGATCAAGGGGAGAGGACAAGTGCTAAAGCTGAGGAATTTGCTGAACATATCAGGCATCTACATGAGGAGGTTCAAGCACACATTACCAAGATGAATCAAGAGTATAAAGCTAGGGCTGATCAAAGGAGAAGACATAAGGAATTACAAGTAGGAGATTTATTCATGGTGCACTTACAAAAAGAAAGATTTCCAGCCGGTACTTACAACAAGCTAAAAATGAAGAAATTTGGCCCCTACAAAATTTTGAAGAAACATGACTCAGGAAATGCATATGAGGTGGAGCTGCCAGATGGTATTCACATTTCTCCCATTTTCAACATTGTAGATTTAATAGAGTATCATGATGATGGTGCAGATGAGGAGCTGGTGTTAGAGCCATGTCCAATTCTTGCTTCTAAGAAGGAGGAGATAGAAGACATTCTAGATCATCGTGTGGGTAGGAGTACCAGAAACAGGCAGTATGAAGAGTATTTGGTCAAATGGAAAGGATGACCGATCGAGGACTCAACTTGGATTTCAACAGCTGAGGTTTCCCATTGGGATTTCCTCTACCATTCATAATGTGATAGGGTCACTTTTCAATCTACCCTAGGTGTCTGATCCAGGAGCATCTAGAGGTATAAGGGCAATCCTGCGTCACAAAAAAAAAATGTACTTAGATTTAGTTTCTGTTTCATGTGTTTTCATTTTTGGATACCCATTTGGGTCAAATGAAGGTTCCAACTCTAACAGTCCCACTATCAGTGTGTTTGAAAATCCTGAAAAAATAGGAGCATGTAATTGGGCTATCATTTTGGTGACCTAGAAGGTGTGAATTGGCCAGATGAATGTAATTGTGATTTAGAGCATTCCAAAAAAATAATCAGGTCAAAAGGCCCCACGGTTTGAAAGTTATTGCAGTTTTTCGGGTATTAGAGACCTCCTAAGAATGCTTCAAAGTTAGGTTAGGGGCATTAAATGACCTCGAAAAGGGTCAAAAATGGAGGACAAGTAGAGCTTGTCCATAGGGCTATAGAGCACTTCGAGAGCTTTCCGAAAATGTAAACAGTTTGTCAATCGGAGCTACGGTTCAAAAGTTATGCCTCCCGAAAGTTCGGTGACCATTTTTGGATTCTTCTAGATTTGCGCCGACTTCTAACGCAGCTTCTGGAACCTTCTATTTGGTCGGTGGATACCTACTAGCACTTTCTAGAATGTACTCCTAGTCCTTAACCCTTCGGGGTTTATTTAAGGAGATTTCTAGCATTGTAAAAGGCAATTCGGAGTGGAGTTTGAGATGAGGTACTGAAAGGAGAAATTATCTCCAGATTTATGTTATTGTAAGCCCTTAGAGCATGTTTTGAAGTTTATTTTCCTATACTGTTTGTACTAGCTTATTTTCTCAGTTAATATAATTTTCCCTTTCTGTTGTGTCCATTCTGTTCGTGGGTTGTGTCCCCATCATTATGGCCTCATTTTTTCACTCTCTAAGAAAAGATTTAAAGCCATCTAGCTCAAAAAAGCTTATGCCAAGTTGGTTGAGGTAACCACTATAATTCCAAGCACCTAACCAATCTTTGCACCTATTCCTCTAAGTACTATATTGACTAAAGTAATTTTAACACTTCATCTACCAAGTAGTAAGTGCTTTCTCCTTCATCAAATTTGGTTGCACAATAATTAGGTATTTCTATTATCAATCCAATATCTACTCTTGTTGCTAGTCCTTCTATTTCCACTATTGTTACAATTCTCGGTGTACAAATAGTTAGTACAAAGACAATTGAGAGGAAGACTAAACCTAGTACTAAAGTTTCAAGTTAAGGAAAAAGTAATGAAGAAGAGATTGATCTTGATGAGGATATATTTATCTTGAATTGGGATATCTGTACTCTAAATCCTAATCAAATGCACATAGTAGGTAAGTTATTGCTAAAGAAAGCTAAGCAACAAAGGCTTAGATAGGAGAAAAATAGAGAAAACCAAGTACTAGAAGATGCAAAAAATATACTTTTAGATGCACTCAGTACCGAGGTTCATACTACTCAACCTATTTTGGTTCAATTAGCAAAATTTGTATAGAAATTTAATAAAGATCTGAATGGGCAAGAAAAGTTGTTGCAAAGAGTAGTGAAGAAATTTGAAACTAGAGGATTGGAGCTAGTTGCACAAAATATTGTATTATATCAAGTAGACTTACATCTACTATCCTCAGCTCATTGGAAACCTCTACCAATAATGTTACTTCATTATTTAGTAAGTTATGTGATAAAAATATCTTTACTCAAGAAATCAAAGATAAACTCTCCAAGATAGATGAAGACTTAAAGGCAAGTGCACACTAGTTGTCACTTGACTTGAGCTATAGCTCTACTCATTATTCAAAGATCATATTTTTAACTAATATGCAAGCAACATTATTAAGGGAAGAAGCTAGGAATAGGGCCACACTTGTAGACATTCAAGGCATGATTCTTTTGAGCATGGAGGCATTGCAGAAACACATTGCAGATGCCAAAACTCACATTGATGACAATAACTTCTCCATAGCTGATCACATGATGGAGCTATCGGTAGAAGTGTAGATTGTATTGCATGCAAGCAATGTATTACATGAAAACTAGGGCAAGACAATGTCATTAATTTTAAAGGTACATCCTAACTTCTTTTCATATTTTGGCATCACCATGTAGCATACACCTTTGGCATTTATGTCAAAAAAGGGGAGAAGATGTAATATAAGATGTGATATATAAAAGGGGAGAATATGAGAAGATGTTATAAAATGAAGATAAGGGAAGAAAAGGAGAAGATGCAATAAAGGGATAGAAAATGAGAAAATGGGAAGAGAAGATATAATATGAGAGACATGAGATATATGTATATAACAAGTAAGTATGATGTGTGTGTGTGTGTTTGCGCGCGCGCACGCATGCACGGGGTGGGGGGAGCATCATAATATTATACATATTCATGTATAGATATTCAAAAAACATATCTTATAGAAGCAATTTTGAAAAATCTCAAAAACAAATTATGTTACCAAGTTGAAGACACGAGATGGAAACTAAAGATTGTTTTGAACTTGAAATTTTCAAAATTCAATTTTGATTGATAGGTGTTTTTGCCACTAATGCCAAAGGGGGAGATTGTTGACATTACAATCAAGTTTGTTTATTAGTGATACACACACTTAATCAAATGGTTAGCAACTACCAAGCTTATCTTATAGCTTATAGTATTAACCAAGTAAATCTGGCTCTACCAAGTTCTATAGTTTCTATCAAGTTCCAAAAATAGTATTTAGTTCACACCGAGCAGTATCTACCAAGTTGGTGATTATTAGTAAAAATTAAGCTTCATAGTGTATACCAAGTTTCTTAGTGCAAACTGAGTTCTTTAGTGTTTATCGAGTTTGTAGCTTCAGTGATGTGAATATAGTGTTGATCGAGCTCTACAATGTCAACCAAGTGACTCAATTTATACCTAGCTTGTAGTGATAGTGTTGATCAAGCTATGCAATGTCAACCAAGTGATTTAGTTTATGTGTTGAGTTTTGCAGTGTTCACCAACTCACCAGTGCAGATTGAGTTTAGACTACTTGGAACTGATTAGTATTTCTAATATTTACAGAAGATTACAATACATAACCATTAGATACTAAATAGAAATAATAGGAACTCTCTATTGCCGTAATAAGATTCACATACATATATATGTGTATATGCATGACAATGCGAAGCATTGACAATGGTTGTCGAGTATCATAACCTCATAGAGTTTTTCTTTAGGACTCAAGTACCAATAGTTGGGCCTACTTTGTGTATTTTGGTGAAACTTGTGTTGTACCCAACTTTGATGAATTCTAAATTGGATTGGTATATATGTAATGTATTGTATCACATCCAAAGAACTATGGTATAAATATAGAAAGATATGTATAAGAGCATAAGAGAAAAGTAAGAAGGCTACAAGTAGTATAAGAAGCAACAAAGATTTATCTCTTATAGCAAGGTTGTTATTACACTCCAAAGGAATCTCATTCAACAAATCAAAGTTGTAGATTGGACATTAGCCATTGGTTCATTCTAACAGGTGAAATATTTAAATCCTTTCACAAGGTAGACCTAATAGTATTTTGTCAATCTCTTTATTGAATGCATACTCCATTGAATGTTTTGTAAATCCTTTTACAAGGTGGACCTTGCAGTCCTTATTACTTCTAATAAGGAAAATCATTAGAAGTGATCAATGTAAGCCTTAACCAACCAACTATATTCTAAAGTACTAAAGCTTGTTGGTATCATCTCCACCCTAGTTTTACTTTCTATTTGGAAGGTTTTTGGGTCACCATATTGTGTGCCAAAGTGTTATGAATGTTTCTATGCTTTCAATTTTTCATGCATGCAATTAGATCAAAATACACATGAAGGATTAAATGGTGTGTAATAAGATTAAGTTTTACTGGTTCTTGATTCACCCCTCCCCTCTCAATAACCTAGCTTATCTTATAATTCGAAAACTACTAAGAGAATCCATAATAACATAGAATGTGGAAACGAATATTGAATATTCAAGACCTAGCTTGGAAAGAATAGATAATATCAGTTGCTCATCATCTTTAGAAATACCATAATTACAAAGCTCTAATCTAATAGAATTGAACTTAGAGAAACATCTATGAATATTGTAAAAATCACATGGATTTAAATCTATAATCTCATTCTCCAAATTTAATTTTCTCATTGGAATAGGTTTTTCATAGATCCCCTCCATTGCTATCCATGCATCATGAAGATGTGTGCAGGATGCAATATGATATGAAAAATCATGAGAGATGGTAGATGTAAAAGAGCCAATTGCTTTATCCTTTTGATCAAACCATTTCCTTCTTTTCGCAACACCTTGATCTCATTCTAGATCCTATCCGAGAATCATCCTAAGCAATCTAATACTCATCAACAAACTATAAACTAGTTATTTCCATTCAGGATAATTATAGGGAGTAACTAATAGAACTTTTTTAAAATTAATAATGAACCCAAAGAATGACAAAAATCAACTAATAACTCCGTCAAAATAAAAATTCAATCAAGAAAAATGAAATTCAAGTATTCACCAAGTCTAAACATAGCCAAAAAGGACCCATTTTTAGAAGTGACATGTCCACTCCAAATCACTAAAAATTGATTTTAGATATGGCAACTGGATGAAAAGTTATGCATTGAAAAAAATTGCACCTAAAAATGTTATCAGATGTGCCCAAAAAAGGCCTTGGAAGTTGCAAAAAATTAGATTTGTGATTTTTTGAAAATTTTAAAAATAGAAATCCAAAATCTCCCGTACCACTCTATAGATAGTGAAATTATACCAGAAAAAAACAAAAAATTGCTTGAAAAAAAGGAACCTAGATGATTGACATATTATTTTTTGAAAATTACCTCTAAATTTACTTTTTCTAAGTCATCGTCATCTCACCTTCAAAACAAATGGCTTTAGGTTTGGCCTTAGATGTCCAATTTTAATGAAACAAAATCTGATCTAGGGGTTTTTGGACCTCCTCTACATGATGCCAACATCTATTTTGCACCAAAAAACTTCAATTTTTCATGCAATAGAAGGTCAAAAATATTAATTCCCAAATCTACTCCAAATTGTCAAGTATTACAGCAATAATAGAATCAAGCCACGATTACATTTCTTAAGAATAGGTCTTCACAACTTGAGAACTCTGATACCATGTTAGAGTTTTAGGTGGGTGTACAACACCCCTAGGATCAAATGAAAGATGAAGATAACATCCACAAGAGATTGGCAAGATAATTTCATAAAGATTCAAGATATTATTGATAATGAACTTCCTTGAAATCTAACTGATTGATTTCAAATGTACATAATGTGCCTCCTTATAATGGAAAGGTGATAAGATACAAAGATAAGAAGAAGATAAGTTATGACCTGCACAAGCTGGAATCACATGTCCAACAAAGGTGGATCATCCTCAATTATACAATGAAGTATGTGTAATGATGAGGATTATAATGTGATAAGTGCACTAAAGATGGGTTGAGATAACAGTTATGAACACATAGAGTGGAATTTTCCTACTCCATGTGCATAATTTAGGTGCATACTGCTAGGTTTCTAAATGAAAAACTACTATGTAATACATTATCCTAACTATGCTTAAGTAAGTATTATTAGTGAATATTTAATTACACCAATAGATAGTCACTCAGAGATATCAAATATCTCGTATAAAATTATTATGATCAAGAAAAACATAGACTACAAAAACCTTCTCTCTAAAAAATCAAGGTATGCAACTCTAAGCTATTTCTCCCTTTTATTTATTCTAAATAGTTGTAACACATCAGTACTACTTTTAGGAATTCCCACTCTACAGAATTATGCTTTACTCTATGAGAAAGTCAAGCATAATATTCAATGGTTTGAATTGATTAAAAAAAAAAAAATACTTGTAAAGCAAACAATATGAATAAAATAGCCAACAAAACATATCTTCTAACATTACACAGCTAAAAATTGTAAAAAATTGTAAAATAACTAAGGATTAGAATCTTTCTAATTTTCTTATTATATAATTTTGCACCTCACCTATTTCTTCAAGCTATATAATGACTTTCAAGGTTTGACATCAAAACCAAGCATTTAATATTTTTTCTATAGAGGCATTCATAAATAGTTATATAGCAATTAAAAAGTTAATATGCTTAGTGCTTTCTCATGACTACCATTTTTTACAATGATATTCTTGAATATAAATACAAGAAACCATAGAATGCAATATATTTAACCAATTTTATCCTTCAAGAGACACTTCAAGATGCAAAATAATTTATACATGATGATAAGGAAAAGGGGGGGAGATTAGTTACAACATCTGTGTCTCTACCTTTCTTTCGTGCATCTATCTCTATCATTCTTGAACAATTAGTTGTATTGTTCTAAATTTTTCTTTTCTACAAATCTATCATGGCCCAAGGAAAAGAAAACTGCAACAAAGAAATATCAAGACTAGTGTATATATATTGATCAATGGCATTGATTTTACTTTTCTCAATAATATTAACACATTATATTACTTTTTTTTCCTTTTTTGTACTATAAAGTCTCATCATAGACCACCAATAAATGCATTATTCATAACTAATTTATGAAGTTAAACTTTGTATCCATTGTAATATAGTTTGATGTTATAAAAGAAATTTTTCACGCATGCAACTTAAGTGATGTTACGTCAAGTAACAAGACATATCATAAGCCAAAATCCTTTAAGTTAGTTCTATTAATGCATTGTGAAAATAAAATATTAAGAGACCACTTAGCATAACATTCATGTTGCATTACTTGCAATCCTCTTTCTACCCCTTGATATGTAACAAAACTATATCTTGCTATCGACCTATGAATTGCACTTCAAAGAGCTAAGTGTCATTATGCGTTTACATATATGCATATACATAATGTACTATCATAGATTATATGCTTAAGAATTTAGAACCCTAATTAACACTTACTTTACTATGTCAATTGTATTCTAATTGTGTATCAACTAATTCTCATGACTATAGAAATATATAGTATTACTTGCAATTTCCACCATTCAATAGATATATTATTCTCCTCTACATTTTTAGTCAAACATCTAATTGTAAAACCTTAGATATATTATTTTCCTCTACATTTTAAATCAAACATCTAATTGTAAAACAATAGATATATTATTCTTCTCTACATTTTTAGTCAAACATCTAATTGTAAAACCTTAGCATTGGTAAAATAATCACAATGAGTAATCATACACCTTCAATTACCTTCTTTATCAATTTAACATTTATAACTTGCATATTCTAATACTATTTCAAAACCATGTTTCGTTTACCTAAATGAATCAATATAATCATTACTAAATTACACTAAAAATTGTAGAGAGTTCTTTATTTTCTTTGTAAGGATTTTTAAGTTTAATGATTACTGACAGTGCATATTTTTAATCTAAATGTGGCTGAAGGCAAGGAGTGTTTCTCGATTATTGCGTTCGTACCAACATTAGTTACAATGAATTATATAAGGGACGAGGAGCCGTGATGTCTTTTATTAATGTACATATTTGAGTGCGGTCGTGCGAAACTGGATAAGAGATATCCGATATTCAAGCCAAATTTACGTGGCTTTTCATAAACTCATGCTAGTCAAGCCTTCGTGGAAGTGGCAGGGCCAAGAATCGAAAAGAAAAAAAATCGATATTGGCTCGTGTTGTATGGATATTTTCGTCTAATCAAAACAATCCGTGCATTTTCTATTGTCATCCGGATTGTTAGGAGATCCCTGTAACTTCTACCATTTACTGCTGCTTTAGTTTTATTTGTTACTGCTATAGTTTTATTCTCTGCTTTTTATATTTTGAGTTGGTTGAAAGATTCTTGTATTCTCAGTGTCACGCTTTATCCATTTTGTTTGTCTTTCAATTTTTTGTGATGACCATCGAGTGAAAATCGCTTTCCACGAGGAAGCCTGCTTTAAAAACACAAAATATTCCCGATTAGGTAGATACCCATGCAATTAGAATTGGAAGTTGTGGGAACCCAATTTTTCTTATTATTATAGGCATGTTTCTTTTCTTTTTAGTTGAAAATTTCTATTGCGAAATGTATACCCTTGCTTCAGGTCTAGAACTTGGTATATTAACGTGTTCTTTTGGTGTAATTAACATTTTATGGAGGGGCTATAAACTGATGGCGCCTTGGGTGTAAAACGAGAAGCAAAACATCAAATTGAAAGGTTGCGAGGGAGCTCTTGACATCTCCTCCTTTTAAAGATTATTCTTCTAAACATTTATTCTCAAGTATAATCTAATTTATCAGTCAAAAGTTTGTTCCTACTAATATAAGTACGGTAGTTGTTTGCATTAATTTATTTGGCTTAAGTGCAAAATTGTAAATTTTTTGATGTAAAAGATGGACCAAAATTATATTATCTGAATATCATCAAATGTACATTATAAGTCTAGGAGGAAAGAAAAATCAACTTCTAGCCACCAAAAGAAATGAGGGCTTAGCTGCAAAAAGTGATATTATAGTGACAACACCTAGAAACATCCAAAAGTAACAATTTAATTTGACCAAGCCTAGGAGTAGAAACACACTCAAGATACTAGTAAAATAGTAGATAGAGGCAAAGGGTTTAGATCATGATTCTTTATTTTGCCAACTAGTTAAGGAAGTGGGCTTTGGATCTAGGAACATCCAACCATCTACATTATTCACATCCTCCTTACCTTCTCTCCTTGGAGAGCTAGCTAGAGCAATTTGAGGGAAACCTTTGGAAATTGTCACTGAATGTAAAGCTAATAGTGGTAGCTAATGGACAATTGGTGTTAGAAATATGTTAAGAATTTCCCTTAGGATTTCTATCAAGGGCTTAACTTTCTCCAGTGTACTATAAGTTGACTTGTTATATCAAACACTAACAAATCAATCTTTTATCCAATAGAAACCCCACTCTAACAAGTGGGTGTTTTCATTGCTTCCTAGCTAGCAAGAGAACCTTAGATATGAGGAGGCACAATCAAATCCTCTAGTGATTAGTGGTGGGAGGGAAACTAGTGATGCAAAGGAAAATAATGAGTGTTGTCTTGGTAAAGCCTCTTTTGGTTTGCATTGACCAAGCTAGGTGGAACATGGGCTTGATGTGGAGGCATCTAGAGGAACTTTGACCTTAGTGAAAGGAGCATTTTCCTAGTGTTGAAGGAGGGTTCAAGAGTACTCAAGCTTAACAAATAGTAATAATTAATTAAATAACAACTAATCATTAATTTTTGCTTTCTTTTGTTACCCATATAAACAAAAAAGAATCCAACATACATATAGATTAATGGCATTGCTTGCACTCTTTTGAATAATATGAAGACATCAAGAAAAAATCATGAGGTATTGAGGAAAAATATTTTCATGCACCACAGAATTTCATCATTGCCCACCAACAAAGGTATTATACATAACCAATCCATCAAGTTAATAATTTGCATCCATTGTAAAATAGTGTCATCCTTAAAAATAATTATTTCATGACATGCAAGTTAAAGAATGTTCCATTGTGAAAATTCTCCTAAATAAGAGGTTCACAATTTACTATTGTGTTGCCATCTCTCTCCTTGTGTATTTTGAATTCTTGATATTTCCTTTTTATAGTTACTTTTTGCATGCACAATAGTAGATTTCTACAAATAAGAAATTTGTTACTATAGAATTAATTCTTCAAGAGTTATTGAGACAGGCTTGAGATAGAGAAGAATGAGTTGTGTACCTTTATTATTTTGAGACACAATTGTTGTTGTTAAACTCTCTCCTTTTCACTTATCATTGTTTACAAATTATTTTAAATCTTAGAGTAGATTTATTTTTGAATATAAATTACTTTTAATAAAAAAATTGTGCTATATTCAAGGATATGATTGTATAAAATTGTAGTTATGAGCCAAACCTAAGAATCTAGATTAAATGCAAGATTTAGATGTCAATTTTTTAAAATAAAACTAGTGAGGCTTTGACATGAATTATTATTATTTTTTTTCCATTATGATTTTTGCAATGTTAGAATTTTTATTTTTTCCTATTTTATTTATAGCAATTTATTATAGAAAAATATGTTTGACAATGTATCACCATAACTATTATAAAAGATTAAGGCAAGAGCCTACAACACAACGGTAAATTGTGAGCCTCTTATCAAATAGATCTTCGGTTCGAATCTACCCATGCTTAATAAAATAATAATTAACAATAATACATAGTAATTAATCTTGGCTTCAGCCTCTTACTGATTTTTAAAAAAACCTATTATAAGAGATTGATTTTTCTTTTTAATTCAGACCTTCTCCATATAGTTGATTTTCTCATTTAATAGAATAAATTTTTTTTAAAGAAAATTTCCTAAAAGTGTAACCAATTTGTTGAAACTTATTATCATAAATATTCAAGGGGGATGTAGTTGAGAGATGCATAGCTGGAGTTTTCTGGATAGAAAGTTATTTTAGTCTACATTCATCTTATTTAATTATAATTGTATAATGTTTTCTTTACATTTTGGAGTATTTCTCGAAAGAAAATATTTCATGAATGTGAAGCTCATTAATTGATGACTCTAATTTTGGTTTAAAATGTTATCCCTCACCTCTAAATTTTCTTAATAGGATTTTTTTAATAATGTTAAGCATTAGTATTTTTGTATCATTATATTCCATACCATTGTGATGCACATTTTTCCTTACCTACCTAGAGATACAAGAAATATTGGTATAATTTTGGGGTTATCTAAGTTCCATGATAACCCCATATAATTAGAAATCATTTATACAACATAGACTGAGATACCAAATGATTTATAAAAAAGGATATAAATGATTACAATTATAGTTATAAGCCATGTTTAAGGTTTTTTTGTGTCCATGTTTTGGTTATGAACATGATACCATGAACTTTGCAAAGTAGTACTTTTTCTTCATGCTATTTATGACTAGTTGTATTTTCTATTAAGATCCTAGTAATTTTTTTAGTACATAATACAATTCATTAGTTTAATAAATCTAACATTCTAATTTACATAGTTTGACTAAATGATTAGTAGAAAATAGGTGTATTGGTTTGCCATTTTTTTCCTTTTACATGGTGCAAGATTTTTTAATGTCCACATCATGAAGACCTAACAAATGCTTTTTCTTTGGTTGTACCATTTTTGTAAAATTTGATGAAATTATTCTTGCATTATAGAATCACCTTGTTTTCAAAATATTATTTGTAGTGAAATAAATCAAATGAATTGATCCAACAATAAATTTGGCCTTGAGTGTAATGTATATACAATGTTTTCCATCAAAAGAAGTAGAGATAGGTCACCAACAAGTATTTGGAGGTTCCTTTGAAGAATAGAAACATTGTCTATGGACAAATACCTCATCTTGTATACTATATATTTTCGCCAGTATATTTTTTTACCATGAAACTCATTTCCTCAATGAAAACATAACTCATGTCCTCTATCTCTTATAATTTTTTTAAATTAGTGTCCTTGAAATGGCTAAAATTCAATAATAGTAGTTTTAAGTGTTGTATATATAGTCTATGCATCTTTTTGCAATGCATAAACTCCTCTAGGAGCTAGTATGAAAAAATGGATTTTTGGTTAAACTGTCTTACTTTTATGTAAACTTCCTATTTAAATAATTAGGTAGGATTTACTTATATGCATTACTTATTTAATAATAGTACACAAATTTTTAGCAAAGGGAGAGTCTCTATGATTTGTAATTACTATCAATGTTTCATTTTTCTTTGCTAAAAATGCATATCTTGGATTGTCATTTATTTAGATTGAATATTTTTATCTTAACTATATACTTTTTCATATTTGAGAATTGTGTAATAACTTCACTTAAATATTATCCTACTATTTTATGATCTTGTTGTTGAGAAGCATTAATCAAGTGATTGGATGTTGTCATTGATTGAAACTCATTATATTGAATCTATCCACATGACAAAATGTGATCAAACTATGAGTCATTTTAAATATTAGGTTACATATTGCAAATAATAAATTATATAGGAGCATTAATGTATGGTTTTGTATGCACTATTATCTCAATACTTTAAAGTACAAACCTAAATGAGCAATTATAAGTTTCTATTCTATTACATTTCATACTTGTGAAATATATGGTTACTCAATACGTGTGATGGAAATATTTTTACATTAGTTGTTGGTTAGACAATGAAGAATAATACTTAGTATGGTGTACTCGATCCTTATGTGTATCCATTACATCAATTTTGGTGATTTATTTTTGTGATAGAATATACATGTATAAATGTATGTATATGCATTCCATTTTACGTAATCTTATCATGGTATAATTATTTTGTAGAATATTTTTCATTTTTGGGTTTATGGACCAACTATTTTTTTTCCTTGTCTTAGTTTCCATGATAAAAGATATGGTGTTGTGGATGCTTTTGTAATCATTTAGAATTTCACTTTTTTATTATATGTGTTGAGTGGTAAAAAAATTGGATTTACAAAGGAAAATATTATAAAACATTGATTCACTCACATCTTCTTAGTTCCAACAATCTATATTTGATCCTACTTATTTGAAGTATTTAAAATTTTTCCAAAGGAAGATATAGATAGGTGATCTAATGGATTTAGATAGTATTGAACAACATGTTCTAGTTTTAATTAAAGATCTTGATCATTCAAAAGTTAAAGCTATATAATTGAAGAAGAGTCTTAGGGAAGCTTAAGACAATTCATTCATTGAAAGGGAAGATTCAAAAATCAATGCATAAGAAGAAGGAAATTTGTGAGAAGATGGAGTATGAGGAAAGAACACGTTATGACCATGTTAGTCAACCCTTGAAGTATAATACAAAAGAATGTCAAAAGCCTAAAAAATATAAATAATTACTAAAGAATGAGATAGAATCTAAGATGATGAATATTACAAGGGAGATTGAGGAAATGAATAGTATTGAAGAGAATTTTGATCATTTACTGAAGGAAAGGTCTGATGAATACCATAGGCTTAGTAGTAAAATAGGGTAATGACTACTTGACTTACTCTAATCCAAACACAGTGAAGAACAACTTCTTAAGAAAAATGATATTCTCATAAATGGACTTATATTTGAAACTTAATACAAGGATAATTTCATGATTGTCTCATTTAAGGTTTAAGTGCCACTTTAAATCAAGAGGGTGAAAGGTAACATGCAGGGTTTTGGATTTGAGAAAGGAGAAGGCTCTAGATTTGGTCAAAGGAAGTATATATGAGAAAATCAAGAGAAATAACCTAAATGGTCTTCAACAAGAAAAAAAATTCTTAAAAATTCAATAGTAGACTATATTAGATAACTTAGAGGGGGGAGGGGTGAATCAATTATAAACAGTTATCCTATAGGTCATAAAAATACTTTAGTACCAATTTCACATTCTTTATCTTTCAAATTAGTAACATAGTATCTACATCAAACATCTTTGTTCAAACTTCTATAATCATTACATCAAATTTGTTTACTTATTATTCCATGATATACCAAGTATCAGAGTAATCATATACTAAATGTGAAGCTAATATGGTAGTTGATGGCCAACTGGTGTTGGAAATATGATAAGCACTTCCCTCAAGGTTTATGACAAGGAATTAACTGCCTCCAATGTACTATAAGTTGACTTGTTGTATCAAACACTGACAAATTGATCTTTTTATTCTAATATAAACCCCACTCTAACAAGTGGGTGTTATCATTGCTTCTCAGCTAGTCGGAGAACCTCGTAGATGAGGAGGCACAATCAAATCCTCTAGTGACTAGTGGTAGGAGGGAGACTAGTGATCCAAAGGAAAATAATGAGTGTTTTCTTAGTAGAGCCACTTTTGACTTGCATTGAAAAAGAGAGGTGGAACATGCATCTGAAGAGGAGGCATCTGGAGGAACTTTGACCTTAGTGAAAGGATCATTTTCCTAGTGTTGAAGGAGGTTTAAGTGTGCTCAAGCTTAACAAATAGTAATAATTGATTATAACAACTAATCATTACTTTTTTCTTTCTCATGTTACCCATTTAAACAAAAAAGAATCCAACATACATATAGATTAATGACGTTGCTTACACTCTTCTGTAATATGAAGACATTATATTTATTTTCTTCTTTAGGTATTGAGAAAAAAAAAATTCATGCACCACAAAATTTCGTCATTTCCCACCAACAAAGGTATCTTACATAACCAAACCAACAAGTTAATAATTTGCATCCATTGTAGAATAGTGTCATGCTTTAAAAAATGTATTTCACAACATGCAACTTAAATTATGCTTAATTGAAAAATTTCTCCCAAATAAGAGGTTCACAATTTATTATTGTGTTGTAGTCTCTCTCCTTGTGTATTTTGGATTCTTGATATTTCCTTTTTATAGTTACTTTTTGTATGGACAATAGCAGATTTCTAGAAATAAGAAAAATCTGTCACTATAGAATTAATGCTTCAAGAGTTATTGAGATAGGTTTGAGATAGAGAAGAATGAGTTGTGTACCTTTATTTTTTGGAGACAAAATTTTTGTGATTAAACTCTCTCCTTTTCACTTATCATTATTTAAAAATTGTTTCAAATCTCAAAGGAGATTTTTTTTCTATACATTAATTTGAATAGGTTTTTGTGCTATATTCAAAGATATGATCGTATAAAATTGTAGTTATGAGCCAAACCTTAGAATCTTAACGCTTGAAGTGATATTTTATAGTTCAAGTAATTATAAAATAACTAAATACAAGATATAGATGCCAAAAAATTTAAGTTATTATGTAGCATAAAGCAATAGCTGACATGCAAAATCATATAAGAATAAAATTAGTGAGGCTTTGGCATTAATTTATTTTATTTTATTTGTTTCATTATGTTTTTTGCAATGTTAGAATTTTTTTTTTTTGCCTATTTTATTTATAGTGGTTCATTACAGAAAAATATGTTTGACAATGTATCACCATAAGTATTAGAAGAGATAGAATTTATTGATTTTGGACCTTCTCCATATAGTTGATTTTCTCATTTAATCGAATAAATTTCTAAAAAAGAAAATGTCCTAAAAGTGAAACCAATGTGTTGAAAATTATTATCATAAATATTCAAGGGAGATGTAGTTGAGAGTTGTATAGTTGGAGTTTTCTAGAGAGGAAGTTATTTTAGTCTAGATTCTTCTTATATAACTATAACAATATAATGATTTCTTTACATTTTGGAATAACTCTCAAAAGAGAATATTGTGTGAATGTGAAGATCATTAATTTGTGACTCTAGTTTTTGTTTAAAATATCATCCCTTGCCTCCACATTTACTTAGTAGGATTATTTTAAATATTGTTAAGCATTAGTATTTTTGTATGATTATAGTCTATGCCATTGTGATGTATATTTTCCTTTAGCTACCTAGAGATACAATAAATATTGGTATAATTTTGGGGTTATCTAAGTTCCATGATAACCCCATATAATTAGCAATCATCTCTACAACATAGACTAGGATACCAAATGATTTAGAACAAAGGATATAAATGATTACAATTACATTTACAATCCATGTTTGCAAGGTTTTTTTGTGTCCGTATTTTGGTTACAAAGATGATATCACAAACTTTTCAAAGTTGTACTTTTTCTTAAAGCTATTTATGACTAGTTTTATTTTCTATTAAGATCCTAGTAATTTTTTTAGTACATAATGAAATTTATTAGTTTAATAAATCTAACATTATAATTTATATAGTTTGACTAAATGATTAGCAAAAAATAGGTTTATTTGTTTTCCATCTTTTCCCTTTTACATGGTACAAGTTTTTGGATGTTCACATCATGAAGACCTATCAAATGTTTTTTCTTTGGTTGTACCACTCTTTGGAAAATTTGATGAAATTGTTCTTGCATTATAGAATCACCTTGTTTTTCAAATACAATTTGTAGTGGAATAAATTTAATGAATTGATCCCACAACACTTTGTTCCTTAAATGTTATGTATATATAATATTTTCCAATCAAAAGAAGTAGAGAATGGTCACCAAAAAGTATTTGGAGGTTCCTTTGAAGAACAAAAGCATTGTGTATGGGAAAATACTTCATATTGTATACTATATATTACCTTTTTGTTTTATGCATTGAGTGGTAAACAAATTTGATTTACAAATAAAAACATTATATAACATTGATTCACTCACCTCCTCTCAATGTTTCTTAGTTTCAAAAATCTATATTCGATCCTACTAATTTGGTATACTTAATTATTATCCCAAGGGAGCTATAGATATGCGATCTAATAGATAGTATTGAACAAAACATTCTACTTTTAATTGAAGATCTTGATCATTCAAAATTTAAATTATATAATTGAACTAGAGTCTTACAAAAGCTTAAGATGATTCATTCACTGAAGGGAAAGATTAAAAAATCAATCGATAAGAAGAAGGAACTTTGTGAGAAGATGGAGAATGAGGAAAGAACACATGATGACCATGTTAGTCAACCCCTAAAGGATAAGACAAAAGCATGTCAGAAGCTTGAAAAACATAAAGAATTACTAAAGAATGCGATCAAATCTAAGGTGATGAATCTTACAAGGGAGGTTGAGGAAATAAATAATATTGAAGAGAATCTTGAACATTTACTAAAGGAAAGATCTGATGAATACCATAGGCTCAATAGTGAAATAGGGTAACGACAACTTGACTTGCACTAATCCAAACACAATGAGGAACAACTTGACAAGAAAAATGATATTCTCATAAATGAACTTATATATGAAACTTAATACAAGGATAATTTCATGATTATCTCATTTAAGATTTAAGTGCCACTTCAAACCAAGAGGATGGAAGGCAACGTTGAAGGTTTTAGATTTGAGAAAGGAGAAAGCTATAGATTTGGTCAAAGAAATGATATATGAGAAAATAAAGTGAAAAATTCAAAATGGTCTTTAATAAGAAAAAATAATTCTAAAAATTTCAATAGTAATCAATTATAACCAATTATCCTATAGGTCATAAGAACAATTTAGTACCAATTTAACATTCTTTATCTTTCACATCAATAACTCAGTAGTTGCATCAAACATCATTGTTGAAACTAATATAATCGTTACATCAAATTTGTTAACTTACTGTTCACTAATATACCAAGTATCAAAGTAATCATATAGCTAGTACTATGTTTCATTAATAAATAGTTAACACGAAATAAGCTTGTAAAACAAAAAGCATTCACACATTTAATGCAGAAATCCTATAAAGGGAAAATCCACCTAGGAACTATTAAAGTTGTAGCTTTAGTCGGATTTATTTGATCTGATGTACATTATTGTTATTGTTAATCATCATCTCCTATATATACTTATCCATGTTAATATTATTCTTGTTAATATGATTTATTAAATGATGACATCATATAGACATGTCTCTTCATGAGACATGTCCCCTCTTATATTTATATGAGATCCAAATGTGCATTTAGAACACATTAGTTACAATGGCCATGATAGTACATTTGCAAAAAATGATCCATGTTACTGAACCTGGTATCAAAATAAGACTCCAAATGTAAGGAAACATGAAATGTAGCAGAAATACTTACCTGTGAGTGGATCTCATTTTCACAATTGTTGTAAATTGAAAAGTTGGTAAATTTCATTAAATATTTCTGAAGTTCCTTCGTGGATGAGTTCCTATGCATTGTAGTGGAAATGTTATGTTCGTGAAAGAAAGATGCAGAATAAATATATTTGAATGCTCAATGTTTTAATATTTCATTCGAACTTTCATTTTACTAAATGATCCATGTTACTGAGCGTGGTATCAAAATAAGACTCCAAATGTAAGGAAACATGAAATGCAGCAGAAATACTTACCTGTGAGTGGATCTCATTTTCACAATTGTTGTTAATTGAAAGGTTGGTAAATTTCATTAAATATTTCTGAAGTTCCTTCGTGGATGAGTTACTATGCATTGTAGTGGAAATGTTATGTTCGTGAAAGAAAGATGCAGAATTAATATATTTGAATGCTCAATGTTTTAATATTTCATTCGAACTTTCATTTTACTACAAATGCTTGGGCGATGAATAACCAAAGATCAATTAGGCAATAAGGGAGCAGTGTTGAAAATATTGTAAAGCGTTCTCTTCTCTATAGAAAAATGATGGCCTTGTCTATGTATAGAACTTAAAGTTCGAAAAATATGGTCGAACAATTATTCTTATTTATATATCACCTCTTTATATATTGTATTCATTGACTCGGACTAATCTATTCAGTGAAGTATAATAAAAGAATGAAGCTTTAATAATTCTATCGAGTATTGAAGTAATAATTCAATGATATAGAGGTTAAGATATATGATAAGCACAACGTGGAATTCAAGTAAAGAAGGAAAGTAAATAATTTACATGTAAATTCTTAAAATTTTGAATTTTTTGTTTGGATGCAGTAAATCAGAATTGGAATACGAAGTAAAATAGGAATACATATGTCAATTTTGGTCCAAAAGTAGAGTTTTGCAATTCCATCCAAATAGGTGTTATTGGAATACATATTCCTATTCCACTTTTATTTATTTTAGAAAACATAAATTTTGGGGTCCGTGAATTCCCTATCAAATATGAACAGGAATACGTAGCCCCATTTTCTATTCCAAAATAAGTATTCCAAAATAGATATTCCTATTCCCACAGTCAAACAAACCCTTAATACGAATGTCTCTTCTTTTGAATTGGTTACTTGCTATTTGTTATTACAATCAGTATCTTCTAATTATGGTTATTTTCTCAACGTCTCTTACCTTGGATTAAACGATACAAAGGTGATCAACGATATGGAGTGTTAGGCACTAAGCAATACATGTTATAGAGGAAAGAAGCAACAGTCAATAAGATATCATATGCTTGCGGAACATTACAAATCAAAAGGCAGATGTCTAGGATTATACTACAAATCAAAGAGCAGTTCAACGTCACGCAACAATCACACAAAAGAAGTATCGACCGGAATAGACAGATTTATTATAAAAAATAAAATCAACACCAACAATATTTGGCATAAGTATTGACAGCAGCAATAGTCATGCTTGGACGGATGGCAAGAAGTTATGAAGTTTAGAAGAATAATCTATTGCAGCGACTTGAGTTGAATGATACATAGTGGCATCATGAGTTTCAAGTTAGTAATAAAAACAATGAGTCTACCATTGGGGAATATAAATAACCTGCGAAAGATACGACACTTCCTTAAGAAAATGATAATATCTTTGTGATGAAACGATCACGAGTGGATGTATTCCTCCATCAAAGTACAGTGATAAATAAGTATTGTGGTAGCATCAATATCGCTTCCTGTGTGACAGTAGTAGGCAGAGAACATCATTTTAGAAAATGTAAGGGGCATATTTGAATCATCATTAGTGATGCAATATCTCCATCAAATAATAGGAGCGTCAACAAAATTGATGGTAAAGAAGACCTTGTGCCGACAACTTCAAATTACGATGTTCTTACTAAGACATATGCAGTGATACTGGACAGTGTATATACTCATGGCTCCAGCATGATTAGATGTGGAGACTTTCAGTGTTCAACAAAAGTATATGGTATCACGGTTAAGGGAAAATCGTAACATTGGCAACTTCGTTGACATCAAATCATAATCCCTACAAAGCACCATCAGTGGTTTTGATGATTAAATGATTTATAATATACAAGCTTTGTTATGAGCAGCTGATGTTACGGACACTATTCATTGGTAGCAATCAGTGGTCTCTGGGCACTAGTTTCAATATACTACCGTATGAAAGACAAGTCTTAGTTCATGAAAATAAGATGATGTAATACATGAGGAAGTCAACAATAGAATCAAGAAGACCATCGATTTATGGTATAGACATTTGCGTCGGTTTCGTCAACTATTAGCATTGCATCGGCATGTCAAGAACAAGTATGGTCTTAGCAAATCAACACACCATCCTTTGTGAAGTTCTTCAGCCAACCTCTGAGAATCATATGACAATAGATAAAATTCAAATATTACTTCCATATGCAACGATCTATTATGGAGTGATATTCCATCAGTGAAGTATAGGAAGGAAATGTGATACCAACACTGTTAATTATTGTTAGTTGGACAGCTGTTATTTCTGACCCGGAAATAGCAGCACTATTTATGGGTAGCTTGGACAGCTGTTCGTCCTTATCTATGAATAGCAGTTGTATTTATGGGTGGTTTGGACAGTTGTTTGTCCACTTGCCAAAAATTAGTAAATGGTTATTATTTACTAATTTTAGTGATTCCTTTTGGACACTTTGCAACCAATTCTATTATTGGCTGTCGAGTTGTCTTAATCTCAGCCGTTGGTTAGATTTAATCTCGGTCGTTGGTTTACCAACAGGAGTAGTATAGAAAGGGGTCATTGGGTCATTTGGGGACACAAAAGAAGCGTTTTGGAGAAGCACTTTGCAGTGTTAACAAACAGTCTTGCAGTGTTAGCAAGGGCGCAGTGTTAGCACAGGGATAGCAGTGAGAAATATCAGCGGGAGAAATTAGGAGGTTGTCGGAGTTCTGCCAGTGTGAGGCAAGGAATTTTGTATCTCTTGATTTGCTGAAGTTTAATATAATTTCTCATCTGTAGAACTGGTTTTCCCTTAGGGGTTTTTCCAGGGACAATTTGTGTGAAAATATTGTGTTGATTCTATTGTGCATTTCTTTCCGTATTTTAAGTGAAGTTGCAGTTGTGTTATTTTTCGATATTAGCTGGGAATTTATTTTCAGCAGTTTAATAATCATTTGTGATAGGAGATTAATAATCAGTGACTGCAATAGTTTGATTTTTCACAACACAACCTGCTAACAACAAGTGGAAATTCACAGAGCAAGATACAAATGTCATAAAAATGAAGACAAACAAGATAAGAACAGAGCATGATATATTATCATTGCTTGAGTTTGGGTGCAAAAATCATCTAACAGAATGGGTGTAGAAATCATCTAACAGAATGTTCAATAGTCAGAAAAACAAGAAAAGTGTGTTGGCATTAAACATATGGTGTCACCGTAGTAATGGTATGCAAGCGTTAACAGATGGTGCCGAATCAAACATACAAGTCAATAAGAGCATTTCAAATTGTAATAAATGATCTTACATTTCCCTCTCTACTATCATTCGATCGATATCCATACACTGTTAGAAGCTACCATTTTGGTGTAGGCTGGAAGAACTCTGGTAGAGAAAATGATTGAGTTCTTTTTAATTATGGAGAATATCTAGTTGACATTGATTATGAAGGCCATAAAATTAATTTGAATATATAAAATATCAATGGAAATGAATCAAAAATTTTAATTACTTTGACAGGGAAATATTGGACATAAAGGAAGGTGAATGTCTTAGGTATAAATCCAATGATCTCTAGATTTGCATGTACTAAGGCATGAACCAAGATGATGTCATAAAACACAAAATACCATAATACATTATGACCTACTTTACAGTTCAATTGAGGAAAGAATACGAGATCACTTAGTATCATTAGCAATTTAAAGATGAAGGGGTATTTACATATGGTTAAGATTTGTTTGAGTTATGAAGAAATGTAACGGTGGAATAAATATGCTCTTTCATTATCTAAGAAACACAACCATCATCCTAGCCCTTCAAGAAGAAATATACTCAAAGAGAAAGAATGTGCCAAGAAAGCTATGAATAATGGAATAAGTGAGAAATTTACATTGTGGGAGGAAATAATAACCAATGTTTTATTCCCATATTTAGAGAAGAGATGTTAGAGAAGGGACACCTTCAAAGTTTCAATTTGAACCATCTGGTGATTTGATGCATATGGACTTTCATTGGAGCAACTTGCATAAGGATGTTGATATGATTTTGTAGGAAGAGAAGAATGATACATTAGGCATATTGTGCAAAACTCAAACGTATGACAATAGTTCCAAAGAATATGTGATTACACACTTAATGATCAAGAAGGATAAAATGAGGATCTTGAAATGAATTTTTTGATGATTGAGAGGGAGTCTAGGAATTCGTGTGTATGACTGCATGGTTTTGATGGGCCTAATCATGTGTAGATCATGAGGAAGTAATGATTTATTACCAGCAAGTCAGAAGGTCAATATCATATTCAAAGAGAGTTTGACAAACATCCTTGGGTAAAGAGAGTCTCAAAGGGAGTAACAACAAGACTTGACTTCCCAAGATCATTGGTCAGAGGGAGCATTTTGAGGTGCAATCCTTTGTGGATGATATCTTCTTTATGAGGAGAAGTTCTACGTGAAATTCCGTCTAATCCATTCTTCTCTTTGAGAGAGAATTGAGGTGAAAGTGTTTGTACCACCCTTTGACTTGGTTCATGGTGGTTACTATTTTGCATATGATGTGCAATGAAAGGTGGTGATCTTTCATTGACATATATAAGTAGAAGGTAATCATTGTAAGGTGACTATCTAATAAATGATAGACCTGTTATAATGATAGACTTTATTAAGTTGTTTTCCCAGAGTCCTAGAAGTCATGATAACGAGCATACCATCCACAAGGTGACCACTATAAGGTAACGACCTTATCAATAGTTTGATCTATCTCCTAGATACACTACATTAACTTGTAGCACCTAAAATGTGTTGGATGTCTATGATGAAATGTTATCATGGTTCTTTGGGCTAGAATTTTTTAGACACCATAATAACCAACTCATCATGGTACTTTGGGTTGGATTTTGCCAGACACCATGACAACCAACTTGCTATGTTTCTTTGGGTTGGATCTTGTCGGGCACCATGACATAGTTACTATTATAGACCACACTTAAGGGGGTGTTTAAGCTATATTAAAATTATGGAAATTGTTTCAATTATGTGTCATGAAATGTGTGAAATTTAGCCTCATAATGAATTAAATATCATACCAAGATGATATCTCTTCATATACTTGACAACATAATTTGTTCTACAAATCCTCCCTAGCTAAGGAGTGTTAAAGTTGTAGCTTTAGTTGGATTGATTCGATTTGATGTATATTATTGTTATTGGTAATCATCATCTCCTGTATATACTTATCCATGTTAATAAAATATATTATTGTATATAATACATACATTATATATATATATATATATATATATATATATATATATATATATATATATATATATTATAGTATATTATATATATATTATAGTATATAATATATATTATTATACATATTATTATTGTTCATGTTAATATAATGTTATTAAATGATGATTACACCATACAAACATGTCTTGTCATGAGAGATGTCTCCTCTCATATTTATATGAGATCCAAATCTGCATTTCAAACACATTAGTTATAATGGCCATGATAGTACATTTGTAGAAAAGGATCTATGTTACTCAACATGAATTGACAACCCAAATATTTTCACTCATCTGAAGTGAGCTCTTCTAGGAGCCAACCTTCTTAAAGGTTACAAGAACATATTTGGTGTGACCTTGTTAGAGGGTTTTCACCAAAGATCTTCTAAACCTTATCGCTTCTTGATATTTATAAAGAGTAGCCTTCTCTAATGGAATTACAAACATTACTATTGAATGTTACCATACAGGATTTCAAGAAATTATTAGGTCCACTTAGTTAAGTTTTTTTTGCTATGATGGTAAGAAAGTAAAAGTGAAATAATTTATTAGGTTTTAGCACAACCTTTCTTTTTCAGATCTTTGCTTCACTATATCCCTTCCTTTTGATCCCTCTTTGGTTGATTTACAAACTCACATTTTAAATCACCATTTCCTATTGTTTATCTTCACAATACTACTTGGTTCACCTTCTATCTTATTTCTTCTTCAACTTTAACAACAATCACAAATGACTAGCAGAAAAAAAAATCTTGTTCATCCCTTCAAACCAAAAACAATTCTACCCAAAAACCTTCTTAGATAATATTTTATTTCTTAATTCTCCATGTAAATTCTCTTATATATACATCTTTCTTAAGATCTTGTAAATCAATGAAGCTATCATTATATTGTCATATTATAACTCATTCAAAAGCTCATTGAATATAATATGCTTATCAACACTCTAACTCATCATACTTTCCTCAAATCCTCTTCATCAATCAAATATTCTACATCAATCAAATGATATAGAAATCTATTGAATTATCCTAATGTATGACTAATTAAGGCTTGCATCAATGACAACATAGAAATTGATACATGAATTCTAAACATGCATTAATAGAATTATCAATTGGGGCTAATAATCTTGCCCTTTGGCATTGATGACAACACATAAGCATGAAATTTTAGATTACATAATATTACATCATAAGATGATAAAATGTATGCAATGGAAACAACACAAATCTTGAACTCTCTTACTTCATTTAAGTTCTCTACAATATATATTTGGTGTCACGTTTACTTTGACAAATTATCTCCCTTTGGGTGTAACTCCCTTTCTTTTTATCAACATCTTCAACATTTTTTAGAACTCCCCCTTATCATATCTATTATCATGAATTCTGATGGTATTCCTATGTGGGGGTATATTAGAATTGTTAGAGATGTGATTTAGAGATTATGTGTTTCATTCATGACATTTTTTATCATTGATGTCAACATACTAGTTATTTTGTGAAGACTAGGAGAACAAAGGGAGAGAGATTGACTTTTCTCATTTTGAGGATTTTAGATCAGCTTATGGACACTTGGGATTATGTTCTTGAGTATGTCCAGATACTATAGTCAAGATTACCTATAGAAATATGTAGACAAGACAAAGTAATGTAGATTTTAGTAAATGAAACTTTGGGACAGTATTTCTAGAAAAGTGAGTACCGTTGTTTGGATTTTATCTAAAAATGTAAATGGAATCTAGTTGAGAGAGCTAAGCTAGAGGTTGGAGAGATGTTGAAGATTACTTGGATAATTTATCATGGTCAGATGGTCATCTCATGAAAATATATGAAGACCGCAAGCTGACAGATTGATTGTAATCTTCAAAAGTTGTAATATTGTAATGTAACATGTATTTCAATGTATTAAGATGGTCCTATATTATTATTGTAAATTGGAAAATCCTCAAGGCCAATTTAATAACTTGTTTCAGGAATTGGTATAAATAAAATATGTTTTCCTTGGTTGTAATCATTAGTGAGATTATTTTTCATGGCATATGGTCATATCTTTACAATATCTAGATTGTATAAGCTTAAACAATAACATAAAACTCTTGATCATATACATAATACTTCTTTTTAGCATCATTCAACTTCTCACTAAAGAAAGCAACAAGCTTATCTGCTTGACTTAATACAATTATGATTGCATTAACACTTGCATCGCATTCAACCTAAAATACTTTGTTGAAATCAAGCAAAGCCAATATAGGTAATTCAACAACCTTTTGTTTCAAAGTCTCAAAAATCTTATCAGCTCCATGTGTCCACTTGAATTCCTTTTTATCTCCCCGCATTGTCTTAGTCATAGCATTACAAATAGAACTGAAATTCTTTAAAAACTTTCTATAAATATTAGCCAAACCATGAAATGATCTTACCTCACCCACATTCTCAAGTGTAGGCCATTCCAAAATTTCTTTAACCTTCTCTGGATCCATCTTCAATCCATCAACTAAAATCACAAATTCTAAATACACAATCTCCTCTTGCATAAAAGAACACATTTTTAGATTAATCAGCAACTTTTCCTCTTTCAACCTCTGTAATACTTGTCTAATATGCTCAAGATGTTCCTCATTTGTCTTACTAAATATCAGAATGTCATCCAAATAAACAATCACAAACTTACCCAAGAATCTTTTCAAAACTTCATTCATCAACTTCATGAAAGTACTAGGTGCATTAGTCAAACCAAAAGGCATAACCAACCATTCATACAAACCATATTTTGCCTTGAAAGTAGCCTTAAATTCATCACCTTCTCTAATTTTGATCTAATGATAGCCATTTTTCAAATCAATCTTGGTAAAAAAAAAATTCTCCACTCAAACAATCCATTATGTCATCCATCCTCAGCATAGGAAGCTTATATTTTATTATGATTTTGTTAATAGCTCTAGAATCAGTATACATTCTCCATTCTCTATTCTTTTTAGGTGCTAACAGAGTAGGTATATAACATGGACTCAAACTTTCTCTAATCAAACCCTTCTACAATAGCTCATGCACTTGTCTGTTAAGTTCTTCATTCTCTATAGGTGTCAATCTATATAGTGCTTCATTTGGCAAACTAGCTCTAGGAATTAGATGCATACAATGACTTATACTTCTTACTAGAGGTAAACCATTAGGAATGTCATCAACAACAATATCTTTATACTCATTTAGCAATTCTTTAATTTCTTCTGCCATGATTTCATTACCAACTTCTATTACTTGGTCATTACTACCAACACTCAGTTCTCTACAAACTATAGCAAAAAAAACTTGGTTCTTCTTTACTTCCTTTTCAAATTGCTTTCCATGAACTATGCAAACTTTTATTGCAATACAACTAAACTCATCTGGACTTTCAATCAAAGACAACAATGTTTGTTTCTTCCCATTCACCCAAAGAGTATATTGATTCAATCTTTCATCATGTACAACATATCTATCATATTGCTAAGGTTTACCCAACAAAATATGACAACAATCCATGAGCATAATATCACACAACACTTCAACAAAGTAATGTCCAATTTTGAACTTCACAACACATTTCTCACTTACCAATATCTTATGCTCATCTTTGATCCATGAAAAATGATAAGGTTTGGGATGTTTCAACCTCTACAACTACAACTTTGTAACCAGCTCTTCTAATGCCAAATTTCTTGAACTTTCACTATCAATGATCACCTTGCAACATTTTCTAGCCATCTTACATCTAGTCTTGAAAAGACTTATTCTAAGGACAGGTTCCTCATCACTTCCTTTATTACATAAGGTTCTTCTCACCATTACATTTTCTCTAGCTTCAGGTCCACTTGGAAAACTCTTCGTGTCTTCTCGAATCATAACATTTCTATTATTCTACCCACTTTTAGAAGAACTACATTAAAAGGATCTATACCCTTCATTACCACAGCTAAAATAATTACCATGAAAACTACCTCTAGGATAAGAATTACCTCTTCCTTGGTAAGATCCAATACCTCTTTAGTATGAACTACCACCTTTCCACTTGGTCTTGTCTTTGTCTATATTCTTCCATTCATATTTGCCTTTATCTTGCACAAAATTATTAGATCTACCTCTATCTCTTTGGAATTTACCACCTCTATCTCTTTGTTAAGATCTCCTCACCTTTCAAGGAATTTTGATAAGCTTCTTCCACACTTTCCAACTTCACAAAACTTATTTCATCTTGAATTCCTGATCTCAGTCCATTTATGTACCCTGCAATTTTCTTAGCATCATCATCCACATGTCTAGATCTGATGTCCAATCTATAGAATTCCTTACTATGCTCTTTCACAATCATGTCCTTTTGTTTCAAATTTTGCATCTTTCTCAACAAGCTAACTTGGTAATCAACAGGAAGGAATTTTTTCTTTACCTTGTCCACCATCTTCAGCCATATAATTCTAATCTTCTCCTTTCCTATATCTATCAATTTGCAAATTCCTAGAATAGTAAAGCATGACCTTTCAACCTAGTAACTGTAATCTTCACCTTTCTATTATTGGAAGTTTTCTCATACTCAAAGAACTTCTCCATATCAAAGATCCGATCCAACACAACATTGGTATCCAATTTTTCATCATAAGGAATGACTTCTACAATAGGCTTTGAATTTTCCCTAGACAACACTCTCAACAATCTTTCCTCGTCTTGATCTTCTTCAAGTTCTAGATTTAGGTTTGTTGCTGCTACTTCATCATCACTTACATCATCAACATATGCTTCTCTTCTCTAGGATGTCTCCATAGCATCCAATCTAGCTACAATTTGTCTCAATTGATCCAATATAGCATTATTAGCATTTCCTCTACCACAAACCATCTTTACAAATTAGGTTCCTACAAGATCATAACCCTCTACAACTTATATGTCAAATATGTAGATCTACAACCCTAAAACCAATATCAAAATCAAGGTTCTACACAATCCAATCTCCACAAGGATGAACGACAAGCTCTAATACCACCTAATGCAAGGAAGGCAAGGGAAAACTAGGGTCAAAGGCACACCTAGCGAACACAAAGAACAACAACCAAAGGAGGAAGAAGAGTAAAATACTTTTATTTATTCTTCAAATATTTGACATACATGCCCAGCTATAAGGCCTTCTAGGTTATGGCTAGATACAAAATACATTCATACAAAAAGATTAGTAGCAAAATCGCACTTTCCAATTCTGCTCTGCAATCCTCTTCAAAAAAACACTTCATTGGCCTAGCTCCTAGCCTAAACACTCTATGTATACTAGCCAAAATGGCTTATAGATCATTCTAAAACATGGGGAAGCCATAATTTAGCTCTCAAAAAATATTGAATAAAAATAAACCAAATATTAAATACACAAGTTAGCCTACATCAACAATTAACTCTTGAAATCGATGTCTAAGAAAAATCACAATATCTCCTAGCTCTAACTGAGTTAGAAGTTGTACTTCAAGATATGGGTAGATATCTACGTCCTCTACAACCCTTCAAAATTGAAAAGTTTGATTCATCGAGGAAAAGTGTGCATCCATTCTAAAAGTTAAGCATAGAAAATTATCATTTAGAATTGCCATAAATTGATGTTCTGGGAGAATTTCCATAACTACCAACCTATAATAAGTTACAACTTGTGCCTTGGATCATAGGTAGTACTCTAGGACCTCTTCAATTCTTGAAGTGCGTAGCCCTTCATTCATTATGGAAAATTATTTATACAGTCTGTGAAAAGCACCTAGAAATTAGAAAGCATAGTTTTAGCTAAACATAGTATCAGTAGCAATATAAGAACTGAAAACATGTAGGATAGCAATACAACCCAGGATGCTTCTACATCACACATGTCTAGTAAGAGTGGATTATCCTCCATTGAGCATATAATTTAGTGCGATGAGGAGATGATAAACCTACATAGGTGTGTCGTGTAAAAAGATGTTGTAGATACCATATACTTATTTAAAGTGCTAACAAATGTGTTGTCTACATGACAACTCAGATGATTATGCAAAGTCATGTGTTGTAGACACCATGTGCTAAACTAGAGATGCTAACTCTTGTGTTATCAACAAGACAATTCATATGAGTATGCATACCCCTAGGTGTCTAATTTAATAAATATTAAAATAATGCATTAACCTAAGTAAACTTAAGTAAAGTGTACATAATTATAATTAATTATTTACACTAATAGATACAAGTATAATAAATGTGCTTCAATCATTATTGGTAACAACACTTCTTATATGATTTAATTACTATCATTTATTTGATTGATGAAGAGGATTTGATCAAATGATGTAATAATAGCATCTAGAGGAAAGGTTGAGTTATGATATGAAAAGGAGAACACAAATCAGCTAAGACAGTGATATCATAGTGCATAGGTAATCTACTTAAGGTTGCAAACATTGGTTACACTAAGCAAGTTTAGAAGAACAACTTAAACAAAGTTTGTCTGCCAAGCTTGACTGAGTGGATAATAGGTGTCAAGAAAAGTTAGTGCAAGCCAAGTAGAAAATTAGTTGGAGCCGAGTAAAAGTCTATTTTAGTGTGTGTTGAGTAAAATAGTTTATGTCAAGTAAATTTTAGTTGATGTCGAGCACTAATAAACTTTAGTTTATGCTGAGTGATTTTACAGAGGATGTCGAGCAACATAGTTTGTGTTGAGCATCAGAAGCAAGTTAATGTTGAGTGTCAACATTATTAGAAATATCATGAATTCATTGGATCTGAGCTAACAAGTTTATTTTCTTGGATTCTGTGAACCATATGGAAGATAAGATTAATGAGTTAGTGGCACAGAGTTCATGGTAAATGGTTTTAAGGAAAATTCAAAGAGAATTGAAGGAGAATTTTCTAGAAAGGGATAAAATAAGGGGTAGATTCATTGAATCCTACCTAATATATCTTAATCCTAAATTGGACGATGGAAAATGAATGACAAAGTATCTTAATTCTCTATTTATAGGGATGATAGTCAAAAGCAAAGGTTTTCATGTGCAAGAATCTAAGGAAGACAAGGAATCTAGGGTATTGCTTCATTCTTGTGACCTAAGCAAAGAGTCTACATTGGCAAGTTAAGCAAGAAGGCTTAATGGTATGTATGCTTGAAAGGTGAACAAGCTATCAGAGATAAAGTGTGTGAAAGAAAAGTAGAAAGGAGGACTAAAATAGACATTTGTAATCTGCAAATGAAGTTGTAAGTTGTTATCAAATCAAGCCTTACTATTACTTGCTAATAATTGTATCAATCTAGGGTAAATCCTTTGGATTAAGGTTGACCTAACAATCATTTGTAAATCTTTTAGCCGAGTGAAGTTCTAAGTGAATGGTCTAAATTTCTCTAACAAGGCTCACTCGTAATAGGGTAATTGAAATCCTTTAATAGGGACATTTAACAATGTGTATCATAACCTTTAATAGGGTTGGCCTTTCATAGGGCATCACTTTAGAATTGTGAAAAAGAGTAGCACGTTACTAGTTATTTTTTCCAAATTGGGTTTCCATGTAAATCATTATGTCAAGTGTGTTATTGAATCCATTATGTTTCATGTTTACATCTCTGCAAATTGATTTGATAGTAACTTACAAGTTTTAAGTGACTGTATAATCTTACAGATGCATGCATGATGATAAATGTTTTATAGGTTCACTAAGCTATGAAAAGTTTTATTTATAGATCTAAACCTTGGATAACTAATTGACCCCCCCTCTTAGTTATTCCAAAAAATTCCAACAGTTTTAACTCAAAGTTCTGGATGTAAGGAGTTGGGGGTTCCTTAAAAAACTAATTTCATATAATAAAAAAATCTAATCATTATAATGCCACAAAGCTAATGATACTTTTTTTGGAGATGATTTGAAAAATCCTTAGTGAAAAAAAAAATTATATAATATGAGCAAAAAAATTAAAGGAATTGTTCAAGATTGTTGATTCTTTTATATCCAAACTACACCAATGTGGATAAACCTGATTGGATGAAAAATACTGAATTTTAAAGAGAAGAAATTTTTTCTTAGATGTATGATAGTATTTAAACCCTTGTGATGTATTGCACAAAACAAACGTAGTGTTCCTGTCTCATCTAGACAATCAATTATTGATAGTCATAGCTAGAATCTTTTGCATAAACCCTTCTCATATCTATTAAGAGATACTTGCCATGTATAAAGGAATTCAAAATGAAAATAGGGAAATAGTTGTAAAAGAAGTCTAAGAACTAAATTATTGATATAGAGCTTCATGGAAAGAGATAAATACTCCTACCTTTACATGCGATCAAAATTGGAAGAAAAATTATGAATATATGAGAAATTTTGATAAGTATACACAACAAAAAAAATATACTTTTGATATGGAGATCTAATATGTATTGCAAAAAATATTGTTGGATAGAATATTTTTAGAGGAGATAGATATATGACTTGTTCTAATATGTTAAGAAGAATATAAGAGATCAACAAAAAAATGATCCAACTTTCATATTCATTTAAAAACAAGTCTCCAAAATTGTTGTAAAGTGTGATATATGAGCAGAAGGAAACTGTAATATTCTATAGAAATTTTCTATTGTTATTTTTAGTCATGTTTCACAACTTATAATTATGGAGAAAATGTTTTCCCTAAATAACAAGAAATTTTTTTGTAGGAGGTATTATTTCTATGTTGTTTTAGATTGTTTGGCAAGCTGTCTTGCTATAAAGGCCTAGAGCTTTCCCTTCTTTTTGTGTTTGTCTCCTTAGGTTCAGGACCATATCCCTACCTTCTTTATAAAAAAAAAACATATAAGAGCCCAATCCAATCTTGTTTCTTCCACATCTACCTTTAATAACCCCCAAAGCTTGAAACAATCATTCTACTAGAATATGCAATATCTTTCTCCTATTCTACAAGTTCTAAAAAAATTTAAATATAAAAATTAGAAAGGTAAAAACTATTTTCAATATATACACAATGTTATACAACATTCTAAAAGAATAAAAATAATTTAAAATACTCTATTAGAGAAAGAAACTTATATAAATATGTTTTCCTTTTGAAAAATGTATTGGAAGTCAATGAAAAAACTAATCTTAAATTGAATGAAAATAAAAGAAACTAGTGAGGTTGTGTAACAGATCTATTGCCCAACCAATAATTTAGAAATCCTAGAAGAAGAAGAAGAGAGTGGTGATGGCATTAATGTGACAAACATATTAGAGATGAATAAATGATATCTACTTTTGTAAATGGGTCACTAAAATAATATATTATCTTAATTAATGTTAGATACATAGAAGTTACCATTTTGATAGCAACAATAGGTGGGATCATACTATAGTACCACAAAAATTACATGAATATGAGACACAACCCTCAAACTTGAAAAATTGTTTATTCATAATGGAAACAATTTGTATTCCAAGATATACTTTGTTATCAATGTGATACCAAAAATCACAATAATTTTACAAACATAGTGATTGTCCCTCTACTAAATAATTATATTTGACTATTTAATTAAAAAGGGTATTGGTAAATCCTACTTAATTACTTACATAATAAGTGGGCACAAAAGTAAAATAGCACCACTAAAAAGCTATTTTTCCTAAGAAACACTTTCTAGGAATTTTTTGCATTCAATATACATGCAACAACCATACATAGAACAATCAAAATTTCTATTAATGAAATGTAGCCATTGTAAGGACAATCATTGATAAGATAACAAGAAGAGTTAAAGGACATAAAATATGTTCTCATTGATGAAATCATTTTACAAGAAGTGTTAAATGGCATAAGCTATGTTATCATTGATGAAATCAACTTCATAGTGAAAAAGATACTACTAAAATATATAGTACAATATACAAGGTTTTTCCCCATATGAGAAAGTATATTCTTTAAAGGAATCTCTATAATACTAGTTAGTGACCTTGCCCAACTACTTATTATGATTGAATAGTTTTACATACATTTCATTTGAGGGGAAAATTTTTCTGGAAAAAACTCATGGTAGTCGTTGCACTATAAATAATGTTACGACAACAAGATTATTTTACAACACAAGCATAATTTCATCAAAAGTTGGAGAATATATGGAATGTAGAGCCAAGTTAAAAGAAGTTGGTAGGTCTTGATGGTGTGGATAGAAAAAATACTGAACCAAGTGAAAGGAAAATAATAAGAACTCAATCCACCTATTTTATATCAATGACTTGATGAAGCTACACAAATGAAGAATATTAAATTTATTAAACTATTCATTTACATTATGTAGTACAACAACTCGTAGAAGTACAATAGAAAATAAAACTAGTTAAAACTATCTCAAGAAGTAATAATTTACAAAATTCATGGAATCATGGTCACAAAAAACATATAGGTAGAAAAGACTTCATGAATAAAGTTCTTGAAAAAGAAATAAAAATACATTTATGTCCTTTATTCCAAAGCATCCTATAAGTCCCAATATATGATGTAGTAATGATTGCTGATTAGACTGGGTTTACATGGGACTAAGATGACCCTAAAAGTATAAAACAAACTCACGTATCTCTAGATAGTTAAAGCTAGATACCCATCACAATGGAATGGACTAAAACCATACAAAAATCCCAAGCCTAATGCTACAAAAATAAATATATTTTTTCTAGAATAATAGAGAGACAAGGGATAAAATTGACCATATCTATATTCATTTGTTATTGAACTTTTAATTCACTTAAAATTCTCCTCTAATGGTGTTATATTTTTAGGTGACTCTACAAGACCCCTAGGATCAAATGAAAGACCAAGATAGCTTCCATAAGAGATTAAGAATACAATTGTCTAAAGATGAAAGAATGATATTATTGATTATAGACTTGATTGGCATTGAATGGATTGATTCAAAATGTACATAATGGGCCTCCTTATATAGGAAAGGTGATAAGAGATAAATATAAGGAGAAGATAAGCTATCACCTACAAAAGGCAAAATCACATGTCCACAAAAGGTGGATCATCCTCTATTATGCAATGAAGTATGTGTGATGATGAGGATTATAATTTGATAAGCGCACTAAAGGAGGATTGAGATAGGAATTATGATCATGTAGAGTGGAATTTTCCTACACCATGTGCATAATTGAGGTGCATACTCCTAGGCATCTCAATGAAAAACTACTATGTAATACATTATCCCAAGTAAGCCTAACTAGGTGTAATTAGTGAATATTTAATTACACCAATACCCCACCTTAAGTGAAAATTAGAAGAATGCACTTAAAATCATAATGCAAGATGGGTCCCGACTACTAGGCCATTCTAGGTACCCATGTACAAGATAGAATACAATACAAAAAATTCAATCTCTCATAAAGTGGAGAAAAAGAGAAAACCATATGGGAAAATCCCTCCTTCAAAAAGAGAGATGAAAGGCAAGATGCACAAATGGATGTAGTACTCAAGACTCCCCAAGAACTACATACATATTGTATGTAAAAGAATGATCCCCCCATAGGAAGCAAATGAGAAGACATGATATCCCCCTATAATGAAGAAGCTCCACTATCAATAAAGAGTACATGTGAACAAAAGATAATCTAATGCCTATAAGAAACATGACTCACCTTAGGAAGAAATAAATACATCAAATGATTAACAAGTCACTCCATAAAAAAAAGGAATAGTGAAGAAGAAGGTCTCCATATATATGAATCTCTAAAGGATGAATAGGTGTCTCCAATCTCAAATATTTCATCACACCATCAAAATGACCTATGAGATGTAACAAACCAAGTGAATTTGAAGAGTTGGGAAATCTAATCTCCAAAGGTGTAGAAGAATCTCCTAGAGAAATCCCATAAAATGTAGTAACCAAATCTAAGTTATGAGACTCGTCTAAAAGAGCATTTAATAAATCATCCCAGACTACAAGATCTAAAGCACAAAGATCATTCTATTGAATAGTAGAACTCGTGGACCTAAAGAAACATGAGGTGGAGGAGTAGGAACTTCAACACTTGTCCCAATACTAAAATTATTCAAGTGTCCAATGTTCCCCTCAGATGAATAATTCACCCTTGATAAAGGGTTAGGTACATCATTAATATCATTATCATTATCAAAAAAAAATTCAAAAGAATACAAGTGTGATGTATGATTAACAACTCCCATTGCTATGACATCTCTACTCTCGATGTCCCTGATATAGACATAATTAAAAGTTACCTCAATAAGTTGACCTTCTATCCCATGAATAATCTAGTAAATGGAAAGGATATTAGTGGTCAATGATGGTACACAAAGAACATCATTATATGTACCCTCTCCCATAGGAATAAAACCTTTTCCACAAACCTTCATGTATGTATTATTACCCTTCAATATAGGTGGATAAGTACAAGGCTCAATATAAGACACTATATCCATAGAAGATGTCATATGATGTCATGCATCTCAACAAAAAAACCATTTACCCTACTCAAGATGTGTGAAAGCAATGAGTTATTTTCCTTTACCTTTGGATGATGGTGTAGATGTAAAAGTTGTCTGATGTGTAGAAGGAGTAGAAACTTATTGAGGAAACTAAATATTGTTCTTATTAAGAATATTTGTGAGCTCATCTATCTTCTTATGGAAAAATTTATGCTCATCATGTCATAGATATTTTCAATATGCACATTTATCTCTCTCTTCCTTCTATATGATTGCTTTCTTGAAGAGGACTTATTTTCAATCTTATGTTGTGAAGTGAAGTTGTCACTTTTGTAATGTTGCTTCAGATCCTTCTGTTGGTTATATTCCTTTACTTGGGAAGCCTTTGGAGAGGAGTCATTTTTAACCAATGTTTGATACTTTGAAGGCTTCAATTGTCCCATGTGTTCTAACTTTGCTTGTTCCTTTGTGATTTGAGCTAAAAAATCATCAAGAGAAGGCCTTTTGTATGCACTACCAAGAGAATCCATAATAGCATAGAATGTGGAAACAAATATTGAATATTTAGGACATTGCTTGGAAAGAATATATAATATTAGTTGCTCATCATATTTAGTATAGTTTCTCATCATCTTTAGTACTGCCACAATTAAGAAGCTCTATTCTAACGAAATTGAACTTAGAGAAAAAAAATCTTGAAAATTGTAAAAATCAAATGGATTTAGACGTATAATCTTATTCTCCAAATTAAATTTTCTCATTGTATTAGGTTTATCAAATATCGCCTCTGATGTTATGCATATATCATGAAGATGTGTATGGAATGCAATGTGATGTAAAAAGGTCATGAGAGATAGTAGATCTGAAAGAGCCAAGTGTTTTAGCTCATCGATCAATTTATTTCCTTCTTTCTACAACACCTTGAGCTAGTTCTTGATCTTGTCCAAAAATCATTCTAAGCAATGCAAAACTCATAACCAGATTAGAAACTACTTGCCTCCATTCATGATAGTTATAGGAAGTAAGCAATGAAACTTTTTAAAAATCAATAATGTACCAAAAGAATGACATAAAGCAACTGATAACTCCTTCAAAATAAAAATTCAGTTAAGAAAAATGAAATCCAAGTATTCACTAGGTGCAACCATGGCCAAAAAAGACCCTTTTTTGAAAGTAACATGTCCACTAAAAATCACTAAAAATTGATTTTAGATATCAAAACTAGATGAAAAATATGCACTATAAAAAATTAAAATTGCACCTAAAAATGTTACCAAATGTATGTAAACAAGGCCTTCGAAATTGCAATAAATGAGATTTGTGATTTTCAAAAATTCAAAGAAAAGCCAAAATCTCCTGCACCACTCTATCGATAGTGAAAGTATACTACCCAAAAAAAAAAAAAGCCCCAAAAAAGGAATTTGGATGACTGGGATATCTTTGTTTGAAAATTGTCTCTAAATTTACATTTTCTGAATCATCATTGTCGCACCTCCAAAAATAAAATAGCTCTAGATTTAACCTCAGATGTTGATTTAATGAAACCAAATCCAATTTAGCCATTTTTAGACCTCCTCTACATGATCCCAACATCTATTTTGCACTAGAAAACTCTATTTTTTCTTGTGATAGAAGGTTACCAAATATGGATTCCCAAATCTCCTCCAAATTGTGATGTCCAAATTGTCATATGTTGCAATAACAAAAAAATGAAGAAAGGATTAGACTTCTTGAGAAGAAGTCTTCACACCTTGGGAGCTCTAATAAAACTTTAGAGTTTTAGGTGGGTATAGAACGCCACTAGGATCAAACGAAAGGCCAAGATAACTTCCACAAGAGATTGGTAAGACAATATCATGAAGATTCAAGAATGATATTATTGATAATGGACCTCCTTGAAATCCAATTGATTGATTTAAAATGTACATAATGGGCCTCCTTAGTGATAAGAAACAAAGATAACGAGAAGATAAGCTATAACCTACAAAATATGGAATCACATGTCGAGCAATGGTGGACTGTCCTTCATTATGCAATGAAGTATGTATAATGATGAGGATGATAATGTGATAAGTGCACTAAAGGTGGATTGAGATAACAATTATAACCACATAGAGTGGAATTATCCTACACCATGTGCATAATTGAGGTGCATACTACTAGGTGTCAAAATGAAAAACTACTATGTAATAAATTATCCTAAGTAAGCTTAAGTAAGTTTTGTTAGTGGATATTTAATTACACCAATAGATAGGTACTCAAAGATTTCAAAAAACTCATATACAATTATAGCGATCAAGGAAAACCTAGACTACAAAAACCTTCTCTATAAAAAATCAAGGTATGTAGCTCTAAGCTACATCTCCCTTGTATTTATCCTAACTAGTTATAACACATAAGTACTACTTTTAGGAATTTCCACTTTGCAAAATTATATTTTAGTCTATGATCAAATCAAGTATAATGAAATGGTTTGAATTCAAAAAATCCAAGCTTGTAAAGAAAGCACTAGGAATAAAATAGCCAGAAAAATATGTATCTTCTAACATTACAGAACTAAAAGTTGTAAAAGAATAATGATTTAAGATCAGAATATTTCTAATTTTCTTGTTATAGAATTTTTCACCTCATCTATTTCTTCAAGCTACATAATGACTTTCAAAGTTTGACATCAAAACCAAGCATTTAATAAATTTTCTATAGAGGTGTTCATAAATAGTTATATAACATTTAAAGAACTAAAATAGTTGGTGTTTTCTCAGGACTACCATTTTTTTACAATGATATTCTTGAATATAAATATAAATACCCATTCAATGTAGTCTATTCAACCAATTTTATGCTTTAAGAGATACTTCAAGATGCAAAATAATTTTTACACAATGATCAAGAAAAATGGGGAGATTGATTACAACATATGTGTCTCTACCTTTCTTTCTTGCACCTATCTCTATCATTCTTGAAGCATTAGTTGTATTGTTCTAAATTTCTCTTTTCTACAAATCGATCATGGCCCATGGAAAAGAAAACTTCAACAAACAAATAACAAGACTTGTGTATTTATATTCATCAATGGCATTGGTTGTACTTTTCTCAATAATATAAAGACATCATATTAATATTTTTGCTTTTTTACCATAAAATCTCATCATAGACCATGAATTAATGCATTATACATAACTAATTTATGATCTTAGAACTTGTATCCATTGTAAAATAGTTTGATTTTTTAAAAGTACTTTTTCAGGCATAACATTCATGTTGCATTACTTGCAATCCTCTTTCTACTCCTTAATATGTAACTATAGTATATCTTGACCTATGAATTGCACTTCAAAGAGCCAAGTGCCTTAACAATATATGCATATACATAATGTGCTATCATAAATTATATTCCTTAACAATTTAGCACCCTAATTAACACTTACTTTACAATGTCGATTATATTCTAATTGCTTCTCAACTAATTGATATGGAAATATATATTATTAGTTACAATTTGCACCATTCAATAGATATATTATTCTCCTCTACATTTTTAGTCAAACATCTAAATGTAAAACCTTAAAATTGGAAAAATAATCACAATAAGTAATCAGACACCTTCACTTACCTGTTTATCAATTTAACATTTATAACTTGCATATTCTTATACTATTTCAAAACCACGTTTCGTTTATCAAAATGAATCAATATACTCAGTACTAAATTTCACTAAAAAAAGGTACAGAATTTTTTTTTTCCTTTGTAAGGCTTTTTAAGTTTAATGATTACTGACTCTGCATAATGTGGCTGAAGGCGTGGAGTGTTTCTCGATTATCGTTGTGTTAGAACCAAAATTAGTTGCAATGGATTATATTAGGGACGAAGAGCCGTCATATCTTTTATTAATGTACATATTTTAGTGCGGTCATCGCATATCGGTGGAACTCGTGCGAAAATGGATAAGAAAGATCCGAGATTCAAGTCAAACTTACGTGCCCTTTCATAAACTCATGCCAGTCAAGCGTTCGTGGAAGTGGCAGGGCCAAGAATCGAAAAGAAAAAATAACAAGAGCTTTAGGAGAGCTTGAGTCCCTGTCATTTGCAAGGGTTGGGTGTAAAATTTTATTAGAGAACTTAGATGTAGAATTTGTAGCTCTGCGTGTTGATCACAATGGATTATATTGTGGTTATTTTGGTTAACAGTGATGTATCTACATTTGGATTGAAGCAAGCTAAGAAGACAAGCTTTTAGGTGTAGATAAAATCCCCATAAAATATGAGTTTGGAAATGAGTGTGGTTGTAACTCATTTTTCTAGAATTTGTGAAATATGATAAATGGTTACTGGAAAGTTCAAAAAAAATTAACATTTGAAGTAAAGATCGTAGGCTAAGTACTATTATGACAATTTTTAGATTTCATACATTTACTAGTGATTAAAACTAAATGTATCAATCAATCACAATTTATGTTTTTTTCATTATTTTTTTACAAATTTTATATTTATATAGTGTAAATGAGAGTATTTTAACTTTATAAAATTTTAAAATTATTTGTTAATGATTTGATTGGCTAAAGAGTTTTGAGTCTTACAATAATTTAAGTGCTAATATATTATAATATATATTATTATTTAATAATATATAATTATAATTTAGATATTTAGAATTGAATTACTAATAAAGTAAGATTTAATATTTTAATATAAAATACATTTTAATTATAATATTTTAATAACACATGTAATAATATACAGGACACAACAACACCACAAGCCTCATCCACACATCTTTTAATGTCGTTTATAATCTCAAAAGTCTTTTGTTGTAACATCAAATTTGGAGGAGCATCTTACTCACTCGGCCCACTTGTTGATCTATCCAATAGGACAGATGCATCACATCCCTGCATAAACAAAATTTTCAACATTAAAGTGACAAAACCAACAAATTAACAAAGAAAGAAAAACAAAACAAATTAGTTTAAACCGGACCTGAACAAAACAGTCATGAAAAGTAAAGCATTAACAATTCGGCCACCTAAGCAATGTCTTCCTCTAAATAATAAATATGTCTTTTGAATTAAATCATATAAATCTAAGACAACAAATCAAAGAAAAATAATAATGATTGTAATAACATAATAATAATTTTGGCTTTTAAAAATAATGTAATAGTATTGGTATGATAGTTTACTCATGACTAAATTATAGATCATTATTCAATTTTGAGTTGTCTCATGTGTAAAAAACTAAGTCTTGTAATTATTATTTTAATAGTGCTAGAATATTGAACATTTAATAATAACAATGTCATTTCAATAATAATTATACTTACGAAAAACTTCAAAGCGTGATATATTTTTTTCAAATTTAAATAGCAATGATATCTAAATTTCGTATAATATATGTTTTAAAATCATAAAATAATATTAAAATCAAAATATATAAGTATTTTTTTAAAAAATGACCTTATTATTCAAATTCCTCATAATTTATATACTTTTAAATTTATAAATAATAAATTAAATACTATAGTGCAATGATTTAAATTTTTTAAAAAACTAATTTAATTATATAAGTATTTGCTAAAACAAATCATAATTAACTATTAGTATATTTATTATTATTTTATTAATATTAATGTAAGATTGGAAATTAGTAGCTAGTAAACTATCATGTAAACTTAAAGAAATAACATTTTACAAATTACAAATATAAGCATCAATGTAAAACTAATAATATAGTGTGAACTTAAAGAATTAACATTTTACAAATTACAAAAATAAACATCAATGTAAAACTAATAATAAATATATTTAAAATAAGAAATATAAAACATTTAACTCTATTTTTGAACTTGGTAAGAAAAATAGATAGTGATAATTACTATTGATTAGACATTCAGTTGTGAGGTGGAAGATATAATGATTATTTTTTATAAAGTTAATCCACTTGTCACAAATGTTGAAAAGATAAAGTTGTCATTAATACATTCATTAATTAATGTTAGAAAAATATTTGTATTTTTCTTGGAGAAAATTGAATATTACCCCTACAAAAATAGAGATCAACCAATCACAAATAAGAAATTAATGTTTAAAAAATCATTTAAATATAAATCATTGTAAAACTTTAGCAATATGTAGACTTTTCTTATAAAATTTCATTGCTGACCACAACCAAAAACATTAGTACCCTGCCTTATAGATAAGGTAGGGACTAAAAAATTGATATCGACTTGTGTGTATGGATATTTTCATCTAGTGAAACGATTTGTGCATTTTCTATTATCATCCAGATTGTTAGGGGATCCCTATAACTTCTACCAATTAGCTATTGCTTTAATTTTATTTTGAGTTTGTTGAAAGATTCTTGGATTCTCAATGTGACACTTTATCCATTTTGTTTGACTCTCAATTTTTTTATTAAAAATCGCTTTCCAAGAGGAAGCCTGCCATAAAAACACAAAATGTTCCTGATTAGGTAGATACTTATGCAATTAAAATTGTAAATTGTGGGAGCCCAATTTTTCTTATTATTATAGGCATGTTTCTTATTCTTTCTTTAGTTGAAAATTTCTATTGTGAAATGTATACCCTTGTTTTAGGTCTAGATCTTGGTATATGAACGAGTTCTTTTGGTGTAATTAACATTTTATAGAGGGGCTATAAAGTGATGGTGTCTTCTTTTTAAAGATTATTTTTCTAAACATTTAATCTTTATATAATCTAATTTAGTAGTCAAAAGTTTGTTCCTACTAATACAAGTTGGCTATTTGTTTACAGTAATTATTTGGCTTAGGTGCAAAATTGTAATTTTTTTAATGTAAAACATGGACCAAAATTATATTATCCAAATATCATCAAATGTACATTATAAGCCTAAGAGGAAAAAAAAATCAACTTCCAATCACCAAAAGAGATGAGGGCTTAGCTGCAATAAAATGATATTACAGTGACAACAATTAAAATCATCCTAAATAAAAAGTTAATTCGACCAAGCCCAGGAGTAAGAACACCCTCAAGATACTAATAAAATGGTAGATGGAGGCAAAGCGTTTGGATCATGATTCTCTTTTTTGTGAACTAGTTATTTGAGTTATCCGAGTGGACTTTGGATCTAGGAACATCCAACCATCTACATTATTCACTTCCTCCTTTTCTTCTCTCTTTGGAGAGCTAGTTCGAGCCATTTGAGGGAAACTTTTGCAAATTGTCCCTGAATGTGAAGCTAATAGTGGTAGCTGGTGGAAAATTGGTGTTGGAAATATGTTAAGAACTTCTCTTAGGATTTTTGACAAGGGCTTAACTACCTCCAATGTACTATAAGTTAACTTGTTATATCAAACACTAAAAAATCATTCTTTTAGTCCAATAGAAACCCCACTCTAACAAGTGGGTGTTGTCATTGCTTCCAAGCTAGTAGGAGAACCTCAAAGATGAGGAGGCACAATAAAATCCTCTTGTGATTATTGGTGGGAGGGAGACTAAAGATGCAAAGGAAAATAATGAATGTTGTCTTCATAGAGCCTCTTTTGGCTTGCATTAACCAAGAGAGGTGGAACATGCACCTGATGTGGAGTCATCTAGAGAAACTTTGACCTTAATGAAAGGAACATTTTCCTACTGTTCAAAAAGGGTTCAAGAGTACTCAAGCTTAACAAATAGTAATAATTAATTAAATAACAATTAATCATTAATTTTTGCTTTCTCTTGTTACCCATTTAAACAAAAAACAATCCAACATACATATAGATTAATGGCATTGCTTGCACTCTTCTAAATAATATGAAGACATCATTTTTATTTTTCATTAGGTATTGAGGAAAAATATCTTCATACACTGCAAAATTTCATCATTGCCCACCAACAAAGGTATTATAGATAACCAATCCATCAATTTAATAATTTGCATCCATTGTAAAATAATGTCATGCTTAAAAATAATTATTTCATGACATGCAACATAAATTATGTTCCATTGTGAAAAATTTCCAAAATAAGAGGTCACAATTTATTATTGTGTTGCCATCTCTCTCCTCGTATATTTTGGATTCTTGATATTTCCTTTTTATAGTTACTTTTTGTATGCACAATAGTAGATTTCTACAAATAAGAAATTTGTTAGTATAGAATTTGTTGGTGTTTGAAAATGTTACCGATTTCCAATTACCCTAATGAGAAAAAAACATATCTACGATCAGCTAACTCCCATTTTCAACATGCAATTGCAGACATCGGACCAACTATAAGGTTGGACCCTTCTTCTACTTCAGGCTTTGCAAGACCTAAGCGAGTAGACTTCAGATTCAATCGATATGTTACTAGTGCAAAACATATTTGTGAATCTATTAAAGTAGATAAAAGACCCTTATATCTCCTAACACCTATGCAATGTCACAAATATGTAGTAGCTAAATACAAATCCTATGATATCCACAAGCTGGGTGAGGGCATCATATTTAGGTTCTTCAACGTGAAAGGGAAATACAATTGATTAACGATGTTGAGTTCAACAAAACCTCAAATATGCAACCATATAACAAGTGATCCTATAACTGATTAGTGCCTTAACCATTGGGCAATTTCATGGATTCAATACATATATCTATGATATCAAGACATATTTCATATACCCAAACATCATATCTATCTAATCACCTTGTGATTCAGACATCGATGTTCATTTAGACCACATTCTCACTAAATATCCTTCTCAACATAACCAACAATCCTGTCAAACACATCAAGCATTTACTTGGTTTTTTGTCCCAATAGCAAAACCTATTTGACATACAACCTTAAAGGGATGCAAATGGATCTCAGTTCTTTGTTCTTAAGTGACATAAGACTGCAAATTATTGAGACAGGAGATGAGAATCAGAATGAAACTAATGGAATTCTTGCTCACTTGTATACATTTCCTTGAAACAATACAATCAAATACATGAAATCAAAAACATAAAAAACCTAACATATTTGAACTATCTGTATTATCTCTACAACTGTTGTTCATACAAGAAGAAATGTTGAAGAATGTTGTCACAGTATTGGGAATATATCAATACTAGAACTAGAACATAGTATCACAGTAATGAGAAAATTTTCTCCAAAAACTAGAACCTATGGTCTCACAGTGAAAAAACTAGAACCCTTACAATGGATGAAAGAAACCAAGATATATGAAGAAGATGAATTCTTGGATCTGATCTATGCCTGACATGTGTCCACTTGGAATCCCATCTTCTACTACTGAAAATGTCTTTCATCTTTCTACCATTTTGATCTGATTTTGTTTTCATCATTACTTTGTAACAAACTTGTAAAAATCTCCTGTTCAATGATGAAAATCATTCTGCAACAAAAATATCTAAAAACCTTATGAAATGTTGGTGAAATCCCCATCTAACTGACTCAAAAGTGATCAAATTTGACCCCAACTACATTTTCATGGTCTTTTACCCATATTCAAGTCATTACCTTACCAAAAATTAGTTTTGATCTTCAATGTCTGAATACGGTTGCAATTTATGAATCTGGAAGAAAACCTTGAATAACTTGAACAGACTACTTCCTGTACAAAAACCAACTCGAGAATCAAAAAATTTAGTTTCTCCTAGTTCCAATGATATATAACATTGCATATTTTGCTTACCAGGAACCTCCAGAAAGCCATTTTGAAAAATGTCCCCTCTGCTATGAAACTCAGGTCTGCACTTTTTTAATTTTAAATTTAAAAAAATTTAAAAAGTTCCAAAGTTAAAACTTTAGGAAAATGCCTTTTTAAATTTAAAATTTGAACATGCACCCAATTTGAAAAACATTTTAAATATGGCATTTAAAAATATTTTATTCTTTTTTTCCTCTGCCTTTAAATTTGGGGTCAACCCTCCTTTGACAAGGCACCATGTAGCAGTCTCCCGCTTACCTGCATTTTTTAACGACCTTGCATCTTTCTTTTGCAGGATTGCACAGACTGTTGGATCATGACACATGTCACAATCTGGGACCTCCATCTGAAACTGCCCATGACTGTCACCTCAATGCCAGCTGGGACTTGTTGCCATGTGGCAGCATCTCGCAATCCCACATTTTTTAAACCTCAAGCATCTTGATCTTGTGGGCTCGCGTCATCTGTTGGATGAAGACATAAGTTGAGATCTTAGCCTCCATCACCACATCATCGTCTTTGCATCTTTAGTCAAAATTATGCTTATGACTCTCCAGCTGTCCAAGTCAGCTACAAGGCCCCACACACCTTGCATGCCTTCACAAAACAAGCCATGTCTTTAAGAAATTAAGCTTGCAGTGTACATTTGTATTTAAATAGACAAAATACTCACCCCACAATCCATGTGGGATAAAGACCTTGGTTCTTTGTTTCTTACAACACCCTACTCCGTCCGTTGTTTGGAGTTATTTTTCTTAACTTGTGAATGCTCTTTATTACCTGCCTTGAGATGCCTCCTCTATCTTTTGCATTGGATTCCCTTTTTAGCCAGCTATTCTAGTCTTGGTGTGTGCTTGGAAACTATTCCTAAGCAAATTTTAATTCATATATGTCTACTATTTCTTCACCCTCTATCGCCTTTAAACATTGGCAGATTTTGTTGTCTTTTGGTGCAATTTTTTGTTACAACTTTGGGGATCTCTTCTGTATATAGCATGGTGCTCCTTTTCTATAATGTGCTTGTGGTCTTCTTTGAAACTTAATGGTATTGACTATTACAAAAACTAGCGGCTTTCTCCCTTTTTAAAACCATAGCATCTTCCTTTTAATTGTTGATTCCTCTTGCCTTGCATGAGACATGGATTTGTGGACATGTTCATTGATGCCATCCCCATTTTGAACTCAGGCCTCCAGGCCACTGATGCTATGCATCATTTCAAATAAAACCTAGGCATCCTTCTTCATTGTTGTGGAGCTCTTTGTTCACTGGCCTTTCTGGTTGTGGTCTTATCCAATGTGTGAGGCTTTCCATTGTTACAACTCCTCTGCCCTTTTGAAATGTGGAGGTCTATTTTTGGTTGCTTTCTGGCTACTTATGGCCTATGGATTTAAAGTCTTCTACCAACTTTGAGTCACCATATCCACCTCTATTCATAAATTACTATATTAGCATATGGGTTTAATTGATACCAACAAGGTTCTTAACTGATACAAGTCATTACAGTCTAGTCACATACAAGTCATTAATGAACTATCATTCTTGATTATACTATAAGTCTATGGGCCCTCTAATAATGGCTAGCACAGTGTCTCTTTCTCAAACCTATTGCCTATCTTATTCTTTATACCTTTACTAGCTTCCAATGTGGAGCTTTTCCCTTTGCTTATATAAAATAATTGGTGATCATAAAGCCTGTTGCTCATTGCTTTTATAATTTGATCTATAGCAAGTCTATGTATTGTGTGCCAAGAAAACTCAAACTCTTCTTCACTTTTTCTCATCAAGAGGTTGAGATTTGAGCCATGTTCCAATAAATTGATCTGTCCTTCCTTGAGTTTTTTCCTTTTTTATCCATTGGAACTAGATACTGGTGGAAATCAAACTTGACCAATAAATCAACATTTGACACTCATTTCATCCCTTTCTGTAACACATCACTTTTGAGCTAGGAGGTGCACTGACTGGCCTTAAAAATTGACCAAATCACCTTATCAGGCTCTGAAAATTGGCACATTGGCTCTTTGCTCCACACTCTTGCACCATGTCAAATCTTGTCTCATGATGAATTTGGGTTCAAAAGATATTTTCTGTCAAATTTTACCCTTTAGAACAACCTGCAAGAAAACATGTTAGAAAACGATAAATTACTTTTGGATTTGGCTTCAAAAACTAGGTTAATTAACACTTGGGGAAATGAAAACTTGGGCATTCATTCATTGTCATGAAGGGAATATAAATCTGTGATTTGGGCTCATTAAAAATAACAGGGCGCAAATGGCAATTAGTCAAAGTAGGCTACTTGGAATTGCTAAACAATGGCAGAAATTTGATTTTTACAAATGGAATTGACCTAGAAAAGTGTGCAAATGGATTCGTCAATACTTGAAACTTGGCACACTTCAAGTATTCTCAAAGGACAACACAATGGTATAATCTGTTTGAGCTGACCTCTCACAGATTTCAAGATATAATATCACGAATAGGGGTACTGATCTGCAAATACTAACACCAGTAAAAGTTAGAAATTGTGTTTTGAATCGCATTTGAAAACTGATCAAACAAATTTTTCATATGCTGAAACTTGGAACATAACAAATCTCTGACCACCACAATGCAATGCAAAAGGAATTTTAACATTTCAGTCAACTGAGTCAAAATTATAACATGTCAAACAGGGCTTCCCAGAATTATGTGCAGTGTGCATCACCATGAAAATAGTAAAATACCAAATTTGAGGGGTTCAAAACCTAGTCAAATCGATTCTAAATGACTTGAAATCTCAAACAAAGGTTCTCTGGTATGGAGACTAAATACTCCCAAAGTGGTGAGTTATGAAAAATCTCTAGGTTAAAGATGTTCAAATGCAAACACAACCTCCTATCGTTGTTTGACACTTGGGTGAAAATGCAAGAATTAACAATGCTTAAAATGGGACTTCACAAAATGATTCAAAATGTCAATTTAACTTCATGGAAAGAGTGTACATGCTGAATGGAAGGTTCTAGAAGCATTAAACACCTCTTGGGGCTTATGAGTATAGCCAGGTGCAACCTCATCAAAAAGCGTTCATAGGGCTCAAATTCTCAATGGTACTCAAAATTGACCATGCAATTTTTTGTCCCAATAGTGGCTCTGTCTAGGGATGCATTTCCCTTGTGGGAATGGAAAGAATTCAGATCTCTAGAGGAAGTAGACCATTCCCAAAAACTTCTCTTGAACAGCTTTATTAAAAGCAAGAAAACTATACTAACTGTACAAGGGGCAGCCCGAGGATACCAAAACTTAGTCAAACTTCTTACCCCTATCAAATGCCTAATTTTCATTTGCATTTTGTTGAGGTAAGCTCCAAATTTCACTTCATTTGTTTTACCATTTTTAACAATACCTTCACTTAGCTCATGAGGCAAAACAAAATAACTGCCATCATTCTCATAGTGAATATATAAATCAGCATTAACCTCTACACCATGCTCACTATGAGACAAAACATCAGCATGCTCAAGTAAACTAGGATCAAAGTGAAAAATTTGCAACTCACCTTATGTAACTGGACATGAAGAGTATGTAAGAGCTGGTTGCTACCTACTTGCAGTCATGTTACTCATTAAATCAAATTTACCTTTCACTAAAACCTCTTCACACTCAAACAACTGATTAGTTACCAAGTCTGAAAAACTATCATGAAAGTGCTGACATAAATCATGCTGATTGTAATCTTCATCAAACAATTCATTAGAATGAACTTTGAACTTATCATCAGCATATAGTGAAAACTTAGAATTAGATTTATCACTTCTAGCCTTTGCTTCTTTGTTATATTCAAAACCAATCTCAATATAATCAGCATGATATGAATCTGAAGCAAAATAAAACTTCTCCCTATTGGTACTCTCCTTATTAGAAAAGTCGTCATGTGTATCAATTGATACATGATCTATTATCAAATAAACCTCCAAAACCTGACAACGGATATTCTAATTTTATATCAAATTCAACATCAAACCTTGGGGAAGTGACCTCACCATGAGAAGAAATATCACAAGGGACAACATGACCATCCAAGGAAACATTTGCATATCCTTCGAGATCATGAGATAGGAGTTATGAGATTTCATCAACACTCAACAAGACTTCATCACAAGTCTCTTCTCCTAGGTTTTGGTCATAAACTGGTTAATCTGAAAAACTTTCAATAGTCTAGTACCATTAACATAAAAATCTAGAAAAAACAAAAAAAAAAAAAGAATCCATACTACAACATATTACCTCTTCTTTGCTCAATACCTCTTTACTAGGTGCGTCATTCTCATCTTTACCAAACAAAGAATTATCCGTACTACTATTAAAACTTTCCGCACTCTCATGCATACTATCACATGATTCATTTTCAATCACATAACCATCTTCATCTGGCTGACTAAAACCATCTAATTTAGTAGATCTAAAATCTAGGTCTTCATAATCACAAGAAATGTTGTCACTATCTATGGATTCACTAGATTCACTACTACTTTCAACACATTCACACTGGCTATTTAAATCATTCTCAAATTTCTTGAAAAGACTATCAATCTTTTGTAGCATTAAATGTGATGGCCAGTCAACTGAATTAGGCATAAAGACATCTAAGAAAGCAATAGGCCATGAAGATTCCTTGGGTCTTAAAGATACATGCAACTCCATAAGTGCTGACTTAAACCTTTCATAGATCTAATTATCTTCTAGACCTTGAACATTTCCTCCCACATTTCTTATAAATATGAAAATCTGATTACGAAAAGCTTTCTTAATTTCTATCATATCTTCCAACACATCTTCATATCTTGGTAAACTAATTTCAGATCTAAGATCTGATCCCATTATAAAATAAAACTCTACCTCTTTCTTCTAGTGCTAAAATCACTGAATAGAGGCAATCTTTTTAAACACTTGATTTCCATGAAAAAGAAAAATGAAAACCAAAATACCTCAAGTATTGATGAAAATCCTTTTACACCACTGGTCAAACTTTGTAGAGCCACCAGCTCCTTGCAAGAGGATGAATAAATCATTTTTGTGATTTTACCTTATACACTTCAACTTCTTATAACTATAAATTGCACAACGCTTCAAAACTTATCAAGAATTTAGACTTCCTTTTCAAGAGACTATCAAAAACTTCAGATCTACCCATACAACTGAAAATCCTTCAAATTAAGTAATGAAATCAACTAGGAACAAACTGGTACAGAGATTTGAGTCACCACTCACACTTTCTGAAAAATAAAACATAATTTATCGCTTGACAAATCTGAACTAGACCTTCAATGTAGGGGAAACTTGTAAATCATTAACACCTTGAAAAGAAAATGCACTTCATAAATCAATTCTTGACTTTGAACTTTCTCAACAGCACTTGCAAAAATTGAATTGATGGAGGATAGACCTATAATAGTCATAGAACACAATTTACGTCCAATTCTCACAACATATTGTTGTCCATGAATAAAACTTAAGTGGGGGACACACAACTTCAGCAAGGATATGAAAGGAGTACCATAATTCCTCATTGTTGTAGAAAATTCATAGGACTAAAATATTCACTTAACACCAGAGATCCTTTCCCTTTTAACAAAATGTATTGCCATCTCATCTCCCCAGCAGAGTCGCCATTTTGTTGGTGTTTGAAAACATTACTAGTTTCCAATTACCCCAATGAGAACAAAACATATCTAGGGGTAGTTAACTCCCATTTTCAACATGCAATTGTAGACATCAGGTCAACTATAAGGCTAGACCCTTCTTCTACTTTAGGCTCTACAAGACCTAGGTAGGTAGACCTCAAATTCAATTGATATAGTACCAGTACAAAACATATTCGTGAATCTATTAAAGTAGATAAAAGACCCTTATATCTCCTAACACCTATGCAATGTCATAGATCTGTAGTAGCTAAATGCAAATCCTATGATATTCACAAGCTGAGTAAGGGAATCATATTTAGGTTCTTCAACATAAAAGGGAAATACAATTGATTAACGAAGTTGAGTTCAACAAAACCTCAGATATGTGACAGTATAACAAGTGATCCTATAACTGATCAGTGCCTTAACCATTGGGAAATTTCATGGATTCAATACATATATCTGTGATATCAAGACATATTTCATATACCCAAACATCATATCTATCTAATCATCTTGTGATTTAGACATCCATGTTCATTTAAACCTCATTCTCACAAAATATCCTTCTCAACATAACCAATAATCCTATCAAACACATCAAGCATTTACTCGGTTCTTTGTCCCAATAGCAAAACCTATCTGACATACAACTTTAAAGGGATGCAAATGGATCTCAGATCCTTGTTCTTAGACCACATAAGACTGCAAATCATTGAGACGGGAGACAAGAATCAAAATGAAACTAATGGAATTCTCGCTCACTTGTATTCATTTCCTTGAAACAATACAATCAAATACATAAAATCAAAAACATGAAAAACCTAACAGATCTGAACTATCTATATTATCTCTACAACTATTGCTCATACAAGAAGAAATGTTGAAGAATGGTGTCACAATATTGGGAATACATCAAGAATAGAACAAGAACCTAGTATTATAGTAATGAGCAAATTTTCTCCAAAAACTGGAACCTGTGGTCTCACAGTGAAAAAACTGGAACCCTTACAATGGATGAAAGAAAGAAAGATATAGGAAGAAGATGAATTCTTGGATCTGATCTATGTTTGACATGTGTCCACTTGGAATCCCATCTTCTATTGTTGAAAACCTCTTTCATCTTTCTACCATTTTGATCTGATTTTGTTTTCATCATTACTTTGTAACAAACTTTAAAAAAATCTCCTGTTCAATGATGAAAACCATTTTGCAACCAAAATATCTGAAAACCTTATGAAATGCTAGTGAAATCCCCATCTAACTGACTCAAAAGAGATCAAATTCAACCCCAACTGCATTTTCACAGTCTTTTACCCATATTCAAGTCATTACCTTACCAAAAATTAGTTTTGATCTTCAATGTCTAAATACAATTGCAATTAATGAATCTGGAAGAAAACCTTGAATAACCTGAACAGACTACTTCTTGTGCAAAAACCAACTCTAGAATCAGAAAATTCAGTTTCTCTCAGTTTCGGTGATATATAACATTGCATATTTTTCTTACCAGGAACCTCCAAAAAGCCATTTTGAAAAACATCCCCCTCTGCTATGAAACTCAGGTCTGCACTTTTTTAATTTTAAATTTCAAATTTTTTTTAAAGTTCCAAAGTTAAAAGTTTAGGGAAATGCCTTTTCAAATTTAAAATATGAATGTGCACCCAATTTCAAAAACATTTTAAATTTGGCATTTAAAAATATTTATTATTTTTTCCTCTGCCTTCAAATTCAGGGTCAACCCTCCTTTGACTAGGGACTACGTGGCAGTCTCCCACTTACCCAAGTTTTTTAACCACCCTGCATCTTTCTTTTGTGAAATTCCACATACCGTTGGATCATGACACGTGTCGTGATCTAGGACCTCCATCTGAAATTGATCATAATTGCCACCTCAACGCCAACCAGGATCCACTGCCACATGGCAGCATCCTTCAATCTTGCATTTTTAAAACCTCGAGCATCTTGATCTTGCAGGCTTGCACTATTTATCAGATGAAGATACTTGTCGAGATCTTAGCCTCCATTGCCACATCATTGTCTCTGCATCTTTAGTCAAAATTATGCTTACAACCCTCCAACTGTCCAAGTTAGCTACAAGGCCCTACACGCCTTGCATGTCTTCACAAAACAAGCCATGTCTTTAAGACACTAAGCCTATGGTGTACATTTGTATTTAATTAGACACAATACTCACCCCACAATCCATATGGGATAAAGACCTTGGCTCTATGTTTCTTTCAACACCCTGCTCCATCCATTGTTTGGAGTTATTTTTCTTAACTTGTGAATGCTCTTTATTGCCTACCTTGAGATGCCTCCTCTTACTTTTGTGTTGGATTCCCTTTATAGCCAGTTGTTCTAGTCTTGACATGTACTTGGAAACTCTTCCTAAGCGGTTTTTAGTTAATATATGTCTTCTATTTCTTTGCCCTCTCCAGCCTTTAAACACTAGAAAATTTTGTTGTCTTTTGGCACGGGTTTTTGTTGCAACATTTGGCATCTCTTTTGTATATAACGTGGTGCTCCTTTTCTATAACATGCTTGTGGTCTTCTCTGAAACTTGATGGCATTGACTATTACAAAAACTAGAGGCTTTCTCCCTTTTTAAAACTACAGCATCTTCCTTTTAATTGATGATTCCTCTTGCCTTGCGTGAGACATGGATTTGTAGATGTGTTCATTGATGTCATCCCCTTTTTGAACTCAGGCCTCTAGGCCACTGATGCTATGCATGATTTCAAAGAAAACCTAGGCATCCTTCTACATTGTCATGGAGCTCTTTGTTCACTGGCCTTTCTAGTTGTGGTCTTATCCAATGCATGAGGCATTCCATTGTTACAGCTCTACTTTTTTGAAACATGGAGGTCTATTTTTGGTTTCTTGATGGCTGCTTATGGCCTGCAGCTTTAAAGTCTCCCTCCAACTTTGAGTCACCATATGGGCATATGCACCGAGTTGTGGTGCCAAAAAGATGACAAGTTTTTTTTTTTTTCTAATTTTCAATAGCGCGTACATGTTATAGCGCGTATGCGCTATGGCTTGGGTCACCCAAGCCATAGTGCATATGTACTATAGCGCGTACGCGCTATGGCTTGGGTCACCCAAGCCATAGTGCATATGCACTATAGCGCATAAGCGCTATTTTGATGTCCAAAAACCTATATGATGGGCTGTAGACCCGTGGTCCATCATTTTCATTTTGTTTTTTGTCTCTCCAACAGTGCGTACGTGGGTTTGATAGAAAAATTCACCATCATTTGCCAAAATGCCTCCTCACCGATGAAATCCAAGACAACGAACACACCCACGACGATGATGTAAGTGATATAAACTTAACTTTGCATTGTTTAATATGTTTTCCATATTGTTTTATTGGTTTTTGATATTCTTTTGTAGCATTTTTACAAATTTCATTTAGATTTGTTTATTTAGTTGGATTTCAATTGATTTTTTATCAAGAAATGTCCATAATCAATCGAAAAATCCACAAAACCCTCAAGAACCTCAAAATCAAAACCCTCCTCAAGAAGAACAAAAAATTCCACAACCCAAACCAATTGCAAGACCTCCACCAGGCACACAAGAAAATATAAGAAATGAAATACAGAGAGGCAAAACTGAATTAGAAAGACTCATTTCTTGGTTGAAAGAATTCGGACAAACCAATCCAATGAGGGCTCAATTGGCATCATCCCTCAAATCCATTAACACTCAGATAGCCTCAGTTAGTGGTCAATTAGATATTTGGTGGGCTAAGAGGGATGAACAAAAAAGATTTTATGCAAATAAATTGTCATATGAAGATGTTAAAAAAAAGGAAATATCAAAAGGTAGTATATGTGCATTATTTAGAAAACCCGGTGAGCCAAATACTATTAGAGAGGGTACTAAATGATTCTCGATCCATTTGGTGCATACACGATGCTATTAGAAATAATTTTTTGGATAGATGGTGGATGGTTTTTGATGCCCCTCCTTGCAACAATCACGAGGTCCCCATGTATTTTTTGAAGAAACTATATTGTGAGTTTGTCCTTGGGGAGATCCCCAATTATTTTGATATGTTAGACTCCTAGGGTAGAGGTGGGGGGTCATCATTTGAGAGGCCAGGAGCACGTCATGACCCTACTGTAGTTAGGGCACCTATGGTCCATCCACAACATGAGCATGTGATTATTCCTTTAGTTGTGAAGGAACATGTAGAGGCCAACACTCTAGGGACCATTAATGCTTTGACATAGACCCTCATCCATTCTACAAGCCCATTAGTTGAGGTAGAGCCTTCTATGCATCGTGGTCACATGTGCACTTCATGCAGATCCCTATGCACATTTGGCACTCATGTCGGAGATGTTGTGGATGATGGGCTTGTCAATGATGAGTTCTTGAACGAGACATTTGGCATTGACACATAGGTAAATTACTAATTTGATCACATTTCATACGTATAGTGAATGATTAATTAATTAGCATTTATTGACATTGTTCAAAATTTAGGGTCAAAGTGTTACTGGGCCTAGCAGCGATCCTCCAGGCCCATTTTTTGTCCCTTCAACGAGTCCTGAGGTATGTATCAATTTAATCATTTTAATTAATACATATATTTATTATGTAATCATATTAAGGATTGACAAAAAAAAGTATGCATGTGCATCAGCTCTCCACAGGACCCTCAACCTTTACCACAAACACAGAGCAGAGACATCATACGAGCTTCACACAGGTACAGTTGTTTCATGTTAATTTTATTCATTTGATTATATTTATTCCATGTTTCATGTTAGATATAACGTGTATTGTATGAAATGCAGCTCATGATGTCGGACACACCTCCTCATCTGCGACAGTTTATTGATAGTGGAGTGGCTGCAGCTATGGCTAGCTCATAGCCACTGACAGAGGTATGAAAGAATTTTCTTCATTTTAGTTGTTGTTTATAATAGTTAATCTCAAAATTTCTAATGTTAGTTATAAGTGATTATATTTATTGAATTGTTTTAGGGTCTTGTCACGCCTAATCGCCCACAAGCATTTGAGGTGGACTTACAGAGTGACTATTTGTTGGTGGTAAGAAAATAATTGATTTTGTGTGTACATATATTTGATTTCAACGTATAATAAATATTGATTCATATCTACTTTCTTTGTATCAGTTGGACCTAGAGAAGAGCCTCAACAAGAGGTCAAGTGAGTGTGTCAGGAGGGCCCTTTATCTCCACTGTCTCCCTCCACATGACAATAGAGGACGTCGAGAGACTTGTTTCCTTCCCCTTGTGGGAAGGAAAAGATGTAGTTGAGATATTCGATACATACATACATATATATATATATATATATATATATATATATATATATATATATATATATATATATATATATATATATATATATATATATATATATATATATATATATATATATATATATATATATATATATATATATATATAGAGAGAGAGAGAGAGAGAGAGAGAGAGAGAGTTGTTTCCTTCCCCATGTATATATATAGGCATCAGAGAGACATATTCAACATACATTTGATGTACATATGACATTCTATATTTGATGTATGACATTAGTGGTTAATATATGATATTTTTGTTCATATATGACATTATTGGTTATCATAATATATTATGTGTTTGTTAATGTATATGACAATATTGGTTATCATTTTATATTATATGTTTGTTCATGTATGACGTTAAATTAGATATGTTCATGTATGACATTAAATTAGATATGTGCATGTATGAAATTAAATTCAATTGCTAGAGAGTTGCCATTATGTTTACCAACTAGTAGATGTTATTTTTCACTTTATTAGTATTTCTCAAAAATGGCAAAGAAGTTATTTCTGGTGAATATTTGTAAACAATTGTTATCATCAAATTCATGTACACATGGCTTTGGCTGCGAACACTCATAACTTTGGCTATAAACATCCATGACTTTAGCTATGTGCACTAGTGGCTTTGGTTGTGAGCATTTATGGCTTTGGTTGTAGGCACAATATAGCCTTGGTTGTAGGTTGTCTTTCTTGTTGCATGTCAAAGTTACCTTCAAGAATATCATTAGTCTAAGATCATTACAATTAAAATACTATGACATAATACCTTGGAAATAATAGTCTTTCACCCATTACTTTATTTATTAAAACATCATGTAGTATCTACTATAGTGCTTCTACTCAAATATGTTTTCAAAAATACATAGTATGGCAAAGAAATGTCTATGGAAAGCTTGTCAAATAGGATATTGAAGAACTAAATGTGGACAGTCATTAGTACCCATCAATAAGAACACAGACATCTTTCTCAAGCAAGCCATATGACATTAGCTTAATTTATAAATTTCCTTTGCAAATAACTAGAAGATGCTATGAATCTTAATACAAAGTTAATTATCATGAACTCATTATTCCATCCAAGAAGCATATATCACCCTAAGCCAATTAACCGACAAGATAAAAATTAATTCAATTTCAACAAAATTTTGAGTATAACAAGCATCTTAGGGATTCTTACAAGAATTAACATGATGTTCACAAGAGCATTACAAGTTCTTGTAATGCTATTTCACATATTGTAATCATATTCAATTTTGAATGGTCATTTGTGTTGCAAGCATAAATTTTCTTTAAGGTCTTTTAATTCTAGACATGAATTTTATTCTGAAGCTTTTCTATGACAACCCGCTCAATGCATATATTGTTGTTCCACATTATGCTGATTTGACTTTCATTGGTTGATTTGGGTCTAGACATGATGTTATTCACTACCTTTTTTATATATTATTTTTTTGTAGTGAGGTTCTGGCCTGAATGAATGTATTAATCATCGAAGTTGTGAACCTTGGTCGAGATCCTTACAAATATATTTTCAAATTGGACCTCAAATAGTTTTCTCAGTCACGCCCTGTACATAGATACTGAAATTGTAGTTAATTACAAAATTAATACTGAATTAACACAAGTTTAATTGAGAAGTATTGTGTACCTCAATAGGCTAGATTATTATTGACTGGGAAGCTTTATCTTAGAGCAGTTGGTTTCCTAAATCTTTAGTGCAATGACACTCTTATGGAATGTGGAATTAGGTATGCTAGCTAAGGAATGTTCTTTAAAAGGCAGAGGAAACTCAAGACTCACATGTTTCCAATCAATATAAATGTTTAAATCACTTCTCTAATTTTTTCTATTTATGATCTTCTTAAAACTTAACTTTCTAAATGCATTGATGGGGAAATAAAGATCTTCTAGGAACTAAAGGCTAATCATGTTTAATACTTACAATTCTTTGTTTTTATCTAATAATTTAAAAAAGATTGTACAAGTGTTTTCAAAGAGCAACACTTGTCACTAACATCATAAGAAGGAATATCCAAGGAGAATTACCACTGATCCTCCACCACCAAATTCAAGAGAAAACAAAAATCCACTACTAAAGAGATAGTAACAATGACCATCCCTAGTCTCTCCCTTATCACAAAATGATTACCATCAAAATTTTCATTTCCAATCGTGTCATGTGCATTGAAGCAATAGTAACATTTTGACTCTCTTACCTAATGTCTCCCATTTCTGAAACTCCTGGGGAAGGGCAAGGCCATCTTCTCAGTACTTCAAAATACAACGAGTTCCATTTTTTCCCATATTGATAATCGTTGACTTAAATTATAGTCAAAGTATTGATAGCCCATAGGAACTCAACCTTTGAACATCCCATTTGTAAATGACCTCATAAAGAAAGTTCAATAAACCTGAATGAAATAGTGAAACAAAAGTTGCATACTTGTGAAGATGATCAGACTATAGGTGATCAATATGTCTCAAATCTATATTCAATTCTTTTACTATGCATATAAATGGTTTGTTATATAAAAGACTTATATCCACCAGATAAATAATCATTTTCTTACTATGCTATCCTTATCCTTGGCTGATCTCTGGTCTTTGCAACATGGTCCTATAGCAACTGGAATCTCATCCATATCTCGCACGAGCTCCGAGATATGGCCCGTCAAAGATTGCAGCCCTATGGGATTTAGTGACCCTTAGGGATGTTCTAGTTCAGCGTGCCTGAGAACATTCGAGGACTCAAGGGGACAAGACGAGGTTGGGGATAGGGTTTACCCAGCCACTCGGAGCTAATGGAGCAGACAGTTTGATCCCATGACGAAAGATGAGAGAGATTTGGTAGTTGGCAACTTTGTACTGGCCAACACTGCAAATTTCAGCATCACCCAAGATGGCGTTGTAGAATGAAAATTGAATGTGATCTCCAAAAACTGAGAGAGTTTATTGTAGGTCTCTACAACACAGTCTTGTAGGAACTAGAATCTCATCCATATCTTGCATGAGCTCCAAGATATGCCCCATCAAAGATTGTAGCCCTGTGGCATTTCATGACCCTTAGGGACATTCTGATTGAGCGTGCCTAAGAACCTTCGAGGACTGAAGGGGACAAGATGAGGTTGGGGATAGGGATTACCCAGCCATCCAGAGCTAATGGAGCAAACAGTTTGATCCCACGATGAAAGATGAGAGAGATTTGGCAGTTGGCAACTTTGTACTGGCCAACACTGCAAGTTTTAGCATCACCCGAGATGGCTTTGTAGAATGAAAATGGAATGCGATCTCCAAAAAGTGAGAGACTTTATTGTAGGTCTCTGCAACATGGTCCTATAGGAACTAGAATCATATCCATATCTTGCACGAGCTCTGAGATATGCCCCGTCAAAGATTGCAGCCTTGTGGCATTTAGTGACCCTTAGGGACATTCCGGTTCAGCATGCCTGAGAACATTTTAGTACTGAAGGGGACAAGTCAAGGTTGGGGATAGGGTTTACCTGACCACCCAGAGCTAATGGAGCAGACAGTTTGATCCCACGACGAAAGATGAGAGAGATTTGGCAATTGGCAACTTTGTACTGGCCAACACTACAAGTTTCAACATCACCCGAGATGGCATTGTAGAATGAAAACGGAATGCGATCTCCAAAAAGTGAGAGAGGTTATTGTAGGTCTCTACAACATGGTCCTGTAGGAACTAGAATCTCATCCATATCTTGCACGAGCTTCGAGATATGCCTTGTCAAAGATTGCAGCCCTGTGGGATTTAGTGACCCTTAGGGACATTCTAGTTCAGCGTGCCTGAAAACATTCGAGCACTGAAGGGGACAAGATGAGGTTAGGTATAGGGTTTACCTAGCCACCCGGAGCTAATGGAGTAGACAGTCTGATCCCACGACGAAAGATGAGAGAGATTTGGCAGTTGGCAACTTTGTACTGGCCAACATTGCAAGTTTCAACATCACCCAAGATGGCGTTGTAGAATGAAAATAGAATGCGATCTCCAAAAAGTGAGAGAGGTTATTTTAGGTATCTACAACATGGTCATGTAGGAACTAGAATCTCATCCATATCTCACACAAACTCCAAGATATGCCCCGTCAAAGATTGCAGCCCTGTTGGATTTAGTGACCCTTAGGGACATTCCAGTTCAGCGTGCCTGAGAATGTTCGAGCACTGAAGGGGACAAGATGAGGTTGGGGATAAGGTTTACCTGGCCACCTAGAGATAATGGAGCAGACAGTTTGATCTCATCACGAAAGATGAGAGAGATTTGGCAGTTGGCAACTTTGTATTGGCCAACACTGCAAGTTTCAACATCACTCGAGATGGCGTTGTAGAATGAAAAAAAAAGCGACCTCTAAAAAGTGAGAGAGGTTATTGTAGGTCTCTATAACACGGTCTCATAAGAACTAGAATCTCATCCATATCTTGCACGAGCTTCGAGATATGCCCTGTCAAAGATTACAGCCTTGTGGGATTTAGTGACACTTAGGGACATTCCAGTTCAGCGTGCCTGAGAATGTTTGAGCACTAAAGGGGAAAAGATGAGGTTGGGGATAGGGTTTATCCACCCACTCAGAGCTAATGGAGTAGACAGTTTGATCCCACGCTGAAAGATGAGAGAGATTTGGCAATTGGCAACTTTGTACTGGCCAACACTACAAGTTTCAACATCACCTGAGATGGCATTGTAGAATGAAAAAAAAATGCGATCTCCAAAAAGAAAGAGAGGTTATTGTAGGTCTCTACAACATAGTCCTTTAGGAATTGGAATCTCATCCATATCTCGCACAAGCTCTGAGATATGCCCCGTCAAAGATTGCAGCCCTGTGGCATTTAGTGACCCTTAGGGACATTCTGGTTCAGTGTGTCTAAGAATGTTTAAGCACTAAAGGGGACAAGATGAGGTTGGGGATAGGGTCTACCCTACCACTTAGAGCTAATGGAGCAGACAGTTTGATCCCACGACGAAAGATGAGAGAGATTTGGCAGTTGGCAACTTTGTATTGGCCAACACTACAAGTTTCAGCATCACCCGAGATGGCGTTGTAGAATGAAAAAAGAATGTGATCTCCAAAAAGTGAGAGAGGTTATTGTAGGTCTCTGTAACACGGTCATGTAGGAACTAGAATCTCATCCATATCTTGCACGAGCTCCAAGATATGCGTCGTCAAAGATTGTAGCCCTGTGGCATTTAGTGACCCTTAGGGACATTCCAGTTTAGTGTGCCTGAGAATGTTCGAGCACTAAAGGAGATAAGATGAGGTTGGGGATAGGGTTTACCTAGCCACCCGAAGCTAATCGAGCAGATAGTTTGATCCCACGACGAAAGATGAGAGAGATTTGGCAGTTGGCAACTTTGTACTGGCCAACACTGCAAGTTTCAGCATCACCCGAGATGGCTTTGTAGAATGAAAATGGAATGCGATCTCCAAAAACGTGAGAGAGGTTATTGTAGGTCTCTATAACATGGTCCTATAGGAACTAGAATCTCATCCATATCTTGCACAAGCTCTGAGATATGCCCCGTCAAAGATTGCAGCCCTGTGGCATTTAGTGACCCTTAGGGACATTCTAGTTCAACATGACTGAGAACGTTTGAGCACTGAAGGGGACAAGAAGAGGTTGGGGATAGGGTTTACTCGGCCACCCAGAGCTAATGGAGTAGACAGTTTGATCCCATGATGAAAGATGAGAGAGATTTGGCAGTTGGCAACTTTGTACTCGCCAACACTGCAAGTTTCAACATCACCCGAGATGGCATTGTAGAATGAAAATGGAATGCGATCTCCAAAAAGTGAGAGAGGTTATTGTAGGTTGCTGAAACACGGTCCTGTAGGAACTGGAACCTCATCCATATCTTGCACGAGCTCTGAGATATGCTTAATCAAAGATATTTGAATTCACAGTGTTTAATGAGAATATAGTTGAGGCTTGCTTTACTTTTCTATGTTAAGTTTGGCTTTCAATTTTGGTTTCCCTACTTATCTATGTGAAAGTTCCATTTTCATAAGTAACATGGATGCAATAATACTAAATTAAGTATAGGTCCATGGTTCTAGAAGCTTCACATAGCTTCTCTTCAACTATGAATCTTGTAAGCATTGTACCATGACTATTGGTGTTGTGAGAATATACAAAGCATATATATTGTTTGACCAAATGTATTCAATGAACATGAACTATATGGAAGAAGAGAAGACATTTTGCAAAGTCTTTGAAAATTTTCTTCAAGAAATGTAAGGAGCCATGGGTGATTCATCCAAATTATTTGGTAAAATAAGAGGAGGAATGAATCAACCTTGATGATAGAGGTAAATGTTGAATAATATTTATTTAATCACATTGTTTGAAAAAACTTTAATGACCTTTAAATACAATTGAAAGAAATGAAATTGATCTCCCTTACTCATGTAGATGAATAAAATTGGAATTTAGAAAAGAGAGGGACATCCACCATAAAACCATGCAATCATGCACTTCTTGATGGGAGTATCATAAGTTCATTGTTAGATGGATATGCCAAATGTGGAAGAATTAAAAGGAAAATATGTTGATTGATTGAATACAAGCATCAAACCAATGTGATAACAAAAAATCAAAGTTGATTCCATAAGGTCTAACAATATCATATAATTCATTTATCAATAATTTGAAACATCATAAGCATATGTCTAATAATGTCATACATGAAATATATGTTAAAAATGACATACATAGATAAAAATTATACAAAACATATGCCCAATAATGCCATATAGGTGTAAAAGGTACATCATTAGATATATACTCTTTCCAACTAGGGGAACAAAATAAATCCATAATTGTCTTTAATTGCCAACAAGTGGGAGATGACCAGTGTATATAACGAGGTCTTCCGAACATGCTCACTAGTCCATTAGTCTAGAATCTTCTCTAACTTGACATGTTACAATCAAAATTATATATGAATAAATAAATATTTTATATAAAAAAAAAAAATATATTTACACATAAAACTTAATATTTTCTTACAGCTAGCTGATAATTCCTCTGTATATACACCTCAGGAATACACTGATGGTCACGAATAATAAGACCCTACAAAAACCATCAAAGTTACCACTCAATTGTGCCTATGAATTTTATATTGAATTTTAGTACTAATGAAATTTTAATGTAAACTCTTTTATACCTTAGTCATTGGCTTAGAACTAGTGAGTGCAATAAGGACTTGTTGATCAATACAATGATGAAGATGTAAAGGTATCTCTGATGTCAATAGCTGAAAATGATAATACATGAGACTCAAATGCAGTTATGAAGAATACACATTTTCTTTTGTCTCCATATCAAATAAAATATTTTGGTACCTCTGTGAATTTAGTATGACATCCTTCATTTTATAGTGTTGATCCCAAAGCTACAACACTTATTATTTATTACACATGTATGTAAATATGTTAAGCATCAAATTCAACACCTTTTTCTACAAAATAATGTACTATATGTTAGAGTAATAAATTCATTTCCATAGTAATTAAATTATATTGATATAATTACTAAGTTACTTATTATATTGATATAGTTTACTTATAATTCCTTTCGATTTACAACTAATTGAAATGATTTCCCCAATTTTCCATCTAGTCACTAGAAAATTGGATTTGTTGTCTCTTTCTCTTAAAGAACTGGATCTACTAGTTCCTTTGGTCTAGAAGCCATCCATTGAGATTGGGGTTTTGAAAGGTTCAAGGGTTGAGGAAATTTTTATAGAATATCTTGAAGAAGGAGAGGTCATGTATAATGGTTTTGAGGAAGGCTAGAGTTCCATCTAGATGGTGTTGCAAAATGGCCAAGCGGAGGAGGAGGTAGAAGAATAAATAGAATAAATGCATGAGAAGGAGGGTCATGGGGGAAATGGATTCAAACCCACAAACAAGCTTTTATACCATTATACAAATTACAAATTATAAGACTATGCCTTTCGTGATAGTCACATTTTCATATTGGCAAATGAAGAATGACTTTTGGAACAAACATAATAAATACTTCCAAATACAAATGAAGCCAATGTATTGTATTATAATCTTGAATGGTAAATACCAAGCCCAAAAATTTATTAAGGTGTAGCATTTATAATTGTCAGGTTCATGTGAAGAAGTCATTGCTCATATTCTCATTGTTGTGTAATTTGATGATAAGAAGAATACAATGATATAGAGGTTGATGGTGACTTAAAACTTTACAAAATGCAATCAATGAGAATTTTACATTGAGGGGGGAGTAATAATCAATTTTTCATTCTCATTGTTTGACAAACTCTTATATAAAGAGGGAGTAGACAGATGATATGGTTTAGTCTTCTTCTGAGAATCTTAGTCATATTGGTTCAGAAGGATTCATGATACAACTACTATACTTAGCATGACCAATTGATGCTAAAAACCTTAGTATTGATGCTACAAACCGTATTATTGACATAATTTAACCTCTACAATTCCAGGCATAAGATGATTAGCATACAATGGTACTTGAACAAAGAACACTAATAAATATTGAGGATGTGAATTGATAATACCATTTCGCAGATGATTTTGGCATCTCACCCTTTATCACTTGTGCGTCAACTTTATTAGCCCTCTTCTTTGGTGACCTACAAATGAAGAATTATCACAGTAACAAATCTAAGATAAGATTAAAAAAATGGGTCCTATTAAAGAATCTAATATAAATTCAAATAATGTATCTATATTGTAAACAAATCAAAACTAAATCTCATCACTTACACATCATAACAATACGGTCCACCTTAGTCATGTGATAGTCTTGGGGAAGAGGTTGTAACATTGTATTTGGATCCAATTAATCATTTTTTCTCTCTCTCCCAATTCAATCTAATGAGCCAACTAGATCTGCTCAACATTTTAATGTCTCAAGTATTGCCTCATGGTCTGACTCGCAAACTTTCTAAAGAATCTTATTATGTGGTTTTCCACCATATTCTATCAAGTGGACATTTGATGCGACAACAAGGTTTGAATAATGAAGAATCTTCCTCTTTGTTTGCCAATCCTCAAATAACCACAAGTTAGGATTCTTCATAGGATATCGTCTAAGCCATGTGCTTATTACAACCACCACACCGACATGGTACTCTAAACCTTCACCATCTATAACCGAGTGATCCAATTTTTGTTTGGCTTCAACACAATGACACAAATATTAATCTGTCCCTTCTTCATTGTCTTCAGGTGCAATAATAGCAAAAACATGGCCTACAGTGACAAATGTACAAAATGTGGTCATTAATTCAGAAAATACTTGGGTAAAAGTTATAAAGTTACATATTGAAATTACAAAGATATATATATATATATATTACCAGGTTGCACTAAATTTGACAAGCGGTCAAAGTCAATAGATGAATCCATCTCTACCATTTCTAGTGCTTGTGGGGGACGATAGGTGTCAATTGGGTCCAAAATCCGTATATCCCATTTGTCCACCCATTCAGTTGACTCACAGTCATCCCAATTTTCCTCTACACATGATGGACAATAGCATGCCATTTTTCGTGTGTGGATACTCCATGAACCTGCATCAGAGCTTCTAAAAGAGTGTAACTCACTAGATCTTGTTAGTGTGCAACAATCTTGATATGGTGCAATGTTAGCATTATCTATCGACCAAAAAATCTACGAACTGTAGACTCACCTTCCTTACCTGGACCCATTGTAGCATTACACCATTGGATGATAGATTTTGCATCTATCAATATTGCTCCATCTTTGTACTTTAGTTCTTCATGAGCCAAGGCTCTTTTAATGCATGTGCCTGCACCATCGTGCTCTCCCTTACAATGACCAGCCTCTATGAAATTCCACATATATTGAATTTTACACAACCTGTGCATCCTGCTCAACCAATAGAACATCCATGCATTCTTTTATTGAGATGCACAATTGTCTAACCAAATAATGTGTTAACGATATGATATGCCCCTGTTAGCCAAATCTCCATAAAATAGTTGAAAACAACTATGTACAAACTCTGTAGAATGTGATCGATCATCGCTGATGTAAAAATGGTACTTCCTCAAAATCTTCCTATCATCCTCTGTACTTGTAGGTGAATGCATGAATGTTATGTGAACAAATATAGAAACCTTTTGAGATGTATAATACTTTGCTTTCAACTCTTTTTGTGGTTGTAGTGTGTAGTTCTCTGCAAAATCTACAACCAAAATAATGGTATCCAATGGAAACGTATCCTTGCACAACTTGAATTGCAAATCCAACCATCGAGCTCTATGGGTATGCCTTGCATACTCGTACATAATCTTTTCACGAAAAATCTTCATGAACTCATACACTGGAATCTTTTGAATAACTAGATCACATCTTTTGCCATTTTTCCCATCTTTTAGAGCATATGTCACTGTCTTGAATTTTCTGTAATCTACTATTTCATTTCCAATTGCATGTGTACTATCCATATGTTGACAAGTTGATAAAAGTTGCAAAGAACCACAAAATAAGCATGCACCATCCAAGCATGATGTCTTGTAAAATTTTTGGTCATCCTCTATTTCACATAAAATGTTGGATATGAATTCCCTTGAAGATCTTGGTGGCTCTTTTATGTCACAATCCTGCAAAACAAACTAAGAATGCAAAACTATGCATATGTGCCTAAAAACATCAAAATGGTTAGAAAATTGATTATGTATCCTACAACAACAAGTTGTGCATGTGTGATTTATTTTCACATAAAAAGGTTTACCCATCTCAAAAAATCTTTGACTTATTCGAATTTGAGGATACATACCAATAAATTTTGCAAAAAATTGTGTCTGAGTTGAGTCCAAAAATTGTTTCGCATGTGGCTCGCGATTTCGGATACCAATCCTCCTCCTTACAACATCTCTTTGATTAGGAGAAACATTTGTGTTATTTTTAAAAAAATCTTTGATCAATGATTTCAAGGCTTCACTAATTTCTTTATCCTTTCGCGGTAGTCTACCGCTAAATGTCCATAACTCATATTTTGTTGGATCTTCTAATCTCTCATGCCTTAGCATGGCTTTCCTTAAGGTAGCTCTACCAATTTTTAATGTTTTGCTTGTCTTTCTCATGAGTCGAGCTTTCTTCATTTGGCTACTTACTATTTTTGATGTGAGTACTCGTCTTGTGATATTAGTATCTTTGGTGCATGATTTAGAACCCACTTTTTCGTAAGCACTCATTAGATTCTTTACAATATTTCTTTCATTTGAATCATCCATCATTCTCAGCCCAAGAATCTTCATGATAGGTCTAAATTTCAAATTCCTCATCATTTCAACAAATAATTGGCATTGACTTGTAATATTTAATTCTTCAAAAAATAATCTCCACATATGATTAACTTTTCTTTGACAAGTACGCTTGCTAATCTTGTCAGGCATTGATTTCAAAATGTTAGTATCAATATCAAAAAAAATATTTTAGTTTTCTAAAACGAATTCTAGAAGGTGTTCTAATCTCTTCAATTCTCTCAACATTTTGAACATCAATATAAGGTTGAGTGTATTGCATACCTTGAACTGAAGATGATGTGCCTTGGCAATAAGATGTAAAAGATGGAATATCACCTACTTGATGTGTTGATGTTGTCCTTTCAACATGACATCATGGAGTGTGTATATCGTCGGATCTATAAATCAGTGTCTCTTCAACATGAGAGGATGATATGACTTCAACATTGGAAGATGGTGTAGTGGATGATATGACTCCAACATTCAAAGATGGTGTAGCGGACGATATGACTCCAACATTGGAGGATGGTGTAGCTTCACAATTCAATTGTCTTCTTGAGCGTAACAATCTCATTCGTTCTCTTTGTCTTTCCAATTCTTCCTCCTTGTTTCTTTGTACTGGTGGTTCTTGATCCTCTTCGAAAGTTAATTCTTCATCATTGCTTTGCAATTTTCTTTGTTCACATAGTAATTTCATTTTATCTCTTTTAATTGTCAAATCTCTCTCCCTATCTGCATTTGTTTGAATCTTTGGTTTCTTCCTTGGCATGATGATGATTTCTACATTTCAAATTATTCAAACATCCAAATTACTTAAAATGTGTAAATTACAAATTATTCAATTACATATAAAAATTATAATTATTTGAATGAATACACAATATATATCAAACGACTTCTCAAATTTCTAACCATTTCGAAATAACATTTCATTCAAACATACAATTTTTAATGAATTCACTATATATTACATAACATATCAAATTATAATCAAATTTGTATCTATATATCCACAAACAATATTTAAAATGGATTGCACTAACCTTTTCTATTAAAAGAATATTCAAAAATTCTTCAAATCACGTATCCAATGATTGAATTTGGTGTTTGCTAGCTTCTAAAAGTGTTGAAATAGTGTTTGCTAGTTGTTGAAACTTGTGTTTTCTGTCAGAATAAGAGAGACCATAACAGACCAAAAGTTAAAAATGGATGAAATGGGCCCCAAGGTTGGTTTTTGGCCATTTTTTGGTGATTTGAGATAGTGCGTACGCACTATAAAGCGTGTATACACTATAAAGCACGTACGCACCATAGTGCGTATGCACTATCTCAAAACAAATCACTCCCCATCCTCCCTACTCTCTCTCTCCCATCCCCTCCCTCTCTCTCTTCCTACTCTCTCTCATCCTTTACTCTCTCTCACCCTCCCTCTCCCACCACCTACTCTCTCTACCTCTCTCACCCCCTCTCCTCTCCCATCCCCGACTCTTTAGATCTCTCACACACACTCTTATCCCCCCTATCTCTCTCCCTCTCCCTCTCCTACCACATAATTTCTCTCCCCCATCCCCTACTCTCTCTCTTCTCTCCCATCCCCTACTTTGTCTCTCTTACACACATTCCCATTCCCCCTCTCTCTCCCTCTCCCGTCACCTACTTTCTCTCCCCCATTGTCGTACTCTCTCTACCACCCCCTACTCTCTCTCACCCTCACACTACTACTACCTACTATCTTTGTCTCTCAAGTTCTCTCTCCCCCATCTTGTACAAGCTCTCTCTGCCTCTCCCACTCTCTCTCCCATCGCCTACTTTCTCTCCCCCATCCCCTGCTCTCTCTCTCTCATCTCCCATCCCCTACTCTCTCTCACTCTCATACTCTCCCCCATCCCCTACTCTCTCTCTTCTCTCGCATCCCCTACTCTCTCACACTCTCACTCTCTCCCATCCCCTACTCTATCTCTCTTACACATACACCCCCATCCCCCCTCTCTCTTTCCCTCTCCCACCGCCTACTTTCTCTCCCCCATCGTCATACTCTCTCTCTCTTCCACCCCCTACTCTCACACTCTCACACTCTGTCCCATCCCCTGCTCTGTCTCTCTTACACACACACTCACATCCCCCCTCTCTCTTTTCCATTCCCACCACCTACTTTCTCTCCCCTGTCATTGTACTCTCTCTTTGCCACCCCCTACTTTCTCAAAACACATCACTCCCCATCCTCCCTACTATCTATCCTCCCTACTCTCTCTCCCATCCCCTCCCTCTCTCTCTCCCTACTCTCTCCCATCCTTTACTCTCTCTCACTCTCCCTCTCCCACCACCTACTCTCTCTACCTCTCTCATCCCCTCTCCTCTCCCATGCCCGGCTCTTTAGATCTCTCACACACACTCTTATCCCCCCTATCTCTCTCCCTCTCCCTCTCCTACCACCTAATTTCTCTCCCCCATCCACTACTCTCTCTCTTCTCTCCCATCCCCTACTTTATCTCTCTTACACACATTTCTATTCCCCCTCTCTCTCTCTCTCCCGCCACCTACTTTTTCTCCCCCATCGTCATACTCTCTCTACCACCCCCTACTCTCTCTCACGCTCACACTACTACTACCTACTATCTCTCTCTCTCAAGTTCTCTCTCTCCCTCTCTACTCTCTCTCCCCATCTTGTACAAGCTCTCTTTGCCTCTCCCACTCTCTCTCCCATCACCTACTTTCTCTCCCCCATCCCTTGCTCTCTCTCTCTCATCTCCCATCCCCTACTCTCTCACACTCTCACACTCTCCCCCATCCCCTACTCTCTCTCTTCTCTCCCATCCCCTACTCTCTCACACTCTCACTCTCTCCCATCCCCTACTCTATCTCTCTTACACATACACCCCCATCCCCCCTCTCTCTTTCCCCCTCCCACTACCTACTTTCTCTCCCCCATCGTCGTACTCTCTCTCTCTGCCACCCCCTACTCTCACACTCTCACACTCTGTCTCATCCCCTGCTTTGTCTCTCTTACACACACACTCCCATCCCCCCTCTCTCTTTTCCTCTCTCGCTGCCTACTTTCTTTCCCCTGTCATTGTACTCTCTCTCTGCCACCCCCTAATTTCTCACAACACATCACTCCATCCTCCCTACTCTCTATCCTCCCTACTCTCTCTCCCATCCCCTCCCTCTCTCTCTTCCTACTCTCTCCCAACCTTTACTCTCTCTCACTCTCCCTCTCCCACCACCTACTCTCTCTACCTCTCTCACCCCCTCTCCTCTCCCATCCACGGCTCTTTAGATCTCTCACACATACTCTTATCCCCCCTATCTCTCTCCCTCTCCTACCACCTAATTTATCTCACCCATCCCCTACTCTCTCTCTTCTCTTCCATCCCCTAATTTGTCACTCTTACACACATTCCCATTCCCCCTCTCTCTCCCTCTCCCACTACCTACTTTCTCTCCCCCATCTTCGTACTCTCTCTACCACCCCCTACTCTCTCTCACACTCACACTACTACTACCTACTATCTCTCTCTCTCTCTCAAGTTCTCTCTCTCCCTCTCTACTCTCTCTCTCTCTCCTATCTTGTACAAGCTCTCTCTACCTCTCCCACTCTCTCTCCCACCACCTACTTTCTCTCCCCCATCCTGTGCTCTCTCTCTCGTCTCCCATCTCCTACTCTCTCACACTCTCACACTCTCCCCCATCCCCTACTTTCTCTCTCCTCTCCCATCCCCTACTCTCTCACACTCTCACTCTCTCCCATCCCCTACTCTATCTCTCTTACACATACACCCCCATCCCCCCTCTCTCTTTCCCTCTCCCACGGCCTACTTTCTCTCCCCCATCATCGTACTCTCTCTCTCATCCACCCCCTACTCTCACACTCTCACACTCTCTCCCATCCCCTGCTCTATCTCTCTTACACACACACACACACTCCCATCCCCCCTCTCTCTTTTGCTCTCCCACCACCTACTTTCTCTCCCCCATCGTCGTACTCTCTCTCTGCCACCCCCTACTTTCACACTTTCACACTCTCTCCCATCCCCTACTCTCTCACTTTCATAGATACACACACTCTTATCCCCCCCCCTCTTCTTCTTCTCTCCCATCCCCTACTCTCTACATCTGTCACACACACTCCCATCCCCCCTATTTCTCTCCCTCTCCCTCTCCCTCTCCCACTCCCTCTCCTACTGCCTACTGTCTATCTCTCTCAAGTTCTCTTTCTTCCTCTCTACTCTCTCTCTCTCTCTCTCTCTCTCTCTCTCTCTCTCTCTCTCTCTCTCTCTCTCTCTCCCATCCCTTACTCTCACTCTCTCTCCCATCCCCTACTACTTTCTCTCAAACTCTCACACTCTCTCCCATCCTTTACTCTATCTCTCTTATAAATAAATACACGTTCCCATTCCCCCCCTCTCTCTCTCTCGCAGTCCTTGTCCCATTGCCTACTCTCTCTCATCCCCTACTCTATCTCTCTTAAATGCTTCCATTCCACCTCTCTCTCCCTCCCAATCCCTCTCCCACTACCTACTACCTCTCTCTCACGCACTCTCTCCCTCTCTCCCATCCCTCTACCATTGCCTACTCTCTCTATCTCTCTCTCCCCTCTCTCATTCTTGACTCTCTCTCTCTCTTTGACACACACACACCCATCCCCCCTCTCTCCTCTTCCATCCCCTACTTTTTCTCTCACTTGCTCTCCCTCTCCCACTCCCTCTCCCACTGCCTACTCTCTCTCTCACTCTCACTCTTACTCTCTCCCTCTCCACTCTCTCTCTCTCTCTCTCTCTCTCTCTCTCTCTCTGCTACCCTCTAGTCTCTCTTAAATTTTCACACTCTCTCCTATCCCCTACTCTCTCCCTCTCTCTCTCTCTCTCTCTCTCTCACACACACACACACACACACACACACACACACACACACACACACACACACACATTTCTATTCCCCCCTGTCTCCCCCTCTCCCACTCCCTCTCCCATCGCCTACTCTCTCTTCCATCCCCTACTCTCTCTTGAGCTACTTTGTCTTACCCCTCTCCCATTCCATACTCTCTCTCTTTCACACACATGCACTCCCATCCTCCTCTCTCTCAAGTTCTTCCTCTCCCACTCTGTCTCCCATCACCTACTCTCTCTCTCCTCCATCCCCTACTCTTAATCTCTCTCTCCCAACCTATACTCTCTCTCACACTTCCTCTCTCTCCCATCCCCTACTTTAAATCTCTTTCCACCATCCCGCACTCTCTCTTTTCCACCCGTACTCTCTCTCACACTTCCTCTCTTTGCCACCCCTACTCTCTCTCTCTCATCCACCATCCCGCACTCTCTCTTTTCCACCCGTACTCTCTCTCACACTTCCTCTCTTTGCCACCCCTACTCTCTCTCTCTCATCCTATACTCTCTTTTCCACCCCTACTCTTTCTCACTTTCTCTCTCCCATCCTATACTCTCTCCCCTCTCCTATCCCCTACTTTCTCTCTATCTCTTTCATGCACACACATAGCCATTCCCCTATCCCCCCCCACCTAGTTCCCTTTTGCAACTTACATCTTAATAGTGTATGCACACTATAGTGTTTATGCCCTATAGCGTGCACGTGCTATTAAGAGCTAAGGTTTAAATAGTGTGTGCACGCTATAGCGCATGCGTGCTATAGGGCGCACACACTATTTAAACCTTAATCAAACCCAAGCCTAAGGCTTGGTTTTGCCTTGGAGATCCAACTCAAAGGTTTGGAGTTGATGAACAGGCCTAAGACGTGTTTTCCAACAAACATTCAAAAAATGATTATTTTTTCTTCTGTGATCCCCTTCAAGATTTCTCGTGGTTGGGTATCGATAAGATCAGGTTACATAGCATTATAGATCTTTTTGTTAGCTATCTAACCATATAATTTATTTTTAATTTGAACTATTTCAATCCTTTCATCTATAATTTCTTTTGAATGTATGTTCATTTTTTGTTAAAAACCACCACGTACTAATTGGGCTATAGATTTTAGCTCGTTCATTGAATTTTGTAACAACTTAGTTTTTTAGAAACTAGACTCCATTCTACACACTTTGACAAAAACAAGTTTTGATTTTAGATTAGTTTTAGATTATTTCTAGGGGGAGCACATAGATATTTCACGTTTTTGGGATGTGTCTAGTTAAAAAATTTGTTAAAAAACAAATAGACATTATAAAATTACTCGAAAAACCTGGGATAAACTACATAGTGTTAAGTAACTTTTGACCAAAGCGATTAAAAAATTTCAAAAAAAAAGTTAAAATTTTAGGGGGGCCACACTTTGTACTGTGCTATGTTTTTTTGGAATAAACAGTACCACTTTTTGTCGCCCCCTTTTTTGAGGACCTAAAACTAAACCATTTTGAAAAAAAATTAGTAGTTTAGAAACTAGATTCAAAGGACTACGACTTTTTTTTTTGTCATATCTAAAAATTTTGAGCGTAACTATCTTCAAATTCTTGTTGAAGTTCAAAATTTGCAGATTTCAGGAAAAAGGTGTCCACTTATACCCCCTTTTGGCACCACAACTTTGTGAACTTACCCATATCTACCTCTATTCATACATTACTATATTAGCATGGGTTTAACTGATACCAACAGGGTTCTTGATTGATAAAAGTCATTACAATCTAGTCACATACAAGTCGTTAATGAACTATCATTCTTGATTGTACTATATAATTCTATGGCCCCTCTAATTATGGCTAGCACAAGGTCTCTTTCTCAAACCTATCCCCTATCTTATTCTTTATACCTTTACTAGCTTCCAACGTGGAGCTTTTCCCTTTGCTTATATAAAATAATTGGTGATCTTAAAGCCAGTTGCTTGTCTTTTTTATCATTGGATCTGTAGCAATTTTATGTAATGTGTGCCAAGACAACTCAAACTCTTCTCCATTTTTTCTCATCGAGAGGTTGAGATTTGAGCCATGTTCCAATAAATTGATTTGTCCTTCCTTGAGCTTTTTCTTTTTTATCCATTGGAACTGGATACTGGTGGAAATCAAACTCAACCAATGAATCAACATTTGAAACTCATTTTATCCCTTTTTCCAACCTGTCACTTTTGCACTAGGAGGTTCGTTGACTGGCCTTAAATACTAACGAAATCACCTGATCAGGCTCTAAAAACTAGCACACTGACTCTTTGCTCCACACTCTTGCACCATGTAGAATCTCGTCTCATGACGAATTTGAGGTCAAAAGATATTCATTTTCAAAGTTGACCCTTCAGAACAACGTGCACCCAAACATGTTAGCAAACCATAAATTGCTTTCGGATTTGGCTTCAAAAATTGGGTTAACTGACACTTGGGGAAATGAAAACTGGGGCATTGGTTCACTGTCATAAGGTGAATATAAATCTACGATTTGGGCTCATGACAAATAAAGAGGCACAAATGGAAATCACTCAAAGTAGGCTACTTGGAATTGCTAACTGGAAACAATGGTAGAAAAGTGATTTTTGCAAATGGAATTGACCTGGAAAAGTGTGCAAATGGATTCGTCAAGACTTGAAACGTGGCACACTTAAAGTATAATTTGTGGATAACACAATGGTACAATCCATTTGACCTAACCTATCATGGATTTCAAGATATAATATATCAAAAAGGGGTACTGATCTGCAAATAGTGACACTAGTAAAAAGTTAGAAATTGCATTTGGAATCACATTTGAAAACTAATCAAACATATTCGTAATAAGCTAAAACTTGAAAGATAACAAGTATCTAACCTCCACAATTCAACGCAAAAGGAATTTTAACATTTTAGTGAACTGGATCAAAATTATAAGATGTCAAATAGGCCTTCCTAGAATTATGTGTGGTGTGCATCAACATGAAAATGGTAAACTACCAACTTTAAGGGGTTCAAAACCTAGTCAAATGGATTTGAAACGACTCAAAATCTGAAACATAGGTTCTTTGGTATGGACACTAAATATTCTTAAAGTGGTGAGTTATGAAACATTTCTAGGTTAAAGATGTTCAAAAGAAAACACAGCCTCCTGTCACTGTTTGACACTTGGGTGAAAATGCAAGAATTGACAATGCTCAAAATGGGACTTCACAAAATGATTCACAATGTCAATTTAACTTCATGGAATGAGTGGACACATTGAATGGAAAGTGCTAGAAGCATTAAACACCTCTTGGGGCTAGGGAATATAGCCAGGTACAACCTCATCAAAAAGCGTTCATAAGGCTCAAATTCTCAATGGTACTCAAAATTGACCATGCAATTTTTAGTCCCAACAGAATTAATGCTTCAAGAGTTATTGAAATAGGTTTGTGATAGAGAAGAATGATTTGTGTACTTTTATTATTTTGAGACACAATTTTTGTTGTTAAACTCTCTCCTTTTCACTTATCATTGTTTACAAATTATTTTAAATCTCAAAGGAGATTTTTTCTTGAATATAAATTACTTTTACTAGTTTTTTTGTGCTATATTCAAGGATATGATTGTATAAAATTGTAGCTATGAGCCAAACCTAAGAATCTTAACACTTAAAGTGGTATTTATAGTTCAAGGAAACACAAAATGACTAAATGCAAGATTTAAATGTCAATTTTCTAAAATAAAATTAGTGACACTTTGGCATGAATTATTATTCTTATTTTTTTCATTATGATTTTTGCAATGTTAGAATTTTTATTTTTGGCTATTTTATATATAGCGGTTTATTATAGAAAAATATGTTTGACAATGTATCAGCATAACTATTATAAGAGTTTGATTTTATTTTAATTCAGACCTTGTCCATATAGTTGATTTTCTCATTTAATAGAGTCAATTTTTTAAAAAGAAAAATTCCTAAAAGTGGGACCAATTTTTTAAAAATTATTATTATAAATATTTAAGGGAGATGTAGTTGAGAGATGCATAGTTGGATTTTTCTGGATAGAAAGTTATTTTAGTTTACATTCTTCTTATTTCATTATAATTGTATAATGTTTTCTTTACATTTTGGAGTATTTCTCGAAAGAGAATATTTCATGAATGTGAAGCTCATTAATTGGTGACTCTAGTTTTGGTTTAAAATGTTATACCTCTCCTCTACATTTTCTTAATAGGATTTTTTTTATAAGTTAAGTGTTGGTTTGATTTTTCACAAGTGCAGAGCAATTCTAAAATTTTTGAAAAAATCATTTAGTCCTTGTATCCTACAAATTATGGTTTCCTTTCTTATAATTTTTCAAATTTTATGTTACCCTAGTCATGCCCCAGTTTATGTGTTGTTTTAAATTTTATTAAATTCTCAAGGTTTTTCATCAACACAACCATTAAAATGCCCTAAGTCTATTAAAACCCTAGGTTCTTTTTCAAAATTTTGAAAGGGTTTGTAAAATGCCTAAGTTCATCCTTTTATGGTCTTACGGTGTTTGACTTTCTTGTAAGAATGAAATGCTTTCTTGTTTATATCTCTGTGGTCACACTTCATCAAGTGGCGTAATGACATAAAGGAGTTTGTGTGTGATGGGGATATGGTTGTGCATTCCATAAGAGGGAATTTGTGCACTTTGGGGTCCTCTAGTCATACAATTGGTCATTGGGAAAAGAGGCATAAAGGTTTTTTATGATTTGGAGATGGGCTTATAGTTCCATGGTGATAAGTCAAGCAAAAGAGCAAAAGGAGTTTATTTAAGTATTTCCAATCATAAATTGTTTTGTTAAGCGTATCAGCGTAGCAAGATTAAAAGTGACCATGTCAGATGGTTTTATGAGAATACGAGTAAAGTGTTGAGCGAATGAGAAGAAAGGTCTTTGGTTTGATGTATGCACTTATGTTATGTTGAATGGCGTAAAGGCATAATATCTCAGGGTGGCATAAAAGATGGCTCATGAGAAGACATAAAGTGGTTTTATGGTGCTATGTGTAAGAGGGACTCATAAGAGAAAATTAAAATTTAATTTTTTTTACGTGCCTTCACTTCTCTGACTTGCAAGTAACCATAAAGCAATTTTATAAGGAGGAGCGTGCTATGTGGGACCTATTGAGTTGTCAGATGGGTCTTGATGAGAACAAATCAAATGGTGACACATTAAACATGTCAGATGGGCCTGGCTTGCATGGCAGACAACCTAAGCTTTTCATTTTGCATGTGCCTAAAATCAATGGTGTTCTTTTTCTATTTTCCTGAGATTTGATTTGGGTCATTGATAAGTGAAAAGAAAAAAATTTCATTACATCCTTATGATTGCATGGTCACCATATGAACAGGGAGTTGTTTCATCCTTTTCTTCATGGTTATGAGTTAAATCTAATCATATAAGCATAAAAGATAGATGGGGAGATGAAAAGAAGGCTTTACACTGATACGAGAAGAGTGAAACGTAAGAATGGGATGTGAATTATAAAAGCTTTCCAATGTTATGAGTGTGAGGTAACTCAGAGAGGCATAAACGAGAATAAAGGAGTAGAAAAAAGCTTTACGATGCCACAGGTAAAGCCCTAAGTGTATAAATGTAGGATGGATGGGTAAAGTGTTACGATGCTCTAAATGGGATGTAAAGAAGGTTTTTAGAGGCTCCAGTGGTACGTGTGTGTATGAGCGTAAAGGGTAAAGTGAATGTTGTAACAAAGGCTTTACATTAGTACAAGGAGGGTGTTGAGGCATAAGCATGTAAGGATCTAATAAGAAGGTTTGAGATTCTATGGTATAAAGGGTTGCATAAGAGCATAAAAGGAATTTCAATGCAATGCTTAAGAACCCTAGTGCTTCTATGCTTGGAGCATTCTGAAGTATCACCAAACATATGTAAAGGCTTGCTAAGTGTATCTTTGGGGTTACAAAGAGTGAAAGGTTTTGACTCAGTGTGTAAATGGAAGACCAAAATTGGAAAAGAGAGCGGTTGAGGTGTCCTACCAATTCAAAAAAAAGGACAAATTCACCATGGCCAAGTAAAATAAAATGTAGAAAAGTACTCCAGGATCATATTACATGGTTGATATTCCTTGCTGATAGACTATGAAGGTGGTATTAAAAACTTGTGCATGCAGAATTTATTAAAAAGCTAGTAGATTGCATGGTTAAAACATAAAGATTTGATTGAACATTCAAACTATTTGCCATTTTGAAGAGCTCCTATTTTCTATTTTGAGAATTTCAAAAGTGTCCATAGCTTTGTGATTTTTGTGTAACTGTTGCAAGAGTTCAAGATATAATTTGTAGAGAAAATGGCTAACAAGGAATTCGAAGAGGTTCTTGCAAAAGAAGTAGAGGTTGAAGATGAGGGTGATGATGTTCTAGAGGTTACAACTAAAGGAAAAAGGAAGAAGGGTATTGTAAAAAAAGAGAAGAAGTCAAGGGTTAAGAAGCTAAATAAGCATGCACAAGATTGGCTAAAAATTCTTCCAGGGTCATCCAACACAATTTTGGTGAATGACCATATTTTCAAAGACCCTTACTTCATGTGTCGAGATGCAAAATTCCCTAGGATTGATGGTTTTGGTCTATTCATGTATTTCTACCAGAATAAAACTGAAAACATACTAGTCTGCAACCCATGGAAGAGGAACATGGAAAAATTAATATTCCCAAAGGTATATGGGTAAGTGCACAAAGTTGTGGTGCCAAAAGGGGGGTATAAGTGGATACCTTTTTCTTGAAATCAGCAAATTCTGGACTTCAACAAGAATTCGAAGATAGTTACGCTCAAAATTTTAAGATATGACAAAAATAGAAGTCGTAGTCCTTCGAATCTAGTTTCTAAACTACTAATTTTTTTTCAAAATGGTTTAGTTTTAGGTCCTCAAAAAAGGGGGCCACAGAAAGTGGTACTGTTTATTCCAAAAAAACATAACATAGTACAAAGTGTGGCCCCCCTAAAATTTTAACTTTTTTTTTGAAATTCTTTAATCGTTCTAGTCAAAAGTACCTAACACTATGTAGTTTATCCCAGATTTTTTGGGTAATTTTATAATGTGTATTTTTTTTTTAATGAATTTTTTAATTAGACCCATCCCGAAAATGTGAAATATCTATGTGCTCCCCCTAGAAATGATTGAAAACTAATCTAAAATCAAAACTTCTTTTTTTCAAAGTGTATAGAATGGAGTCTAGTTTCTAAAAAACTAAGTTGTTATAAAATTTGATGAATGAGCTAAAATCTACAGCCCAATTAGTACATGGTGGTTTTTGAAAAAAACTGAACATACATTCAAAAGAAATTATAGATGAAAGACTTAAAATAGTTCAAATTAAAAATAAATTATATGGTTAGATAGCTAACACAGAGACCTATAATGTTATGTAACCTGATCTTATCGATACCCAACCACGAGGAATCTTGAAGGGGAGCACACAAGAAAAATCAATCATTTTTTTTATGTTTTCTGGAAAACACGTCTGAGACCTGTTTATAAACTCCAAACCTTTGGGTTGGATCTCCAAGGCAAAACCAAGGCTTAGGCTTGGTTTTAATGCAAAGCTTTGAATAGCGTGTGTGCCCTATAACGCGTGCGCCCGATAGCGCGCACGCGCTATTAAAATGCTATTGAATTCGAGGTAGTGCGCATGTGCTATAGTGCGTACGTGCTATAGTGCGCATGCGCTATAGTGCACACGCACTATTGAGACCTAAATTTCCAACCAAAACCAAGAGAGAGCTAGGGGGGTGGGGCGAGGGAATGGCTATTTGTGTGTGTGAGAGAGATAGAGAGAAAGTAGGGGATGGGAGAGGGGAGAGAGGAAGTGAGAAAGAGTAGGGGTGGCAGAGAGAGTATGGGATGGGAGATAGAGGAAATGTGAGAGAGAGAGTAGAGGTGGCAAAGAGAGAGTACCGGATGGGGGAGAGAGATTGAAAGTAGGAGACGGGAGAGAGAGGAAGTGTGAGAGAGAGTACAAGTTGGGAGAGAGAGATTGAGAGTAGGGGATGGGGGAGAGAGAGAGTAGGTGGTGGGAGATGGAGTGGGAGAGGAAGATCGAGAGAGAGGAGGATGGGAGTGCATGTGTGTGAAAGAGAGAGAGTAGGGAATGGGAGAGGGGGAAGATAGAGTAGCTTGAGAGAGAGTAGGGGATGGAAGAGAGAGTAGGGGATGGAAGAGAGAGTAGGCGATGGGAGAGGGAGTGGGAGAGGGAGAGAGAGAGGGGGGATGGAAATGTGTGTAAGAGAGAAAGAGAGAGAGTGTGAAAATGTGAGAGAGGGTAGGGGGTAGCACAGAGAGAGTAGAGAGGGAGATGGGAGAGAGTGTGAGAGTGTGAGAGAGAATAGGGGTGGCAAAGAGAGAGAGTGAGAGTAGGGGATGGGAGAGAGAGGGAGAGAGTGAGAGAGAGAGAGAGATAGTAGGCGATGGGAGAGGGAGTGGGAGGGAGAGAGAGAGAGAGGGGGAATGGAAGTGTGTAAGAGAGATAGAGTTGGGGATGGGAGAGTATAGGCAATGGGAGAGGGAGTGTGAGAGAGAGAGAGGGGGGGAATGGGAATGTGTATAAGAGAGATAGAGGAGGGGATGGGAGAGAGTGTGAGAGTTTGAGAGAGAGTAGGGCGTGGTAGAGAGAGCTTGTACAAGATGGGGGTGAGAGAGAGAGAGAGAGAGTAGGGGATGGGAGAGAGTGTGAGAGAGAGTAGGGGATGGAAGAGAGAGAGTGACAGTAGGGGATGGGAGAGAGAAAGTAAAGAGGGAAAGAGAGTACTTGAGAGAGAGAGAGAGATAGTAGGTGGTGCAAGAGGGAGTGGGAGAGGGAGAGAGAGGGGGGATGGGAGTGTGACAAATCTAGAGAGTAGGGGATGGGAGAGGAGAGAGAGAGGGGGGGATGGGAGTGTGTGTCTATGAAAGAGAGAGAGTAGGGGATGGGAGAGGGGAGAGAGAGAGTAGGGGATGGGGGAGAGAAAGTAGGCAGTGGGAGAGGGAGTGGGAGAGGGAGAGAGAGAGAGGGGGAATGGGAATGTTTGTAAGAGAGACAGAGTAGGGGATGTGAGAGAGTGTGAGAGTGTGAGAGAGAGAGTAGGTGGTGGCGGAGAGAGCTCGTACAGGATGGGAGAGAGAGAGTGAGATTAGGGGATGGGAGTGTGAGAGAGAGTAGGGGATGGGAGAGAGAGAGAGTGAGAGTAAGGGATGGGGTAGGAGAGAGAGAGAGAGAGAGTAGAGAGGGAGAGAGAGAACTTGAGAGAGAGAGATCTAGTAGGTAGTAGGAGAGGGAGAGGGAGAGAGATAGGCGGGATGGGAGTATGCATGATAGATGTAGAGAGTAGGGGATGGGAGAGAAGAGAGTGGGGGGGTAAGAGTGTGTGTGTCTGTGAAAGAGAGAGAGTAGGGGATGGGAGAGAATGTGAGAGTGTGAGAGAGATTAAGGGGTGTCAAAGAGAGAGTACGCGATGGGAGAGACAGAGTGAAAGGATGGGAGAGATAGAGTGAAAGGATGGGAGAGAGTGAGAGAGAGTAGGGGGCGATAGAGAGAGAGAGAGTACGGGATGGGAGAGACAGAGTGAAAGGATGGGAGAGAGTGTGAGAGAGAGTAGGGGATGGGAGAGAGTGTGAGAGAGAGTTGGGAATGGGAGAGAGAGAGAGAGAGAGTAAGAGTAGGGGATGGGAGAGAGAGAGTAGAGAGGGAGAGAGAGAACTTGAGAGAGAGATAGTAGGTGACCTGGGAGAGGGAGTGGGAGAGGAGGAGAGAGAGGGATGGGAGTGCGTGTGACAAATCTAGAGAGTAGGGGATGGGAGATAAGAGAGAGGGGGGAATGGGAGTGTGTGTGTGTGTCTGTGAAAGAGAGAGAGTAGGGGATAGGAGAGAGTGTGAGAGTGTGAGAGAGAGTAGGATGTGGCAAAGAGAGAGTACGAGATGGGAGAGACAGAGTGAAAGGATGAGAAAGAGTGTGAGAGAGAGTAGGAGGTAGCAAAGAGAGAGAGTACGATATGAGAGAGATAGAGTGAAAGGATGAGAGAGAGTGTCAGAGAGAGTAGGAGATGGGAGAGAATGTTAGAGAGAGTTAGGGATTGGAGAGAGAGAGAGAGAGTAAGAATAGGGGATGGGAGAGAGAGAGAGAGTAGAGAGGGAGAGAGAGAACTTGAGAGAGAGATAGTAGGTGGTGGGAGAGGGAGTGGGAGAGGAGGAGAAGAGAGAGGGATGGGAGTGTGTATCTGCAAAAGACAGAGTTTAGGGGATGGGAGAGGGGAGAGAGAGAGTAGCAGATGGGAGAGAGGGGCAGATGGGAGTGTGTGTAAGAGAGAGTAGGGGATGGGAGAGAGTGTGAGAGAGATTAGGAGGTGGCAGAGAGAGAGAATGGGATGGGGGAGAGAGAGAGAGAGTGAGAGTAGGGGATAGGAGAGAGTGTGAGAGAGAGTAGGGGATGGGAGACAATGTGAGAGAGTAGGAAGAGGGAGATAGAGAGAGGGGGATAGGAGTGCATGTGACAAATCTAGAGAGTAGGAGATGGGAGAGAAGAGAGAGGGGGGATGGGAGTGTGTGTGTGTGTGTGTGTGTCTATGAAAGAGAAAGAGTAGGGGATGGGAGAGAGTGTGAGAGTGTGAGAGAGAGTAGGGGGTGGCAAAGAGAGAGTACGAGATGGGAGAGATAGAGTGAAAGGATGGGAAAGAGTGTGAGAGAGAGTAGGAGGTGGCAGAGAGAGAGAGAACGATATGAGAGAGATAGAGTGAAAGGATGAGAGAGAGTTGGGGATGGGAGAGAGTGTGAGAGAGAGTTGGGGATTGGAGAGAAAGAGAGTAAGAGTAGGGGACGGGAGAGAGAGAGTAGAGAGGGAGAGAGAGAGATAGTAGGTGGCGGGAGAGGGGAGAGAGAGAGAGAGAGCAGCCCAAGAGAGAGAGAGTAGCGGATGGGAGAGAGGGGCGAATGGGAGTGTGTGTAAGAGAGAGTAGGCGATGGGAGAGAGTGTGAGAGACAGTAGGAGGTGGCAGAGAGAGAATGGGATGGGAGAGAGAGAGAGACAGTGAGAGTAGGGGATGGGAGAGAGTGTGTGAGAGAGAGTAGGGGATGGGAGAGAGAGAGCAGATAGTAGGGGATGGGAGAGGAGAGAGAGAGGGGGATGGAAGTGTGTATCTGTAAAAGAGAGAGTTTAGGGGATGGGAGAGAGAGAGTAGTAGATGTGAGAGTGTGAGAGAGAGTAGGGAGATGGGGGAGAGAGAGAGAGAGAGAGAGAGTAAGAAGTGGGAGAGGGAGGATGGCAGTGTGTGTGAGAGATCTAAAGAGTAGGGGATGGGAGAGGAGAGAGGGTGAGAGAGATAGAGAGAGTAGGCGATGGGAGACGGAGAGCGAGAGAGAGTAAAGGATGGGAGAGGGGCGAGAGAGAGAGTGTAGGGTATGGGAGAGGGGAGATAGAGTAGGAAGAGAGAGAGTAAGGAGAGAGAGAGAGAGAGAGAGTAGGGAGGGTGGAGAGTGATGTGTTATCACATAGTGTGTACGTGCTATAGCCCGTACGGGCTATGTGAAATTACCTAAAAATGGTCAAAAAACAACTTTGGGGCCCATTTCATTCATTCTCTGCTTTTGTTCTGTTCTACACTATTATCCCGACAGAAATCGCGGGTTTCAACACAGCAAACACTCTTTCAAGGTGGAAAACACTATTTCAAGCTAACAAACACTATTTCAAGGTGGCAAACACTTTTGGAAGCTAGCAAACACCAAATTCAATCATTGGATACACAATTTGAAGACTTTTTGAATATTTCTTGTATAGAAAAGGTTAGTGCAATCTATTTTAAATATTGTTTGTTGATATATAGATACAAATTTGATTATAATTTGACATGTTGTTTAATATATAGTGAATTCATTGAAATTTGTTTGTTTCAATGAAATGTTATTTCGAAATGGTTAGAAATTTGACAAGTCGTTCTATATATATATTGTGTATTCATTCAAATAATTATAATTTTTATCTGTATTTGAATAATTTGTAATTTACACATTTTAAGTAATTCAAATGTTTGAATAATTTGACATGTAGAAATCATCATCATGCCAAGGAAGAAACCAAAAAATCAAATAAATGAAGATAGGGAGAGAGATTTGGCAATTAAAAGAGATAAAATGAAATTACTGTGTGAGCAAAGAAAATTGCAAAGCAATAATGAAGAATTGACTTTCAAAGAGGATCAAGAACCACCGGTACCAAGAAACAAAGAGGAAGAATTGGAAAGACAAAGAGAACGAATGAGACAATTACGCTCAAGAAGGCAATTGAATTGTGAAGCTAGACCATCTTCTAATGTTGGAGTCATATCGTCCGCTACACCATCTTCCAATGTTGAAGTCATATTGTCCTCTCATGTTGAAGAGACATCGATTTGTAGATCCGATGATATACACACTCCATCATGTCATGTTGAAGGCACAACATCAACACATCAAGTAGGTGATATTCCATCTTTTGCATCTTATTGCCAAGGCACATCATCTTCGGTTCAAGGTACACAATACACTCAACCTTATGTTGATGTTCAAAATGTTGAGAGAATTGAAGAGATTATAACACCTTCTAGAATTCGTTTTAGAAGACCAAAATATTTGATTGATATTGATAGTAACATTTTTAAATCAATGCTTGACAAGATTAGCAAGTGTACTTGTCAAAGAAAAGTTAATCGCATGTGGAGATTATTTTTTGATGAATTAAATATTATAGGTCAATGCCAATTATTTGTTGAAATGATGAGGAATTTAAAATTTAGGCCTATCATGAAGATTCTTGGGCTAAGAACGATGGATGATTCAAATGAAAAAAACATTGTAAAGAATCTAATGAATGCTTATGACAAAGTGGGTTCTAAATCACGCACCAAAGATAGTAATATCGCAAGACGAGTACTTACATCGACAATAGTAATTAGCTAAATGAAGAAAGCTCAACTCATGAGAAAGACAAACAAAACATTAAAAATTGGTAGAGGTACTCTAAGGAGAGCCATGCTAAGGCGTGAGAGATTGGAAGATCCAACAAAAAATGAGTTATGGACATTTAGCGGTAGACTACCACGAAAGGATAAAGAAATTAGTGAAGCCTTGAAATCATTGATCGAAGATTTTTGGAAAAATAACACACGTGTTCCCCCTAATCAAAGATGTAGTGCCTCTCCCATTTGACTTTTGTAAGTCGTCCTAATGGATGCACCCTTGCTGATCTTTTGTTATGGATCATGATTGTGACCCTGAGTGGTCTACACCGTTGAGGTGTTTGGATTTATGTTTCTTTATCAGTTGCGTTGATTATGCTTTTGACTGATCTTTGAGATTTTGATGTGATTTTTGGTTCACTGAGGTTTGTGCCAGTGGTTACCAGGATCGATGTGGTATCATGAGGTTGTTCCGTGATTACCTTGAGATGTGTGCAGAGATTGCACTGTGTACTATTACCATGCTACACTGGACTAGGTTCCTGTAGCAGTGGTTAGTCATGTTTATGACTGTGTTTTAAGTGCCTTATTAAATGCATTAATGATTAGAAATGGATTATTCTAGTTGGATTCTTTGGTTATGTGCTGCGAACATCTACCTTGTTATATTTCTGATTAGAGAGATATTTGTTACTCATGTCATGTTTACATTTGTAATGACCTGATGGTCAAATGTTACTCTTTGATTTCAGTATCATAGATATTATACTACTATGTTGTTTAGTTAATCATATTGCATATGATGCCATTTTGAGATGACAGTGTGTTTTATGATGATATCTGGTTATCTAGTTATCTGGTATTTGGACATACCTCTGATTTCGCTATATGGTGGATTTAATGCTATGGTTATTTACTTCATTCCTGCGTTGCTATGCCTTTTGCGAACGTGAGTGATGTAAATAGATTATTTCAATATAATTAAATAAATGGTTAAATTAGGTGATTTAATGCATTTATTGCTTCGGCTATGTTATTATATGCAATTGCACTTGATTGTGTTGTTTAGTGTGCAGGATTTATATCCTTGGCAGTGGCACATGGAGTTAGTGATTCATCCGTTCATATTTTACCAATGTTGTCCTTATATGGTCGACGTATCCTTTATTAAAATGTTTAATTTAAACCTTTCGGTGATTATTAAATCCGAACTCATTTGCATTATGTGATTAGACCAGTAAGCGTGTCTATGCATTTAGAGGTTCGCATTGTCGCGAAGTTGTTAAGGAGATTTATGTGTTTTTGGGTTTTCGGGCTTTTTAATTATTTTATTTTAATTTTTAGCAGCTTTGCCATAGATGAATTCCTATTTATAGGAATAGCTTGTTTTTGTTTGGGTCAATTCAGGGTTTAACTAGATTGGTTGGTTAAATGCCCTAATTGATTATTCACCCGAAAAGTGAATAAGTATCCAAAAAGGAATTTAATTCCAGACTTCTCACTTTTGAATTGGAAAGTTGGAGAGTAAAACCCAAAATCCTCTTCATGAGGATTTGTTGTTTTGTTCGTTGTGGGAGCTACGAGCATGGGATCGTCGCGAGGTTGGGCTCGTTGGATCTAGCTCGGGGAAACCTTGGATTGCCGTGATTTTCAGCTACTTCTGCGAGATATTTATTTTATGGTTCAGATTCCCATTTGGCCCTTTTGGCTGTGAGGTAGGGCTTTCCCGTTTTATTGTTTCTGCTCCGTTTCAGCTTCTGTTTTTGGTAGTCGTTTGTTTGGAGGCTGAGGTCTAGTGTTCCCCTCTGTTTCTGTATGTTAGTTCTACCCGGTTGAGCGGGTATGAACATTTCCCTGTTTTTTGGGATGAGGGTTTGGGATTTTGCACCGTTATGCTGGCCGTTTTTGCATACGGTGTCCGATTTTAGTTATTTTTGGATTTTTGGGGTTTTTGAACCCAAAGGCCAAATGGGTTTTAATTTTGAAGTTTTTTCAAATTTTTGGGGTTTTTACCTCATTTTGCGTGCCGCTCTATTTTCTCGGGTTTTCTTGGCACAATGTGGGTCGTGGACCTTGATGATCCATTTGGATATTAGTCAGACCACTTTTGCACTGTTATGTTGCATTGGGATGCATGTTGCATCCGTACTCCCGACGTTGTGTTCTGTTGAGTGATTTTATACCTGGTGTTATGGTTTCCTTTAGACCTTTGCTTTTGTTTCGTGAACGCTAGGATTCGTGTAGAATCCATACTCTCGGATTGAGGCCGATTGAGTGAGTTCATGATGTTTGGTCTTGTTACATCATTGGGATTCGTGTAGAATCCATACTCTCGGATTGAGGCCTATTGAGTGAATTCATGATGTTTGGTCTTGTTACATCATTGGGATTCGTGTAGAATCCATACGCTCGAATTGAGGCCGGTTGAGTGATTTTATGATGTATGGTTTTACTGGCTTTGGGATTCATGTAGAATCCGTCCTTCCCGTGTTGCTTGCAGTTGGGTGTTTTCTTTGCATTGTATTCTCATTCCTGTCCTTGTGTTATGATCTTCGTGATGGTGGTCCGCCACATACGAGTACGTACGCGTACATTTGTTGGGTGACTTGCGAGGCCCGATCTTTCATGGATTTGCTGAAAGTTATGATCCTTGGGGTTGGGATGGGAGTATGCATGCCCACGGGCACTTGTTGTAGGATGAGCATGGGTAGGGTAGGGTAGCATATGGAGGGGGCTTCTATCCTGTAACCTGGTGACTACTTCCTGGTTGGCAGAAGAAGTTTTATATAAGTGATAATTAAATTAAAACTTTGGGTGGTAATAAATACAAGATAATTAAAATGTGTGGGTTGTGCGCCTTCCGTCGTGAAGAGTAGCTGCCCTAGGTTGTGCACCTTCTGTTGAGAAGAGTAGCTGCCTATACTAGCTTGGGCTTGTCGATGCCAAGCGACTCTCCATGATGTCAGTCCCTACTTAGCAGCATTTTGAGTGTCTGACCAGGACCTGTACTCCTTGCATTGTCTTAGGTTCTTTGTTGCAGCCATCATACTGTCTGGCATGAGTGTTAGCCTTGGATGTTGTGCTTTATGTGTGTTTGTGGTTGGGTCATTATCTCCATCAGCACGGCGGGTGTAGACCTACGGGTGCCATGTGGTTGGGAGGCGTAGCTACCTTCACCACTGCTAGGGATCGGTGTACAGAGATGATCTTTTGTCCTAGTGCGACCATTTTTGGATGTCTTCACTTGGTACTTCGAGTTCTGGAGTATGCTTTCTTGTGATTTATGCTTTCTTTGGGATGCTTGTATATCATGTTTAGATGATGTTATTTTATTTGATGCATTCCCTTATCATGATGTTTAGCATATGATTAGATGCTGTGAATTGTTGTATTAGCATATCTATTGCTTACTATTGTTTAGCATGTGATAGGTGATGTTATCTACTATAGGATTATCTTATGCGTTATCACTAGCATGTTAGATTTTCTTATGCTGTTATTATGTATGTTTTAGTAGTGATGTCCCTATTACGACAGTACTGACAATTTGGTCGGTGGCTTGGGATGTTACGCGCGAGGGATGGCTAGGACCCACGATGGTCTTATGATGCTATTGACGGTTGGGAGGAACCGCGTACTTAGTTTGGTTGTTTTGTTCCTAAGATGTATTTCTATAGATTGCGATGTTGCTTTTGTTCTCTGCAATGCTTTTTTTAGTGTGTTCTTTGCTATTGTAGTTTAGATGGTTTGGTGTTCTTCTTTCTATGTTGTTCTTGCACTCGAGTGTTCATTCCTCGAGCCTTTGTGGATCCGGTACTCTCCGGTGTGGAGGTTCTTTTGTTGGTTTTTCCCCCTTTTTGAGTTGTGAAAGTGTTTTTACTTTCTATGGGCGACATTTGTTCAGCATTGTGCGACACTGTTAAAGTATCGCACGCCCATAGAAAGAATGTCGCACGAGACTGTAAAGTGTCGCACGCATTACTGGAGAAGTGTCGTACGACACTGGAAGAGTGTCGCACGGCTTTATGAAAAATGTCACGCGATACTTTTCCAGTAAGGGAGAAGTGTCGCCCTCCCTTAGTAAAAAGTGTCGCACGATTTTTGTGAAAAACCTGCGCGTGCCATTAGCGGGCACTTTTCTTCATGATCCAATCTTTTTGAGAGTGATTTTGGATACCCTTTTGGGCGTTCTTCGACCCTATGCTGTTGCATTTTGAATTCAGTCGGTTTGTCTTGAAATCGAGAGTTCGTGTTTCTGTTTGAGTCTCTTGGGGTTTAAAATATATCGTTTAAGTATAAGTTGACGTATCAACTTATACTTAAGATATATTTTAATATATGCGACAAATCGTTTGAGATAGGTTTCAGACCTCTCGGAGATAAGTTATGGATTCTAGGAAATTTTAGGGCTTCAGAAATCCAGACTTAGCCAATTTTCAGGGCTTCAGGATTTTAGGCTTAGCCAAATTTTGGGATTCTGCATTTTACCCCAGCTTGGTGTTTTGTTGATGAGTGGTTGTTTCTTGTGCCCTCATCATGTGCGTTGTCTTTGTTGACTTTGTTTGTGTGTGTTAGTTGGGTAGTGGCGTTCGGAGATTCGTTGGTTGCCGGGATTGTGTTGAAGTCTTCCATTGCGATCTTTGTGATCCCTGTATGATGTTGTCTTGTGCATTCATACTTGTAAAAAAAAAATATCTTGGCTTGATTTGAATCCTTGTTTCCAAGGATCTCCGGGCGGGGCATTACAAAAGAGATGTTGTAAGAAGGAGGATTGGTAGCCAAAATCGCGAGCCACATGCGAAACATTTTTTGGACACAACTCAAACACAATTTTTTGCAAAATTTATTTGTATGTATCCTCAAATTTGAATAAGTCAAATATTTTTTGAGATGGGTAAACCTTTTTATGCGAAGATAAATCACACACGCACAACTTGTTGTTGTAGGATACATATTGAATTTTCTAACCATTTTGATGTTTTTAGCCATATATGCGTAATTTTGCATTCTCAGTTTGTTTTGCAGAATTGTGACATAAATGAGCCACCAAGATCTTCAAGGGAATTCATATCCAAAATTTTATGTGAAATAAGGGATGGCCAACAATTTTACAAGACATCATGTTTGGATGGTACGTGCTTATTTTGTGGTTCTTTGCAACTTTTATCAACTTGTCAACATATGGATAGTACACATGCAATTGGAAATGAAATAGTAGATTACGAAAAATTTAAGATAGTGACATATGCTCTAAAAGATGGGAAACATGGTAAAAGATGTGATTTAGTCATTGAAAAGATTCCAGTGTATGAGTTCATGAAGATTTTTCGTGAAAATATTATTTGCGAGTATGCAAGGCATACCCATAGAGCTCGATGGCTGGATTTGCAATTCAAGTTGTGCAAGGATACATTTCCACTGGATACCATTGTTTCGGTTGTAGATTTTGTAGAGAACTACACACTACAACCACAAAATGAGGTGCAAGCAAAGTATTATACTTCTCAATAGGTTTCCATATTTGTTCACATAACATTCATGCATTCACCTACAAGTACAGAGGATGACAGGAAGATTTTGAGGGAGTACCATTTTTACATTAGCGATGATCGATCACATTCTACAGAGTTCGTAAATTGTTGTTTTCAACTATTTTATGGAGATTTGGCTAACAGGGGCATCACATATCGTCAGCACATTATTTGGTCAGACAATTGTGTATCTCAATTCAAGAATGCACGGATGTTCTATTGGTTGAGCAGGATGCACAAGTTGTGTAGAATTCAATACATGTGGAATTTCACAGAGGCTGGTCATGGAAAGGGAGAGCACGATGGTGCAGGCACATGCATCAAAAGAGCCTTAGCTCGTGAAGAACTGAAGTACAAAGATGGAGCAATATTGACAGATGCAAAATCCATCGTCTAGTGGTGTAACGCTACAATGGGTCCATGTAAGGAAGGTGAGTCTATGGTTCATAGATTTTTTTGGTTGATAGATAATACTAACATTGCACCATATCAGGATTGTTGCACACTAATAGGATCCAGTGAGTTGCACTCTTTTAGAAGCTCTGATGCAAGTTCATAGAGTATCCACACATGAAAAATGGCATGCTATTGTCCATCATGTGCAGAGGAAAATTGGGATGACTGTGAGTCGACTGAATGGGTGGACAAATGGGATATACGGGTTTTGGACCCAATTGACACCTATCGTCCCCCACAAGCACTGAAAATGGTATAGATGGAATCGTCTATTGACTTTGACTGCTTGTCTGATCTAGTGCAACCTGGTAATATATATATCTATATATCTTTGTAATTTCAATATGTAACTTTATAACTTTTACACAAGTATTTTCTGAATTAATGACCTCATTTTGTACATTTTTCACTGCAGGCCATGTTTTTGCTATTATTGCACCTGAAGACAATGAAGAAGGGACGGATTATTATTTGTTTTTTTGTGTTCAAGCCAAACAAAAATTGGATCACTCGATTATAGATGGTGAAGGTTTCGAGTACCATGTCGGTGCAGTGGTTGTAACCGGCACATGGCTTAGACGATATTCTATGAAGACCCCTAACTTGTGGTTATTCAAGGATTGGCAAACAGAGAGGAAGATTCTTCATTATTCAAATCTTGTTGTCGCATCAATTGTCCACTTGATAAAATATGGTGGAAAATCACATAATAAGAATCTTTGGAAAGTTCGCGAGTCAGACCATGAGGTAATACTTGAGACATTAAAATGTCGAGCAGATCCACTTGGCTCATTAGATTGAATACAGAGAGAGGGAGAGAGAGAAAGAGTGATCAACTGGATCTAAATACATTGTTGCAACCTCTTCCCCAAGACTGTCCACATGACTAAGGTGGACCGTATTGTTATGATGCGTAAGTGATAAGATTTAGTTTAAATCATAGATTTTATGTTTTGATTTGTTTAGAATCTAGATTTTATGTTTTGATGTCTCCAATTTTTTTAAAGCTAGAACAATATTTTTCATATTTTCTTATTGTGATGATTATTTTCTTTCATTGCATGTTCTCTTGGATTACAGGAGGGAGAGAAGAAAAATAAGTAGGTTTCCAAACAGCCAGCCACCCTTCTTCATGTAATTTATTCATTTAAGGTAAAAGTCACATTTCCTTTGTTTGGCTTTGGTATTTGGTTATTTAAAGTCATTATTCTAGTTGGACCTTCGTATGTTTGAATTTGGGATTGTTTAGTGTCTATTTGTTATGATTATACTGAATTATTAATTCTATGATGTTTCTATTATTTAATTATTTAAAATAAATTAAAACTTTTTGTATAAAATTATTATTTTTTATTTCTATCTATTTGTTATGATTATTTCTATTATTTAAAATAAATTAATTCTATAATATCTCTATGATGAACTATTTATATTTCTAAACTTTACATATTTTAACTTAGATATCTCTCGACTTAATTTACCAAAAACATTAATTAAAATTTTAGGTATGCTAGTAGTACACCATGACCAAAAATCAAACTATTATAACAATACAAATACATTTAAATAGTAATGTAAGAATGGTTTAGTTCACATAAAAAATAAGTCTATCTTAGATATTCTAAATACATCACAAAACTTTATCGCTTCAAAAAAATTGGAATTTCTCCCATCTACTTGAGTTCCCATCAATTGTCCATAAAACTAGGAAAGGGAATAGGTGTTATGCTCCCAATCCCATCATCCTCCTGTCCACTACTAGGAGATGTGTGTAATGTAGGATTCAGCTCCATCAACTTAGTCATTTTTTTCACTAGTTGATTGGGACTCTCACCATTTGTTGCCAACTATGGTGACAATGATTGGGGTTACACTTATTAAGTAATAATATTTCCTAATCTAGGGATTAGAGCATTGAACATATCAGAATGTGATTTATGCTATGGGAGAAGAGGTATATCAGAATATTTCCTTCATGTAAAGTGCATTAGCCTCAAATAACTTCTTAGTCTCTCTTGTTCCTTAAAATTTTGTATCCTTTTCTTTGGTAGCTATAGGAATCTACTGGGTAAACCACTATGTTATTTTCTGTTTAGTGGCATGTAACATATAAAATCAACATCTCCATCATAGTCATTTTGGGCCTGGGTATTAAAAAATTGTTAACTATTTATTTCATCATGGTTGCCACCATTTGCAAAGCATTAGATGACGTCCTTGGGGTCAACATGTGGTGGGGATGGAATTAAAAGGGAAACATTTTCATCCCCACAAGTATTTGGTTACCCAAGGTTTGTGACAACCTCCTACAACGAATCTGGTTATAAATCTTGCATTAGCAAGCTTAATCTAATATCAATGTTTGTTGTATGCTCAAGGTTTTATCTCCTATAATAGTCCACTGGCATGTTCAGGTTTTCTAGTTGGGTATTTTTAGATGCAATTGTACCTAGTCCCTTCATATTTTATCCATAACTCCTCAACAAAGTGTTAATTGGTTCATCTAATAAGCCATTGATTTTTAGGAAGGATTCAATAGTGATTTCCTCCCCCTCGCTTTACAACTCATCAATATTTGCATCATCTACAGTAGTTGTTTCTTCCAATCCACTACTTGTGGGTTGTGGTTTAGATCCCTATTTTCCATCCTCATCAACAATGAAGCACTTTCTTGGGCCTATATCATTCACTAAAACCTCCCTATTCAAAGACCATATCCCTATCCTATGGAAACCACTCATTATATTATCCGGTGTAAGTGCCAAATTGGAGGCTTTGCTAGATAACATTCCTAACTCCTCACGACCAATATTGATTTGAGGGTTCCTAGCTAACCACACATTCCAAATATGTTTTAAGTAAGATTTTAATGGTGAGAAAAACTAGCATCCAATGATTGACACCTATAGATGGTATACGCTACAAGTGACACATAATCTATGCCCAACTTCTTTGCTTTATCAATTATTTTCCATGTCATATGGATTCCATGATCATCAAATACTAGAAGACACCTTTTTGAGAGAAACACCACACATGGAATTGTTCTTACAAAGTGGTCTAGCCAATTCAAGAATAATTATTTCATCATCCATCCATGTACTTGGACTGCCATGCATGCCTTGAGATCATAATTGAAAATGTAGTTTTTTATATGTCTCTTAGCCTTGAACAAATAAAAATTGGAATTCTCTAACCAACAGTAATGTAAGGAGACCCACCCTGCTAGTTTAGGCCACTATGCCCAAACTAACCAATGACTTCTTCTGATCCTATAGGGTTTCTTCCTGACCCTATTCCCAAGAGGATATCTCCCAACTATCCCCTTCCCTAGGATTTATGCACACCAATTGACTATGTCAACTTCAATCACCCCAATATTCAAATGAAGGCATTTTCTCTCTACTAGGAAAAATTGGGCACAAACCCCAATGCAATATCTAGGGTTATTATATGGTCCTCAACTTGATATTTCCAAACTCTCCTAATCATCACAAGACTCCACTCACCAACCCAAATCATAGATGTTCTTTTCTTTCTTACTTGACCTACTAGGTCTAGAGCCCCAATTAGGCCAAAATTTTCAAACTCACTAGGTGCTCTTGCACCATTCTCCCCATGTGACAAAGAACTCATGGTGGATAAATCTGAAGGAATTTCGTAGGAATACCTTTCTTTCCAAAATCACTCTCATCTATCCATGTTACTTCAGATTCTGGTTGATCCTTCCATTTGATAAGATGCTCCATACAGGTGCCATGACAAGTCTTCTTCTTGATTCTTGAATCAACCATAACCATTTCAGCTTTTGGCTGAGATTATAATGGGATAGTGACTTCTTCAACCTTTGATTTATTTTGTCCTTCTATGAATGTAGGCCCTTTATATTGAACTTAGTCCTTGACATTAAAGATAAGGTAAATTTCCAAGTTTGGTGGGAGTTCTATTTTGTCGGCATTAGAACCGTAATTTGCAAGTACCTTACAAGGTCTTATCCTATGCATTTGTAGCTTGGTTGGAACACCCTATGCAAGTACCAGAACTCGTCCTTGGCATCATATCATGGCCTCAACACCTTGGATCATCTCAATACATCTCATCTAACATGTTCCAACTCCTTGCACACTCTCAGCAACTCATCTCTTACACTTTCTCAATTTTGCCTCTTCTAGGCTTGTTCCAACTAGCCCTTGCCAGTCACTAATTTGTTTTCTTCTCCAAAATTTCCCACAGAACTTCCTAAACTATTGGGTGATTAAAATACCCTTTTCCTCACTCTAAAATATACTCCAAAACCAACTACACTTGTTTTGTAAAATATCACTCAAAACTGGCTATTTCAGTCTGCCAACTAGGCCTAGTTTGAGGCCATTTACAAAGCAACTCACAATCCCTTGACTTTTGGAACTCCCATGACCCAAAAAAGTCTTAAGACATGACTCAAATGCAAGGATTCTTCTATTTTTTTGGTCTCATGATCAACTTTACAATGGCTTTTACAAAACCCTCCTTTCTAGCCCCTTTACCCTAGGGCTTTCTAGAACTCGTACTTTGCAACATCTCTAGAACCCCAAAATGGTTCAAACACCTTCACTTTGGTTATATTAGATGACTTCAAACATAAAATGCAACTCTTTTTTGGAGAAAACACTAAATCCACCTTGGGAGCAATCACATACCCCTTTTTATGCACTCAAATTTTAGGGAAAACTATGTAAATACTTCTTAAATGGTTTCAACACTTAACTTTTCAGATGGAAATGGTTATTATAGACTCAAACCAACAAGAAAAATCCCAAACTTGAGGTTTCTCAACACTCAACAATCAAATTTCAAAACTGTTACCAGCACTTACTACTAAGACAATTTCTAGTTTTAACGGTCAAACTCCCAAACCATACAAAGGACCCCCTGCTATTTTTGCATTTTTAAACACTCTTTTTGGAGAACTACAATAACCTCTCTCACTTTTTGGAGATCACACTCTGTTTTCATTTTACGATGCCATCTCGGGTGATACTGAAACTTGCAATGTCGGCTAGTACAAAGTTGCCAACTACCAAATCTCTCTCACCTTTCCTCATGGGATCGAACTGTCTACTCTGTTAGCTCTACGTGGCTAGGTAAACCCTATCCCCAACCTCGTCCTATCCCATTCAGTGCTCAAACATTCTCAAGCACGCCAATCCAAAATGTCCCCAAGGGTCACTAAATGCCATAGGGCTGCGGCTTTTGATGAAGCATATCTCAGAGCTCGTGTGAGGTATGGATGTGATTCTAGTTCCTACAAGACCGTGTTTCTGATACCTATAATAACCTCTCTCACTTTTTGGACATCACACTCCATTTTTGTTTTACAACGCCATCTCGGGTGATGCTGAAACTTGCAATGTGGGCCAGTACAAAGTTGCCAACTGCCAAATCTCTCTCACCTTTCGTCGTGGGATCAAACTGTCTGCTTCGTTAGCTCTGGGTGGCCGGGTAAACTCTATCCCCAACCTCTTCCTATCCTCTTCAGTGCTCGAACGTTCTCAGGCACGCCAATCCGAAATGTCCCCAAGGGTCACTAAATGCCATAGGGCTACGATCTTTGACAGTGCATATCTCGGAGCTAGTATGAGGTATGGATGTGATTCTAGTTCCTAAAGGACCGTGTTGCAGAGACCTACAATAACCTCTCTCACTTTTTGGAGATCACATTCTATTTTCATTTTACAATGCCATCTCGGGTGATGCTGCAACTTGTAGTGTTGGCCAGTACAAAGTTGCCAACTGCCAAATCTCTCTCATCTTTCATCGTGGGATCAAACTGTCTACTCCATTAGCTCTGGGTGGCCGAGTAAACCCTATCCCCAACCTTGTCTTGTCCCCTTCAATGCTTGAACGTTCTCAGGCACGCCGAACCCAAATGTCCCTAAGGGTCACTAAATGCCACAGGGCTACGATCTTTGGCGGGGCATATCTCGGAGTTCGTACAAGATATGAATGAGATTCCAATTCCTACAGGACCATGTTGCAGAGACCTACAATAACCTCTCGCACTTTTTGGAGATCACATTCCATTTTCATTCTACAATGCCATCTCGGGTGATGCTGAAACTTGTAGTGTTGGCCAGTACAAAGTTGCCAACTACCAAATCTCTCTCATCTTTCGTCGTGGGATCAAACTGTCTACTCCATTAGCTCCGGGTGGCTGGGTAAACCCTATACCCAACCTCTTCCTGTCCCCTTCAGTGCTTGAACGTTCGCAGGCACGCCGAACCCGAATGTCCTTAAGGGTCACTAAATGCCATAGGGCTGCAATCTTTGACGGGGCATATCTCGGAGCTCGTGCAAGATATGGATGAGATTCCAATTCCTACAGGACCGTGTTGTAGAGACCTACAATAACCTCTCTCTCTTTTTGGAGATCACATTCCATTTTCATTCTACAATTCCATCTCAGGTGATGCTGTAACTTGTAGTGTTGGCCAGTACAAAGATGCCAACTGCCAAATCTCTCTCATCTTTCATCGTGGGATCAAACTGTCTTCTCCATTATCTCCAGGTGGCCAAGTAAACCCTATCTCTAACCTCTTCCTGTCCCCTTCAGTGCTCGAACGTTCTCAGGCACGTTGAACCAGAATGTCCTTAAGGGTCACTAAATGCCATAGGGTTGTGATCTTTGATGGGGCATATCTTGGAGCTCGTGTAAGGTATGGATGCGATTCTAGTTCCTATAGGATTGTGTTGCAGATACCTACAATAACCTCTCTTGCTTTTTGGAGATCACATTCCATTTTCATTTTACAATGCCATCTCTGGTGATGCTGAAACTTGTAGTGTTGGCCAGTACAAAGTTGCCAACTGCCAAATCTCTCTCATCTTTCATCGTGGGATCAAACTGTCTGCTCTATTAGCTCCGGCTGGCTAGGTAAACCCTATTCCCAACCTTGTCTTGTCCCCTTCAGTGCTCGAATGTTCCCAGGCACGCTGAACCAAAATGTCCCTAAGGGTCACTAAATGCCATAGGGCTGCAATCTTTGACGGGGCATATCTTGGAGCTCTTGTGAGATATGGATGAGATTCTAATTCCTACAGGATTGTGTTGTAGAGACCTACAATAACCTCTCTCACTTTTTGGAGATCACATTCCATTTTCATCCTACAATGCCATCTCGCGTGATGCTGAAACTTGTAGTGTTGGCCAGTACAAAGTTGCCAACTGCCAAATCTCTCTCATCTTTCATCGTGGGATCAAACTGTCTGCTCGATTAGCTCCGGGTGGCTTGGTAAACCCTATCCCCAACCTCTTCCTATCCCCTTCAATGCTCGAACGTTCTCAGGCACGCTGAACTAGAATGTCCCTAAAGGTCAGTAAATGCCACAGGGCTGCGATCTTTGATGGGGCATATCTATGGGTTGTCAATACTTTGACTATACTTTAAGTCAACGATTATCAATATGTGAAAAATGAAACTCGTTGTATTTTGAAGTACTGAGAAGATGGCCTTGCCCTTCCCCAGGAGTTTCAGAAATAGGAGACATTAGGTAAGAGAGTGAAAATGTTACTATCGCTTCAACGCACATGACGCAATTGGAAATGGAAATTTTGATGGTAATCATTTTGTGATAAGGGAGAGACTAGGGATGACCATTTTTACTATCTCTTTAGTAGTGGAATTTTGTTTTCTCTTGAATTTGGTTGTGGGGGATTAGTGGTAAGTCTCCTTGGATATTCCTTTTTATGATGTTAGTGACAAGTGTTGCTCTTTGAAAACACTTGTACAATCTTTTTTAAATTATTAGATAAAAATAGAGAATTGTAAGTATTAAACATGATTAGCCTTTAGTTCCTAGAAGATCTTTATTTCCTCATCAATGCATTTGGAAAGTTAATTTTTAAGAAGATCATAAATAGAAAAAATTAGAGAAGCGATTTAAACATTTATATTGATTGGAAACACGTGAGTCTTGAGTTTCCTCTACCTTTTAAAGAACGTTCCTTAGCTAGCAGACCTAATTCCACATTCCATAAGACTTTCATTGCGCTAAAGATTTAGGAAACCAACTGCTCTAAGATAAAGCTTCCCGATCAATAATAATCTAGCCTATTGAGGAACATAATACTTCTCAATTAAACTTGTGTTAATTCAGTATTAATTTTGTAATTAACTACAATTTCAGTAGCTGTGTACAGGGGGTGACTGAGAAAACTATTTGAGGTCCAATTTGAAAATATATTTGTAAGGATCTCCACCAGGGTTCACAACTTCGATGATTAATAATTCATTCAGGCCAGAACCTCACTACAAAAAAATAATATATAAAAAAGGTAGTGAATAACATCATGTCTAGACCCAAATCAACCAATGAAATTCAAATTAGCATAATGTGGAACAACAATATATGCATTGAGTGGGTTGTCATAAAAAAGCTTCATAATAAAATTCATGTCTAGAATTAAAGTACCTTAAAGAACATTTATGCGTGTAACACAAATGGTCATTCAAAACTGAATATGATTACAATATGTGAAATAGCATTACAAGAACTTGTAATGCTCTTGTGAACATCGTCTTAATTCTTGTAAGAATCCCTAAGATGCTTGTTATACTCAAAATTTTGTTCAAATTGAATTAATTTTTATCCTGTTGGTTAATTGGCTTAGGGTGATATATGCTTCTTGGATGGAATAATGAGTTCGTGATTAACTCTGTATTAAGATTCATAGCATCTTCTAGTTATTTGCAAAGGAAATTTATAAATTACTTGCTAATGTCATATGGCTTGCTTGAGAAAGATGTCTGTGTTCTTATTGATGGGTACTAATGACTATCCACATTTAGTTCTTCAATATCCTATTTGACAAGCTTTCCATAGACATTTCTTTGCCATACTAAGTATTTTTGAAAACATATTTGAGTAGAAGGACTACAGTAGATACTACATGATGTTTTAACAAATAAAGTAATGGGTTAAAGACCATTATTTCCAAGGTATTATGTCATAATATTTTAATTGTAATGATCTTAGACTAATGATATTCTTGAAGGTAACTTCAACATTCAGCAAGAAAGACGACCTATAGCCAAGGCTATATTGTGCCTACAACCAAAGCCATAAATGCTCACAGCCAAAGCCAGTAGTGCACATAGGCAAAGCCATGGATTCTTATAGCCAAAGTTACAAGTGTTCGCAGCCAAAGCCATGAGTACATGAAGTCGATGATCACAATTGTTTACAACTATTCACTAGAAACAACTTCTTTGTAGTTTTTCAGAAATACTAATAAAGCAAAAAAGAACATCTACTAGTTGGTAGACATAATGGAAACTCTCTAGCAATTGAATTTAATTTCATACATGCACATATCTAATTTAATGTCATACACGAACATATCTAATTTAACGTCATACATGAACAAACATATAATATAAAATGATAACCAATAATGTCATATACATTAACAAACACATAATATATTATGATAACCAATAATGTCCTATATGAACAAACATATCATATATTAACCAATAATGTCATACATCAAACATGTCATACATCAAATATAGAATGTCATATGTACATCAAATGTGTATCAAATATGTCTCTTAGATGCCTATATATATACATGGGGAAGGAAACAAGTCTCTATATATATGTATCAAATATCTCAACTACATCTTTTCCTTCCTACGAGGGGAAGGAACCAAGTCTCTCAACGTCCTCTGTTGTCATGTGGAGGGAGCCAGTGGAGATGATGGGGCCCTCCTGACATGCTCACTTGACCTCTTGTTGAGGCTCTTCTCCAAGTCCAACTGATACAAAAAAAGTAGATATGAATCAATATTTATTATACGTTGAAATCAAATATATGTACTCACAAAATCAATTATTTTCTTACCGCCAACAAATAGTCACTCTGTAAGTCCACCTCAAATGCTCGTGGACGATTAGGCATGACAAGACCCTACAACAATTCAATAAATATAATCACTTATATAAATAACATTAGAAATTTTGAGATTAACTATTATAAACAACAACTAAAACAAAGAAAATTCTTTCATACCTCCATTAGTGGCTGTGAGCTAGCCATAGCTGCGGCCACTCCACTATCAACAGACTGTCGCAGATGAGGAGGTGTGTCTGACATCATGAGCTGCATGTCATACAATACACGTTATATCTAACATTAAACATGGAATAAATATAATCAAATGAATTAAATTAACATGAAACAACTGTACCTATGTGAAGCTCGTATGATGTCTCTGCTCTGCGTCTGTGGTAAAGGTCGAGGGTCCTGTGGAGAACTGATACACATGCATATTTTTTTTGGTCAATCCTTAATATGATTACGTAATAAATATATGTATTAATTAAAATGATTAAATTGATACATACCTCAGGACTCGTCAAAGGGACAGAAAATGGGCCTGGAGGATCGCTGCTAGGCCCAAGAACACTTTGACCCTAAATTTTGAACAATATCAATAAATCCTAATTAATTAATCATTCACTATATGTATGAAATGTGATCAAATTATTAATTTACCTATGTGTCAATGCTAAATGTCTCGTTCAGGAACTGATCGGTGACAAGCCCATCATCTGCACCATCTCTGACATGAGTGCCAAATGTGCATAGGGATCCACATGAAGTGCACATGTGACCATGACGTATAGAAGGCTCCCCCTCAACTTATGGGCTCGTGGAATGGATGAGGGTCTACGTCAAAGCATTAATGGTCCCTAGAGTGTTGGCCTCTACATGTTCCTTCACAATTGAACGAATAATCACATGCTCGCGTTGTGGATGGACCACGGCTGCCCTAACTACATTAGGGTCACAACGTGCTCCTGGCCTCTCAAATGATGACCCCCCACCTCTACCCTGGGAGTCTAACATATCAAAATAATTGGGGATCTCCCCAAGGACAAACTCACAATATAATTTCTTCAAAAAATACATGGGCACCTTGTGATTGTTGCAAGGAGGGGCATCAAAAACCATCCACCATCTATCCCAAAAATTATTTCTAATAGCATCATGTATGCACCAATGGATGGGGAATTGTTTAGTACCCTCTCTAACAGTATTTTTCTCACCGATTTTTCTAAATAATGCACATATACTACCTTTTGGTATTTCCTTTTTTCTAACATCTACATATGACAATTTATTTGCATAAAATCTTTTTTTTTCATCCCTCTTAGCCCGCCAAATATCTAACTGACCACTAACTGAGGCTATCTGAGTGTTAATGGATTCAAGGGATGATGCCAATTGAGCCCTGATTAGATTGGTTTGTCTGGATTCTTTCAACCGAGCAATGATTCCTTCTAATTCAGTTTTGCCTCTCTCTATTTCATTTCTTATATTTTCTTGTGTGCCTGGTGGAGGTCTTGCAATTGGTTCAGGTTGTGGAATTTTTTCTCCTTCTTGAGGAGGGTTTTGGTTTTGGGGTTCTTGAGGGTTTTAATGTTCTTGTGGATTTTCTGGTTGATTATGAACATTTCTTGATAAAAAATGAATTGAAATTCAAATAAATAAACAAATCTAAATGAAATTTGTAAAAACCCTACAAAAGAATATAAAAAACTTACAAAACAATATGAAAAATATATCAAACAATGCAAAGTTAGGTTTATATCAATTATAGCATCGTCGTGGGTGCACTTGTGGTCTTGGATTTCATTGACAAGGAGGCATTTTGGCAAATGGTGGTGTGAATGTTGAGTCTTCAAATTGCGTACGCGCTACTCGTTGTAGGAGTAGAAGAAAATGCTGATGAAAATGATGGGCTGCGGGTTTGCAGCCCATCATATATACTTTTTATTTTTAAAAAGCGCGTACGCACTATAGCGCGCACGCGGTTTTTAAAATAGGAAAAAAAAAATTTCCTTGTCACCTTTTTGGCACCACAACTCGGTGCATATGCCCATATGTTGATGTGGACTTGTTAAAGGCACTAATAAATTCTTACAATATAGTCACTAGGACATTCCACAAATATATCAGGAGTTTTTTGTGCACGTTGCATAGAACTTCTTTCATAGAAGCTTTTGGATTAGAAGGACAAATGGATGTGCCTATTGACATTGAGGATTTACAAGGTAAATTTGGAAGGAATAAAACTTATTTTATGAATGATGTGATGTTGCATAACATCCCTTACAATGTCAAAAAGGAAAGGTTGATTCCAAAGAAGGTAGGGGATCATTTGCGCTTGAGCAGGTTCAAGAATTACTTCAAGAATACTGTATATGGACTGCACAAAGTTTTGGGATGTGATGGTGTAAAGGACTATGTATATGGTTCATTATTTCTTATGGCATGTGACATAAAAGACCCCTTCCACAACAAAGAATATGATTATGTGGCATTCATCATGGATAGCATGCACAATCAAATTGTCAAAGCAAAGAAATGAGAGATGAAAGATTTCAAATTTCATCATTAATCATTGTTGATGCACCTGATCTTGTATTACAACATTGGTTACATTGGCCAAGACTTCATCGATCAAACTTCTGATGAATCTGGTGAGTTACCTGTGCAACTATGGACTCGCATTCGAGATAAAAAAACTTTCATTATTCAAATGCACTTGTGTTTTTCAATTTGTTCAGTTCTGTGATTATGAGAATGGTGGACCATACTTTCTTTAGGGCCTCAAATGTTTTGTAAACTTTTCTTAGATCCTCCTTTTTGGATGAGAAAACTAAATTGGATCATAACTGGGGGACATATTTTGTTTAACGAGTGCATATTGATGAGAGTATATGCATGCCCATAGCCTTCTCACATATTGCCCAAATATTTACCCCCTAGGTTAGATATTATTGAATTCTTTAGGGATTTTTTACTAATGAACAAAGAGATGATCATGCCTTCTCTACACAAACACACAGTTGTTTGTAGAAGTTTCAAGGTAGGAGATTTTGAGATTGGAAAGAATGCATATGAAGAGCTGAGTGAATATCTAGGGCAATATAACTTTTCTACTCAACCGTATAGGATGTATGACCTAGAGAACTACATCACAAATGAGGTTAAAGCCATCAAGGGTTACATTCTGCCTCCTAGCAAGCCAATCCATATAGAATATTTGATTGCTAACATAGTAGCAATAGGGGAGGCTGATGAGCTACTAGGAAAATATGGTGAAATAAGGAAGGTGGAGGAGGCCTTAAAAAAGACCAACCTTGATTTCAAAGGTTTCTATACATAAATTCCATACCCTGGTAACTTGAGAAAGATGGTAGAAAACTTTGATTATATCATGTCTCAAATGCCAAATGAGCCACAGGGAGAGGAGGCCACTGTGAACAAAGAATCCCCTATCCCAAATGTGCAATTGGAGGTTGATGTTGAGGAAGAGTAGCCATAATCTTCAACTTGGGTGCCAAAAGGAAACAAGAGGCAAAAAACAATGCACATCCCAAAGAGGGTGGTGAGAAAGGCACTGTAAGTAATGCTAGGAAATGATGAATATTTTTCTAACATCAGGAAAAATTACTTGCATCAAAGGGAAACAAAGGTAGGAAAACCATCTAATGATCTACAAATTGCAGCTTCTAGGTTGGATGATAGACTTATCCAATCTAAAAACTTTACGAAGGATGATGATTTCATTAAATCATCAAAATTTTAAAAAAATTAATATAAAATAAAATAGAATTACATGACATTGAGCCTCATGCCAGGAGACGATCCTGAGAAGAACAAAGAATTTGTTGATAAATTGCTAGCTTATGATCCAGATAGTAAAACAATAACCCCTACAGAAGCCAGGGAGTTGGTGCATAGGAGTGGTATGATTCTAGTACCAAATTGGGACATTGAGAGAGCTTTTTTTATTGATCAAATGAGGATACAAGATAAAGAAACCAGCTATGAAGCCAGTAGAAGTGAAGGACTAAAGAGGGGGTCAAGATTCAATATAGACACAAAGACCCTAGCAGTGTAGAGTGTTGACCCTAACACAAAAAATCCTAAAATGATGGACATGCAGGAGGCTACACAAGGCAACATGATTGTGTGGATGGTAGTCTATACCACTGGAAAAGAGATCTCTAGCCTAGTCACACATTTTGCACTCATGAATGAGGCAAAGGTAGATCAAATTGAGGGCAGACTAGCTGCTACATATAATGAATGTTTAGATGTCAAAAAACTATATGAGGAAGAGCTCAAGATGAGCTATGTGAAAAAGCAAAGGATGGCAGAGTTGGAAGGGAGAATTCAAAGCCTAGAAGTGGAAGTGGCATCCCTAAAAGACCAAATCAAAACTACAGTGGAGGTAGAAAATGCACCTAGACATGTGGAAGAGGTAAGACACACTATGGAAGCAGAAGCCCAAATAGAAGATATACCTATAGGGGTGACAGTGCCAGTGTCTGTGGTTAATGTGCAAACAAAGGTTCTCCAATCTAACAATGAAACAAAGAAGAGTGTTATGATGAATGTGCTAAGTCACAAGATAAGCATCTTGAAGAGGATCTCTCAAAATGCATATAATGCATTCATCAACTTGTAATCTACAGAACAGATGTACAAAGAAGTAGTAGGATGGCTTGATTCAATTTTCTAACAATTTGGACCTTACATGTAGTTATTTGATAGGTTAATACCATTGCTAGCCAAGAAGCCAGACCTTCTTGATAAGGTTATTGTTGTTAAAGAGGGCATGGACAAAGTAAAGGATCTACTATAGTTCTTCATAGGAAAATTGGCAACAATTCAGAACAAGATGAAGTTACTTACCAATGGTTTATATTCTTTAATTCTTTCTGTCTGTAATTCTTAAAAACAAATAAAGGATTTAAATGAATGGTCTAATTCTTTTGACCATATTGTAGACTTTCCATAGGTGGCATCCATTTTTGAAGGTGATATTGATGAATGTGCTTTTAATGAACTCATTGATACTCTATTCAAAATTGAAACTGAAATGAATAGATTTATCACAGAGAGGAGAGTGATTATAGATGCCAGGTGGAAAAAGTCTATTAGTGAATTAACAACAACCAAAGCATGCAAGTGGCCAACAAAGAGGGAGGTTATTGTATGGGAAGCAACCGGATAAATAAAGGCTTTGCTAACAAGAGGCAGTTAAAGAAAAAGAAAAAATTAAAGATTTGATGCTCCAGCTATCATCTGCAACTGTTTTTGTTGTTAAGTTTTGAATTAAGGTGTCATGGATATTTTGAAGAAGATTGTTGTATTTCTTGTTGTAAAAGGACACCTGTCCATCACATTTTCCCTTTGCTTGTTGCAACTCATGCTTATATAAATGAGTTTTCAAGGCATTGTGATGGTCTGAATGCTTGTATATTTTTCAACTTTCAAGGAAAATACAATTGGTCCAATCATATGTGGTTGTTGAGTTTCTTTTAATTTTTGTACTCTCTGATGATATAAAGAAATGACATAATCAACAAGATATTATGGGTTTTTCATTGAGTTTCTACTAGTTATTGTATTAGTCATCTAAAAGCATAATGCAAAAGGGTATTTACAATACATCTGTGTCACCAATTTCTATCTCCATTTCATGAGTTTGTTAACTTTTAGGTTATTTGAATAAGGTTCAATTTATTGAATGCAATTTAGATGGGTTGTATATTGGTTTTATTATTGCTTTGAATTCAAGGGATTATGTAAAAGCTTTAGTAAATCATTAGAATTCATGAGTATATGAAAAGGATATTCCATAAGAATGGGAATGGGTGATTACAATTGATAGATTCATTTATAGGTTATTTGAATTAGATCTCCTACCAATATTTAATCTATTGCCCAATGGATAAGGCATTGGTCACACAAATCAGAGATTGTTGAGAGTAAATTCTACTTCTACATGTCCAATCATTTATAAATTCAAAATCATTTTCATTCCATTTTGATCAAGGTTATAATTTTGGTCAACACTCATTTATATCTTATTTTTGAGTCTTAGGTAGCTACTATTACCAGGAATATTTTTAAACTCAAGGAGTATTGTGACCAAATCTACTTATGAGGGATGTGTATGAGTCAGAGAATATCAAGAAATGGATAAATTGTATATGTGACTGGGATAGAAGATGAGAATCAGAATGAAACTAAATTAAGTCTCATACAGCAATATTATGGTGAATCATCCCCTAGGTATACCCACCTTGGTTTTGCAGAACCTAAAGAGTAGAAAGCCATCATTGATTTTGTTGAAGTTGGGTCCAAGTGGTTTGTACATGTAATTGTCAATGGGAAATAGCTAATCCTTAGATTATGTGAGTATTATCACTCTGGTATTGATCCTTTTGTTGTTTAGTAGTTTCAAACACCAACATTAAGCATTAGTATTTGTGTATGATTATAGTCTATGCCATTGTGATGCGCATTTTCCTTTAGCTACAAGAAATATTGGTATAATTTTGGGGTTATCTAAGTTCCATGATAAGCCCATATAATTAGAAATCATTTCTACAACATAGACTGAGATACATAATGATTTAGAACAAAGGATATAAATGATTACAATTACATTTATAAACCATTTGTAAGGTTTTCTTGTGTCAATGTTTTGGTTATGAACATGATACCATGAACTTTGCACAATAGTACTTTTTCTTCAAGCTATTTATGACTAGTTTTATTTGCTATTAAGATCATAGCAATTTTTTTAGTACATAATACAATTTGTTAGTTTAATAAATCTAACATTCTAATTTACATAGTTTGACTAAATGATTAGTAGAAGATAAGTGTATTGGTTTGCCGTTTTTTTTCCTTTTACATGGTGCAAGTTTTTTAAAATGTTTACATCATGAAGACCTGCCAAATGTTTTTCTTTGGTTGTATCATTTTTTGTAAAATTTGATGAAATTATTCTTGCATTATAGAATCACCTTATTTTCAAAATATTATTTGTCGTGGAATAAATCTAATGAATTGATCCCACAATACTTTTGTCCTTGAATGTAATGTATATATAATGTTTTCCATCAAAAGAAGTAGAAAACGGTCACCAACAAGTATTTGGAGGTTCCATTGAAAAATAGAAACATTGTCTATGGGCAAATACCTCATGTTGTATACTATATATTTTTACTAGTATCTTTTTTTTACTATGAAGCTCATTTCCTCAATGAAAACATAACTCATGTCCTCTATCTCCTATTATAAAAAAAAAATTCAAGTATTGTCCTTGAAATGGCTAAAATACAATAATAGTAGTTTTAAGTGTTGTATGTATAGTCTATGCATATTTTTGCATGCATAAATTGCTTTAGGAGCTAGTATGAAAAAATGGATTTTTGGTTAAACTGTCTTACTTTTATGTAAAATTCCTCTATAAATAATTATGTAGGATTTACTTATATGCATTGCTTATTTAATAATAGTACACAAATTTTTAGCAAAGGGAGACTCTCTATGATTTGTAGTTACTATAAATGTTTCATTTTTCTTTGCTAACAATGTATATCTTGGAATGTCATTTACTTAGATTGAATATTTTTATCCTAACTATATACTTTTTCATATTTGAGAATTGTGTAATAACTTCACTTAAATATTATCCTACTATTTTATGATCTTGTTTTTGAGAGGCACTAATCAAGTGATTGGATGTTGTCATTGATTGAAACTCATCATATTGAATCTATCCACATGACAAAATGTGATCAACCTATGGGTCATTTTGAATATTTGGTTATGTATTGCAAATAATAGATTATATAGAAGCATTCATGCCTAGTGTTGTATGCAGTATTATCTCTTTACTTTATAGTACAAACCTAAATGAGCGATTATAAGTTTCTATTCTATTGCATTCCATACTTGTGAAGTATATGGTTACTTGGTATGCGTGATGGAAATATTTATCCATTAGTTGTTGGTTAGAAAATGAAGAATAATACTTAGTATGGTGTACTAGATCCTTATGTGTATCCATTACATCAATTTTGGTGATTTATTTTTGTGATGGAGTATACATATATAAATGTATGTATATGCATTCCATTTTACGAATGCTTATCATGGTATAATAATTTTGTAGAATATTTTTCATTTTTGGGTTCATGGACCAACTACTTTTTTTCCTTGTCTTACTTTCCATGACAAAAAAATATGGCATTGTGGATGTTTTTGTAATCATTTAGAAATTTACTTTTTTATTATATGTGTTGAGTGGTAAACAAATTGGTTTTACAAAGGAAAATATTATAGAACATTGATTCACTCACATCTTCTTAGTGTTTCTTAGTTCCAAAAATCTATATTCGATCCTACTTATTTGGAGTATTTGAAAATTATCCCAAGGAAGATATAGATAGGTGATCTAATGGATTTAGATAGTATTGAACAACATGTTCTAGTTTTAATTGAAGATCTTGATCATTCAAAAGTTAAAGCTATATAATTGAACAAGACTCTTAGGGAAGCTTAAGATGATTCATTCACTGAAAGGGAAGATTAAAAAATCAATGCATAGGAAGAAGGAACTTTGTGAGAAGATGGAGTATGAGGAAAGAACACATGATGTCCATTTTATTCAACCCTTGAAGGATAATACAAAAGAATGTTAGAAGCTTGAAATGGATAAATAATTAGTAAATAATGAGATAGAATCTAAGGTGATGAATATTACAAGGGAGATTAAGGAAATAAATAATATTGAAGAGAATCTTGATCATTTAATAATGAAAAGGTCTGTTGAATACCATAGGCTTAGCAGTAAAATAGGGTAATGACTGCTTGAATTGCTCTAATCCAAACATAATGAGGAACAACTTCTTAAGAAAAATGATATTCTCATAAATGGACTTATATATGAAACTTAATACAAGGATAATTTCATGATTATCTCATTTAAGATTTAAGTTCCACTTTGAATCAAGAGGGCAAAAGGTAACATGCGAGGTTTTGGATTTGAGAAAGAAGAAAGCTCTAGATTTGGTCAAAGAAATTATATATGAGAAAATCAAGAGAAAAATCATAAATTGTCTTCAATAAGAAACAATAATTCTTAAAATTTCAATAGTAGACTATGTTAGATAACTTAGAGGGGGGGAAGGGAAGGGTGAATCAGTTATAAACAATAATCCTATAAGTCATAAAAACACTTTAGTACCAATTTAACATTCTTTATCTTTCGAATGAATAACTTAGTAGCTGCATCAAATATCTTTCTTCAAACTAATATATTACATCAAATTTGTTAACTTATTTTCCTTGATATACCAAGTATCAAAGTAATCATATAGCTAGTACTAAGTTGCATTAATAAATATTTAACATGAAATAAACTTGCAAAAAAACAAACATTCACACATTCAATACAAGTATTTAATGAGAAAATCTTGTAAAGGGAAAATCCACCTAGAAACTGTTAAAGTTGTAGCTTTAGTCAGATTCATTCTATCTGATGTACATTATTATTATTAATCATCATCTCCTATACATACTTATCTATGTTGATACATATATATTATTGCATATCATACATATATATTATAGTATATAATATTATACTATATATATAATGTTATACATATTATTATTATTCATGTTAATATAATATTATTAAATGATGATAACATCATAGAGACATGTCTCTTTTCATAATTATATGATATTCAAATCTGTATTTGGAACACATTAGTTACAATGGTCATGATAGTATATTTGCAAAAGATGATCCATGTTACTCAACATTGTATCAGACCAAGACTCCAAATATAAGAAAACAATAAATATTTACGTGTGAGTGGATCCCAATCTTATTTTCACAATTGTTGTTCTGGTAAATTTGATTAAATATTTCTGAAGTTAATTGGTGGATGAGTTACTATGCATTGCCGTGAAAATGTTATGTTCGTGAAACAAAGATATGGAAGAAATATATTTGAATGCTCAATGTTTTAATATTTCATTCGAACTTTCATTTTGCTATGGGCATTTCTAAACGCCTGGACGGTGGCCAACCAATGATCAATATGGAAACAAGGGAGCAGTGTTGAAAATATTGTAAAGCGTTCTCTTCTCTTAAAAAAAGCGATGGCAAAGTCTATGTATAGAACTTAACATTGGAAAAATATGGTCGAACAATTATTCTTATTTATATATCACCTCTTTATATATTGCATTTATTGACTTAGACTGTACAATTCACTGATGTATAATAGAATAATGAATCTTTAATAATTCTGTCGAGTATTGAACTAATACTTCAGTGATATAGAGGTTAAGATATTTCCGCCAATGATAAGCACAACGTGGAATTCAAGTGAAGAAGGAAAGAAAATAATTTACATACTTGTAACAGCTTATATTTTCAACAACAACCTCTCTTAATACCAATGTCTCTTCTTTTGAATTGGTTACCTGCTATTCGCTATTGTAATCAGTATCTTCTAATTATGGTAATTTGCTCAACGTCTCTTATCTTGGATAAAACGATACAAAGCAGATCAACGATGTGGAGTGTTACTGAGAAATACAAATGTTATAGAGGAAAGAAACAACAATGACTAAGATACCATATGCTTGCCGAACACTACAAATCAAAAGGCAGATGTCTCGTATTATACTACAAATCAAAGAGCTTTTCAACGTCATGCAACAATCACACAAAAGAAGTATCACTCACTATAGACAGATTTAGTATAAAAATAAAAAATAAACACCAACAATATTTGGCATGTTGGGAAGTAATCCCAACTACCTTCTTTAATTCTATCACCGTATGCTGCAAGTTTTGGTCACATCAAATCTTTGAAAATCCACTTGCGTATAGGCAACTTAATTACTCTAGCTCAGTTTGGTTTTTGATTTGATATCTTAAGGACAAATTTTGTATAAAATCTGATTGGTATGATTATCCCAATTATGCATATTAAATGATAGTAAGTATTTTGTAAACTTCTTCTTGGTTTCCCTCTTGTCGATTCCAGAAAGTTCTGTATTGTTCATTGTAACAAGTTAAAAGGGGCACCATTTTGTAATAGAAATGGGAATGAAAAAGGCACAACAGAGTAATGTGTTTAAAAGCTGTAGTAACAGCCTGGAACAAGGGTGTTCACTGTGTTTATAGTTGAAGTTTTAGCAAGTGCAGCAGCTTTGTAATATCATGCAATGTAAGACTTATATTATGATAGTTTTAAAGTAAAAAGATTAGATTTTCAACAATTTGCTATGTTTATTTCTTAAATTTTGTTCTCTTTCTCTGTTCTCTATCCTCTGTCTCTTCCTTCACCTGGTATCAGAGCCATTGATCATTACAATTGAAGGGTTTCACTTTCAAATCAGATTTGTTGTCATCCATGGTAGCTTCAAGCACAATTTTAACAAACCCACAGATTCCACAGTTCAATGGGAGGAATTACGATTACTGGGCAGTCACAATGAAGGCATTATTTTGTTCTCAAGATCTTTGGGAACTTGTTGAGAATGGCTATCAAGAACCAGTGAATGCAGCAGCATACAATGCATTGTCTCTGGCAGAGAAAGACAATTTAAAGGAAAATAGAAAGAAGGACTCAAAAGCGCTCTTCTTTATTTTTCAAGGAGTAACTGAAAGCATCTTTCCAAGGATTCAAGTAGCAACAAAATCCAATCAAGCATGGGACATTCTTCAAACCACCTATCAAGGAATGCAAAAGGTAAAGACAACCAAGCTGCAAATGTTGAGAAGGGACTTTGAAACAATCTATATGAAGGATAATGAGTCTATAGAATCTTTCTTCACTCAAATTATTGGACTGGTAAATCAAATCAGATCTCATGGAGAGACACTTGAAGATATGAGAGTGATTGAGAAGATTTTAAGAAGTTTGCCTTCAAGATTTGAGTCTATTGTAGCAGCCCTAGAAGAAGCTAAGGATCTTTCACAACTTTCAGTTGATGAACTCTATGCTTCACTTATTTCTCATGAACATAGGCTCAATAGGTCAACAACTTCAAACTTGGAGCATGCATTCAAGACACAAGTCTCAATCAGCCATGGTAGAGGCAGGGGAAGAACAAATTTTAGAGGAAGAGGAAGAAATTCATGTAGAGGTGGAAGAGGTAGCCCATCAAATTCAAGTGGGAGATGTTACATCCCATCAAGCTCAAGTGGAAGAGGCAACAATCAGAGCTTAAGTTACAATCCAAGCCCACAACAATCACAAGGTCAAAGTATGACAAATCCTCTGTTCAATGTCATTATTGTAAGAAGTATGATCATTTTATGAATGAATGTAGAAAGAAGCAATATAATTCTAGACAACAAAATGCAAACTTCATGAAACAAGATGAGGTTCAAGATACTATGTTCATAGCTTGTAATGTGGCACAAGAAAGTGAGAAAGACATATGGTTTTTAAATTCTAGTTGTAGCAATCATATGACAGGGAATGAAGAATTATTTTCTAGCCTAGATAAGATTGTAAAATCAGATGTCACTTTGGGAAATGACAACAAAGTTTCAGTAATGGGAAAAGGAAAAGTTGGCATTCTAACAAAGAAGGGAGAGAAAAAGTTTATTTCTGATGTATACTTTGTCCCTGGATTGAAACATAACTTGATGAGTGTTGGACAACTCGTCCAAAAGGGATATAGAGTATTTTTCAAAAATGGAGAATGCATAATCCTTGACAAATATCCAAGCAAATAGTTGATTGCAAAAGTTTCAATGACAAACAATAGAATGTTTCCTCTTCACATACAACCAGATTTGAATAAAAAAATTTCTCAAACACAACAACTTGTAGATAAAGAGAATGGTACAAAAGTTACTCAAACTATATTTCAAGCTAAAATCAAGGATGAAAATTGGTTATGGCATCTAAGATTTGGACACTTGAACTTTGGAGGTTTGAATCTTCTACATAAGAAGAACATGGTAAAGGGATTGCCACCAATCAGTAAACCAACAAGAATATGTGAAGGATGTATTCTAGGAAAGAAACATAGAGAATCATTTCCAATAGGAAAGTCAATGAGGGCAACAACACCATTAGAAATTATCCATTCAGATTTGTGTGGACCTATGCAAACACCATCAATTGGAGGAAGATATTACTTTATGACATTCATTGATGATTATACAAGTAAAACATGGGTGTACTTCCTTAAGCATAAGGATGAAGCATTTGATCTCTTTTGCCAATTTAAGGCTCTTGTGGAAAAGCAATGTGGACATAACATCAAGATATTAAGAACGGATAGAGGAAAAGAGTATATCTCGAATAAATTCATACAATTTTGTAAGGATCATGGTATTAAAAGACAATTCACTACAAGATACACACCACAACAAAATGGCATAGCTGAAAGGAGAAATAGAACAATCATGGAAATGGCAAGAAGTATGTTAAAGGCAAAACACTTATCAAGTATTGGGCTGAAGCTGTTTCATGTGCAGTATATATAATGAATAGATGTCTGACTAAAAGACTAAAGAATATGATTCTAGAAGAAGCTTGGAGTGGAAGAAAATGAAGTGTTGCTCATATGAGAGTTTTTGGATGTGTTGCTTATGCTCATGTTCTAGATGAGTTGAGAAAGAAGTTGGACAGCAAAGGGGAAAGATGTATATTTGTTGGATATAGTGAGGAATCAAAGGCATATAAATTATATAACCCAATAACTAAAAAAGTCATAATCAGTAGAGATGTACAATTCATAGAAGATGAAGCATGGGATGATAGCTTAGAGAAATCAATCAATGTAACAACACACTTACAACAAGAAGATGGAGAAGAAACTATGCCAATAGACACTACTCCTAACATGACTCCTCCCACTCCAATTCAAAGCCAACAAAATGTTCCTCAAGTGACACCTTCAACAAGCACAAGAATGGCCTCACGTGTTCAAGCAAACATGCCTTCAAGTGGATATCAAACACCTACAACAACAAGAGCTCATAGTGCAGGCCCATCAAGTCCACAATCTACAAATTCATTATCAAGTGACACATCCAATCCAACTTTAGCAAGCTTGAGAAGACAAAAATTCAGAAGTATTAGAGACATTTATCAGCAAGATCAAGATGAAAATGATACAGGTCTGAATTCTCTTTTTGCATTATACTCACATGTTAGTGACCCCATACACTTTGAAGAGGCAATCAAGAATGAAAAATGGATGAATGCAATGGATGAAGAAATTGATGCTATTAAAAGGAATGAAAAATGGGAGTTAGTAGATCTTCCAAAAGGAAAGGAAGTGATAGGTGTAAAGTGGATATATAAGACAAAATGCAATGTTGAAGGAAAGATTGAAAGACACAAAGCTAGACTAGTTGTTAAGGGATACAAACAACAAGTAGGTAGAGACTATGATGAAACATTCGCACCCATTGCAAGAATGGAAACAATAAGGACAGTCTTAGCCATAGCAGCTCAACATCAATGGAAAGTATACCAAATGGATGTAAAATCAGCATTTTTAAATGGGATATTGAAAGAAGAAGTCTATAAGAACAACCACCTGGATATGAGGTTCATGGACAAGAAGACAAAGTCTATAGGCTGAAAAAGGCACTCTATGGATTAAAGCAAGCACCACGGGCATGGTATAGTAGAATTGATGGATATTTCTTAAGTAATGGTTTTGACAAGAGTGATGGTGAGCCTACGCTCTATATTAAAGAATCTGATGGTAAAATCTTAATTTTTGTTCTATATGTAGATGACTTAATATTCACCGGAAGTGATAACATTCTAATAGCTGATTTCAAGGAAATAATAAAAAATGAATTTGAGATGACTGATCTAGGACTGTTAAGATACTTTCTAAGCATAGAAGTGGAACAAAACAAGAATGGTATCTTTATTTGTCAATCAAAATATGCTGATCAAATTTTGAAGAGGTTTAAAATGCACAATTGTAAGCCTTCATCTACTCCAACATCCATAGGGATGAAACTAAGCAAAGAAGATGATAGCAGGAATGTCAACCCGACTTAATTCAAAAGAATGGTTGGAAGTCTAATGTATCTAACAACAACAAGGCTAGACATAATGTATGCGGTGAGCCTAATTTCAAGATTCATGGAGATGCCAAAAGAGACTCATTGGCTAGCAGCTAAGAGAATTCTAAGATATGTGAATGGAACAAAGAGATATGGAATTCTATATGGGGTAACAAACAATTTCAAGTTAGTGGGATACATAGATAGTGATTGGGCAGGAAATTTAGATGATAGAAAGAGTACATCAGGCTATACATTTCATTTGGGCTCAGGAGTAATATCATGGGCTTCCAAGAAGCAACCAATTGTTTTCTTATCAACAACTGAAGCTGAATATGTAGCAGCAACAATGGCAGCATGTCAAGCTATTTGGATGAGAAAAGTTTTGAAGGACCTACTGCATGAACAAGAAGGAGAAACCACAATCTTTTGTGACAACATGTCAGCAATAGCTCTATCAAAAAACTCAGTCTTCCATAAAAGAAGTAAACATATTGACACACGATATCATTTCATAAGAGAACTAATCCATAATGGTGAAATTATTTTGGAACACTGCAGGTCTGAAGAATAGTGTGCTGATATCTTTACAAAAGCATTGACAAAAGAAAGCTTTGTTCGTCAAAGAGATAACCTGGGCATTATGGAAGGCAGTAGTTGTGATTAAGGGGGAGTGTTGGGAAGTAATCCCAACTACCTTCTTTAATTCTATCACCGTATGCTACAAGTTTTGGTCACATCAAATCTTTGAAAATCCACTTGCGTATAGGCAACTTAATTACTCTAGCTCAGTTTGGTTTTTGATTTGATATCTTAAGGACAAATTTTGTATAAAATCTGATTGGTATGATTATCCCAACTATGCATATTAAATGATAGTAATTATTTTGTAAACTTCTTCTTGGTTTCCCTCTTTTCGATTCCAGAAAGTTCTGTATTGTTCATTGTAACAAGTCAAAAGGGGCACCATTTTGTAATAGAAATGGGAATGAAAAAGGCACAACAGAGTAATGTGTTTAAAAGCTGTAGTAACAGCCTGGAACAGGGGTGTTCACTGTGTTTATAGTTGAAGTTTTAGCAAGTGCAGCAGCTTTGTAATATCATGCAATGTAAGACTTATATTATGATAGTTTTAAAGTAAAAAGATTAGATTTTCAACAATTTGCTATGTTTATTTCTTAAATTTTGTTCTCTTGCTCTGTTCTCTATCCTCTATCTCTTCCTTCATGGCATAAGTATTAACAGCAGCAATAGTCATGCTTGGACGGATGGCAAGAAGTTATGAAGTTTAGAAGAATAATCTATTGCAGCGACTTGAGTTGAATGATACATAGTGGCATCAAGAGTTTCAAGTTAGTAATAAAAACAATGAGTTTACCATTGTGGAACATAAATAACCTATTTAAGACACGACATTTCCTTAAGAAACCGATAATAGCTTGGTGATGAAATGACCAAAGTACAATGATAAATAAGTATCGTGCTAGCATCAATATCGCTTCCTGTGTGACAGTAGTAGGCAGAGAACATCATTTCAAAAAGTGTAAGGGACATATTTGAATCATCATTAGTGATGCAATATCTCCATCAAACAATAGGAGCATGAACAAAATTGATGGTAAAGAAGACCTTGTGCCGACAACTTCAAATTACGATGTTCTTACTAAGACATATGCAGTGATACTGGACAGTGTATATACTCATGGCTCCAGCATGATTAGATGTGGATAGTTTCAGTGTTCAACAAAAATATGTGTTATGACGGCAAAGGGAAAATTGTAACATTGGCAACTTGGTTGACATCAAATCATAATCCCTGTACAAAGCACCACCGGTGGTTTTGATGATTAAATGATTTATAATATACAAGCTTTGTTATGAGCAGCTGATGTTACAGACACTAGTTATTGGCAGCAATCAGTGGTCTCTGGGCACTAGTTTCAATATACTACCGAATGAAGAACAAGTCCTAGTTCATGAAAATAAGATGATTTAATACATGAGGAAGTCAACAATATAATCAAGAAGACCATCGAATTTGATATAGACATTTGCGTTTGTTGCGTGAACTTTTAGCATTACATTGGCATGTCAAGAACAAGTATCGACTAACCAAATCAACACACCATCCTTTGTGAAGTTCTTCAGCCAACCTCTAAGAATCATATGACACTAGATTACAATTCAAATATTACTTCCATATTCAACGATCTATTATAGATTGATATTCCATCAGAGAAGTATAGGAAGGAAATATGATACCAACACAGCCTTCAACAACAAGTGGAAGTTCACAGACCAAGATACCAATGTCATAGAAATGAAGATGAAATGTCCCTTTTTTTATTTTATATGATATTTCCAACCTCTAATCAGATCTTTAAGATCAAACAACTAATATCACAAAGATTCACCAAATTTCTCAAGAAACCCCAAATCGGGTATGCTGAAAATAGTGCCAAAAGCTTTACAACTTCACAAATTATTAATAAATCTAAAAATGGAAATTTTTACAGAAATTTCAGCAGCATAACAGCCTACAAAATGAAATTTCCAGATCCATATAGCCTTTACACAACAGTTCACAAATGTAGAACAAAAACTATGCTCATCGGGCTCCCGAAATTAACACAAAAATGCCCGAAAACACCACAAAAACACTAATAATCTATCTCAGAAGTTTAATCATGTCCCAATACATATATTTGACTCTATTTTAACATCTTAAAATCTGAAATACAGCAGCAACCCAAACTGATATGAAATACTCAACTATAAACACCAAACTCATACAAAAAACACACCCGAAAACTCACAAATCTGCACTGTTCAACACAAAGGCAAACTTTGTATAAGCATGCACATGGAATGGCTTCAAACTCCCATTCTTGGGTCTCCCTGAAAACCTGAAAACTCATGTTCTTGGGTCTCCTTCTCCATAGGTTTGGCAGCCTCTGAAGAATAACAAAGAATGAGCAAAAATCAAGTTCTGGAATCAGCCCAAAATGCCTCCAAACCCCTTAAAAGAGGGCATAACTGTAACTCATGTCTAAGAGAGGTTAATGAAACATATTTTAATAATAATTTTCATTTATTAGTCCAACGGTTTCCAAAGATTAACCCCCTTTTTTCGAAACTTCACTTTCTTGGGCATGCTTGCCTTAGCAAAGATTATTATTTTTTAATTATTTGAAAAGGGGACATGACAAGTCCTCCCCTCCAAAACATTGCTTTTCCTCAAGCAATGGCTGAACAATAAACCAATCAATCCACCTGGATCCCAAATGTAGTCATGAACTATACTACTACCAATTAACACAAGCTCCTGCAATATCCTCTGCAATATGACCAAGAGGAATCCATGATCAAACTAACAATTATAGCTCAACCAAACTCCAAAATCACTACTACCACAATCAAAAACCCATGAGACACAAACTCTTAGAACATCAGAACCCAAGTAAAGTGGACAAATCAAACTACCAACACAGTAAATACCATCAACGCATCCCACTGGCCTATACAGAATGTACAATCCAACTCTGCAACAATGGTGAACACTCTCGAATGAAACTGTACCAAGTATGGAGAATCCACACACTGTACAACTCTTGCAGTGAACACAACTTTGCAAATCACCGGCCACTATCTCATAACCATAACTCCCATGCACTATTGATGGTGAAAAGGCATCACAAGATAAAGAGTAAGAAATGGAACCCAAACCAAATTTGCCATGAAAGAGTGATATTTCCCACTATCACTGACTACCAGCTAAGTTAGGAGATGTCATAGCCAAAAGAGTAGAATCAGTAACAACAACTGCTGAAGCATCACTCCCAAACTCCTGCTCTAAGTCATGTATTATCAAGCTGTCAACTACAGAACCTATCACCATGTCATGCCCATCACAACTCTCATCCCGAGGCGTCAAACTGTCCCATAACTGATGACAAGCACTAGGAACCAAAGTACATCTTTGTGTCATGATCTCATCAACATGGTCATCAAAGGTAAATTGATGAGTGTACCTCTCAATGTAATGCCGATAGAATGCACCAATCTCAGTCAGTGGCTCAGACTGTAATCCAGATGAAACTAACTGCAATTGATCATTAACCATGTTGGAACTGACTACTACCTCCGAAGATATCACCAAGGGAGTAGTATTACTAGCAGGAACCATGCCAACTGCCGAGTCACCAACATCACACATGATCTTTGATACATCTCTAGTCTTCGTGCCATCAGTACTAGAGGCCACCACCATGTCAGGCATACAACAATCTGCTACAACACCCAACTCAACTGAACCTGACTCTAGAGGGAATGAACCTGATATGCCAATGTTAGTATCAAGGATGGATGCATCCCCATCTCCACTGTCTCTGAAAATCTTGGCCATGGACATCCTCAAATCACCAAACACCATAGCTTGTGACTGTATAGAATCAGGTAAAGACTGTAGTCGCTCTGACTCCATGGTCACCTTAGCGAAATGAAACTATGACTCCTTGAAAGCCAACTGTGTACTCTCAAGAATCTCAGAAGTCACCTCAAGTTGCTGAGTAAGCTCACTCACTTCATCTTCCTTGGCCAAAAATGCATCATATGCTGTACTACCCCACTCCATAAGATAATCTCTGTCGGCTACCAACTGCATATAATTCTATCTCAAAATCTGAATAGCCTCCCATAAAGAGTGGATCTCTATCAAGGAAAGATAACTGCCTTCCTGCTCATCACTAGTAGGAAAACCCCATCCATAAACTGCTAACAATTGACGAGCAACATCGAAATGCTGGCAAGTGATAGCAATGTCTCGGTCACTAACTCTCAACTGATTAGACACATGATGGCACTGGCTTGACTGTCTCCTACAAACCTCCTATGATGCACTATCTAAAGGAGTATCCTCAAAGTTACTAGTTTTTAGAGTATTACCATCCATATCCTATGAATCAAATCTAAAGCTCATATCAACATACAGAGTATCAAAAACATTAGCACTGCTGTCCAACTCCTCTATACCCAAGGAAACTAAGTCTTCAAAATATCCCACTGCATCCTCCTGGATGTCATCAATGCCAATATGATCCTAGGACTCATTTGTACACACTGCCAAATATGAAATATCATCAACACATTCCAACAAGTATGGTCGACTAGATATATGAACAAAGCCCAACACCGGTGTATAAAAACTAATACCAACATCAGATAAGCTCGTGGCATAAGAAAAGACAACACCGTGCAATCTGCTAATCAAATCCATGATAGCACCCAAACAATCAATGCTACCAAAAAGTGTTAAAGATTTCCAGTCAATTGAATCCCAAATGCCAATATAACAATCTCGAGTCCATATTCATAAACTATAATTACCTGGTAACTCAAGAAAAATCCTCACCTGAGTAATATGACCAATACCAACTAATTCCACATACTTATCTGACATTATCCCTATATCCTGGATGTGAATGCAAGATGAACTCGCAACATTATCAATGTCCACATATGATCTACCATTTATAGAAAGTTGAGTATTAGGAGTGCAAGATGAAACTAAACTCAATTCCATGCCATTCTTATCCCCATGTCTCTCCCTGTCTTGTAATGCTAATGAAGTATTCACCAAAGAAGCTCGAGTGTCCTCAAGCTCATGAGAAAGCCTATCAACTTCCTCCTTCTTCCTCCTCAAGGCATCTGAATAGTCTCCGAAAAGGCTAAGAAAATGGTCACGATCTGATAGAAGATGTAAATAACTCAACTTCATCATTCCCATTGCTTCCCTAATCGCTTGTAAGTCAACACAAGGAGACTTTTCCTGAACTCCCTTATGTCTACCCTATAACTGAATCATCTGAATGTGATCCTCTATCATATCCTGCATCCTGTCATGATGAGATAATGAAGTCACAATACTATCTTTGTTCACCTTTAGCTGGCTGGACAAATCATGTGAAGTACTACCTGCCTCAACCTCATGTGATGAAGCATCTAACTGTGCCTGGTACTCTTTCTCAGCAAAGTCATGAATGCTCAATGTCTTCTCATCTCTACTAGGTATCTCACCATCATGCACAACAACATCCTCATAATCATCATCTAAACCCACTACCTCCTATGGCAGAGTAGAATCTGAGACCTTTGTCTAGCTATAAGCTAGTTTCTCAAACTCCTCATGCAAGTTCTTGGTAATTGTGTCATCTGCCCTGTGAGAAAATCTGCCAAATAAAAATCCAATCAACTTACCCACCTTAGCTGGGTCAGACAACATGTCATTCATTATACGGTGGTGCTCAACCAACTGTTCAGACATGTCATGGCTTATTTTTATAAGTTTATCTCGAATGTCTAAATAACCATCCTTTCTACTATTTTGACTCTGAATATCAATTGTCCAAGATCGTGTCCTCTGAGACTCTGTACTATACCTGTCCATTCTAGATAAAGTAGAGTGTAACCCCAATAGGATATAACTTCTTCAAACACCAAGAACTAACATGCAAATGATTAGAAGTAGCATGAAACCATAGATTTTGACATGCAACTGATTAGAAGCAGCATGCAACCACCAAATTCACCAAGAACTAACATGCAAATGATTAGAAGTAGCAGGCAACCATAAATTTTGACATTCAACTGATTAGAAGCAACATCCAATCATAAATTATGACATGCAAGATCTGGGTAGTTGTCAAAACTGACATGCAAAATCTAGGTAGTTGTCAAAACTGACATGCAAGATCTAGGTAGTTGTCAAAACTGACATGCAAACTTCTACAACCACCAAATTCACTAAGAAATAACATGAAAATTATTAGAAGTAGCATTCAACCATAAATTTTGACATGCAGCTGATTAGAAGCAACATGCAATCATAAATTATGACATGCAAGATATGGGTAGTTGTCAAAACTGACATGCAAGATCTGGGTAGTTGTCAAAACTGACATGCAAGCTTTTACAAACCCTCAGGCTGGCAAGATCATGGCTCTGATACTACTAAAATGTCCCTTTTCTGATTTTATATGATATTTCCAACCTCTAATAAGATCTTTAAGATCAAACAACTAATATCACAAAGATCCACCAAATTTCTCAAGAAACCCAAAATCGGGTATGCTGAAAATAGTCCCAAAAGCTTCACAACTTCACAAATTATTAATAAATCTGAAAATGGAAATTTTTACAAAAATTTCAGCAGCATAATAATCTATAAAATGACATTTCCAAATCCGTATAGCCTTTACACAATAGTTCACAAATGTAGGACAAAAACTATGCTCATCGGGCTCATGAAATTAACACAAAAATGCTCGAAAATACCACAAAAACACTAATAATATATCTCAGAAGTTTAATCACATCCCAATACATATATTCAGCTCTATTTTAACACCTTAAAGTCTGAAATACAGCAGCAACCCAAACTGATATGAAATACTCAACTATAAACACCAAACTCATACAAAAAACACACCCGAAAACTCACAAATCTGCACTGTTCAGCACAAAGGCAAACTCTGTATGAGCATGCACATGGAATGGCTTCAAACTTCCATCCTTAGCCTTCTTGAAAACCTGCAAACTCCCATTCTTGGGTCTCCCTGGAAACCTCCAAACTCTCATTCTTGGGTCTCCTTCTCCACAGGTTTGGCAGCCTCTGAAGAATAACAAACAATGAGCAAAAATCAAGTTCTGGAATCAGCCCAAAATGCCTTCAAACCCCTTAAGAGAGGGCATAACTGTAACTCATGTCCAAGAGAGGTTAATGAAACATATTTTAATAATAATTTTCATTTATTAGTCCAACGGTTTCCAAAGATTAACCCCCTTTTTCCAAAACTTCACTTTCTTGGGCTTGCCTACCTTAGCAAAGATTATTATTTTTTAATTATTTGAAAAGGGGACATGACAGAAGACCAACAAGATAAGAATAGAGCATGGTATATTATCATTGCTTGATTTTGGGTGTAGAAATCACCTAACAGAATGTTCAATAGTCAGAAAAATAGGGAAAGTGTGTTGGCATTAAACATATGGTGTCATCATACTAATGGTATGCAAGCATTAAGAGATGGTGCCGAATCAAGCATACATGTCAATAAGAGCATTTCAAACTGTAATACATGATCTTACATTTCCCTCTCTACTATCATTCGATCTACGCTGTTTGAAGCTACCATTTTGGTGTAGGCTGGAAGAACACTGGTAGAGAAAATGATTGAATGTTTTTTAATTACGGAGAATATCTAGTTGACATTGATTATGAAAGCCAAAAAATTAATTTGAATGGATAAAAATATCGATGGAAATGAAACAAGAAATTTACTCAAAAAAATTACTTTGACAGGGAAATATTGGACATGAAGGAAGCTGAATGTCTTAGGTATAAATCCAATGATCTTTGGATTTGCATGTACTGAGCCATGAACCAAGATGATGTCATAAACCACCAAACACCGTAATACATTATAACCTATTTTACAGTTCAATTGAGGAAAGAATACGAGATCACTTAGTATCATTAGCAATTTAAAGATGAAGGGGCATTTACGTATGGTTAAGATTTGTTTGAGTTATGAAGAAATGTAATGGTGGAATGAATATGCTCTTTCATTATTTAAGAAATACAACCATCATCCTAGCCCTTCAAGAAGCAATATATTGAAAGAGAAAGAATGTACCAAGAAAGCTATGAATAATAGAATAAGTGAGAAATTTACATTATGGGGGGAAATAATAACCAATGTTCTATTCCCATCTTTAGAGGGGAGATGTCAAAGAAGGGACACCTTCAAAGTTTCAATTTGAACCATCTGATAATGTGATGCATGTGGACTTTCATTAGAGCAACTTGCATAAGGATGTTGATATGATTTTGTAGGAAAAGAAGAATGGTAAATTAGGCATATTGTGCAAAACTCAATCTTATGATAATAGTTCCAAAGAAGCTGTTATTATGCACCTAATGATCAAGAAGGATAAAATGAGGATCTTGAAATGATTTTTTTAATGACTAAGAGGGACTCTAGGAATCCATGTGTATGACTACATGATTTTAATGGGCCTAATCCTGTGTACATCACGAGGAAGTAATGACTTATCACTAGAAAGTCAGAAGGTCAATACCAGATTCAGAGAGAGTTTAACAAACATCCTTGGCTAAAGAGAGTCTCAAAGGGAGTAACAACAAGACCTGACTTCCAAAGATCATTGTTTCGAGGGAGAATTTTGAGGTGCAATCCTTTGTGGATGATATCTTCTCTATGAGGAGAAGTTCTATGTGAAATTCCTTCTAATGCATTCTTCTCTCTGTGAGAGAATTGAGGTGAAAGCGCTTGTACCACTCTCTAACTTGGTTCATGGTGGTTACTATTTTGCATATGATATGCAATGAAAGGTGATGATCTTTTGTTAACATATATAAACAAAAAGTAACCATTGTAAGGTGATGATCTTATAAATGGTAGACCTGTTATCATGATAGACTTCATTAAGTTGTTGTCCCAAAGTGTTGGAAGTCATGATAATGAGCGTATCAACTAGAAGGTAACCATCATAAAGTGATGACCTTATCAATAGTTTGACCTATCTCCTAGATACACTACATTAACTTGTAGTATCTACAATGTGTTGGATGTCTAGGACGAAGTGTTATGATGGTTCTTTGGGTTGGATTTTTCCAGACACCATAATAACCAACTCATCATGGTTCTTTGGGCTAGATTTTGTTGGACACCATGATAACCAACTTGTTATGGTTCTTTGGGTTGGATATTGTTGGATACCATGACATAGTTACTATTATAGACCACACTTAAGGTGGTGTTTAAGCTATATTAAAATTATTGCAATTGTTTCAATTGTCTATTATGAAATGTATCAAATTTAGCCTCATAATGAATTGAATATCACACCAAGATGATATCTCTTCATATACTTGACAACATAATTTGTTCTACAAATCCTCCCTAGCTAAGAGGGAGTGTTAAAGTTGTAGCTTTAGTTAGATTTATTTGATTTGATGTACATTATTGTTATTGGTAATCATCATCTCCTATATATACTTATCCATGTTAATAATATATGTTATTGTATATAATACACACACACACACACACACACACACACACACGAGTAAAAGAACAAACCTATGTCACCCTTTTATAAAGGAAAAGGATATCAGAACTTAAACTATTCAACTTTAATGACAGAAAAGGGACATTTGTGTTTAGAATTTGAAGTTGATGTTAACTAATAAAATGTGTAAAATTGAATGAAGTTTATGTTTGTAATGTTTAATTTTTCAATTGAGTCAACATTTTATAATTTTTTTAATATTTAAAGTCTATTTTTTTATTTTTTTTAAATGCTTAAAATATAGAGTTTCATTCCCACCCAACAAATATATGCAAATGATCATATTTTGGTCTGATTTTGAACTATGTTATAGTTGACATGTATACCTATTGGACAAAAAAAAAAAAAGAATTGACTTATACATGTTTCAAGTTATGAGTGTTCAAACTCGAACTTATCAGAAATTGACATTTTTTTTCCCACCAAAATTTTTCTATCAAATCTACATTTTTTTATTTTTTTAAATACATATTCTTGAAGATGACTCTCTCCTCTAGAGGTACACATAAAGTTTTAATTTTTTGAAGATGATTTACTATTTTTTTCTTTTCTGAACAGACATCTTGTTGAATCTTAAAAGACCTACTTGTAATATTTTATAAATATAACATATTTTAAATAATAAAAATACTACAAAATTTATATAACCATAATTTTGACTCCAAGATCTACAAAAGGGTATAAAACTTCACTTTGTATGGAGAAATTAATATTGAAAGTGAAAATTTTTGAGAAATTGCATCTTTTGCTTGTGTGGTTACCACTTAGGATGACACATAGGCAGTTACAATTGAAACCCTTTTAGCCGTAACCCTTTTAGCTATAATAGGTTCGGTAGTAACCCTTTTTGGCCTAAGAAAATGTCTAGTGGTTAAATTGATCATTACATATAAAATAATTTGATTTTAATATCAATTTATAATGACTATACAGTAAATTATGAAATTTAAAGGAGCATTTTTAGAAATAAATATTTTTTGAAGCCGTGTTTATCAATTATTTCCTAGAGTTTAATGAAAATTACAAAGGATCATCAATAAGGTATTTTTTTTCGCCTAGTTATTTCTACGTACTCTATATTGAAGTATTAAAATATATTTCTAGTGGAATCTAAATTAAAATATTTTCCTATAGGTCAAAGTGTTGAATGGGTAATAAAAAGGCTAGATCAAGGAAATACGATAGAAAAAGAGATGACAAAATGAAAGGTCATACAAAACGTAATCAAAACCAACCTATTGAAGTTAATGAAGAAGATGATATTCATGAACAGGACAAGATTCATGAAGATGAACAATTTGGTAGTTCTAATGATAGAAACATATTATTAGGTGTAGAAAATTTAATGGATTTGGATGAGGACCTAATTTTTAGTCAAATTCCATCTACAAAAATGGTAAAAGAGAACACTATTAAAAGGCATTGTCAAATCATGTGGGATGAATATTTCAAAAACAAAAGTATATTTGGAAGGCATAATTTTGCGTCAAGTTATTTAGGAGAAATGATATGAGGACTATTTCAAAGTTGTTGGGTGTTGATAGTAGGAAAAACCATGCACATAATGTTAATAAAACAATAGTTGAAAATTTGCAAACTTCTTATAACAAAATTGACAACACAACTCAAGATGGCGATTTGAGCACTACATGTTGAGCGCTGATGACTACTATATCTAGTAGAAAGTTGACACAAAAAAAAGGTACATGAAATTTCTAATTTACTACATATATCTAGAAGAACTATTCAAAGATACATTAGGAGGAGAAATATACTAGATGAAAACATTGAGAATAATTGGGTGAATATTTGCAAAGTTCCTCGAAAAGACAGAATTTATGAAGATGTAAAAAGATAGGTTATTGAATTTTGGACCACATTGTCTCATGTTTCTTACAATAGATGTGATACTACACAAATTAAAGATCAAGAGATAGGAGCTAAAATTGAACATCCAAAAAAATTTATAGGTATAACACAAAGTGAATTATTTCAAGCATTTAAGCAAGAATTTTCAAATGTGAAAATATGTTAGAGAATTTTTGAGAGCCTGTATCCTTCCTTTGTATGCATAAATAAGATATGTGAAACTTGTTGTTGTCAAAACCATGTTGAATTTGGTCTACACTTGTAATCATATAAAAAATTTATGGCAGTACTTGATCCAAATTTGGTCATCCCTGCCAGTATGCCACAATTTGTGAGGTCTATATTATGTGATAAATTAGAAGATTTAGATGAGTTCAAATTACAATGCATCATAAATCAATGTCCATATTGTGGAGATTTATCTAAATTCCCACTACAAATTGAGATTATTGATGAATCAACACCAATTTCATGGATGAGATAGATAGGAGTTGAATCCAAAAAATATATATTGAAGGAGAGTGAATTGTGGTATGATGAGTTTATGATCAAAGTTTCGTCCATTGATATATCCACATATCCAACATTGTCATGGTGCACGATGGCAAGCTAAACAATTTCGTGATTCAAAAAATTATTTTCCACCTAGTTGTATTCTTTCAGTTGTAGACTTTTCAAAGAGCTATACATTTTCACCTCAAACAAAGCTTCAAGGGCAATATTTTCATTCTGAACAAGTTACAATATTTGTGAAGTGACTTATAGACATGCACAATTTGAGGTGGATGAGATAGAAAGTTCAGAGGAAAATGAACACGTCATCATCAAGGAGGTTCATTTCTATATTAGTGATGATAGAGTTCATGATAGGAGCTATGTCACTCATTTTTTTGAAATGTTCTCTGAAGATCTTAGAAATGGTGGAATAAATGTTTCAAAGCAATGGATCTTGTCTAATTGTTGTGCAGGTTACTGTATGTATGTGTACATTTTTATTTAACTTTCAATTTAAAACTTATATTGATTTGTACATGTATTTCAATTTGATTTATATAATTATTTTTTAATCTCATTTCATGAACTCACAGGATAATTTAAATCTACAAAAGCATTTAATTGGTTAGCAACGCAACATTGTAGAAGCAATGTTAGGTTTTTGTGGAACTTTTTTGAAAGTGGACATGGAAAAGGGGAGCACGATGGAGCATGACCATGTATAAAGTGTGCACTTCGACAACATGAACTTGTAGGTACATATGTACATACATTTAGTGTATTCTTGACCTACTATTAACATATATGCATGTATAGATTCTCTCTAGAGAACTATATATATATATATATATATATATATATATATATTTACATACATACTTACTTACATACATACATAGATTTAATGTATTTTAAATTATATATACATGCATATTGTTGAAGGTAATAGGATAAAGAGTGTGAAAGAAATTATTGAATGATGCAAATATCATTTTGCTACTCAAGATACTGAATACAATAAGCATTATTTTTGGGAAGTGAAAGGTAAATATTATATATTTATTTATTTTATATAATACATGCATGTGTACATATTCTTATAATTTAAAATTTTAATTAATTATATGTTTTTTTAATAGATATAGATAGATCTAATCCTTACAATTTCTAAAGGATTTCTGGTATTAGAAGTTTACATCAAGTGGTGACTATAGGGAACCACAATCCCCCTATGATTAAAGTACAAGAGAAATCATATTTTTGTGATGACTGCATGAAGGACAATCCAATGAGAGTATGTGAAAATATTGTGAGTGGATATGTTTCACATTGGGATTTGAAGGACATAATCAGAAAGCCTACTTTTGAAGATGCTGACATTGACAATAACATTCATGATCCTATATATTCAACTGATTATGAGTGTGTTTCTAATTTAGTTATCCTAGGTTTGTGGCATATGTACATATATATGACACACATGCATGTTCATTAAAATAAACACACACACACACACACACACACACACACACACACACATACATATATAATTTTTCACTTTATAAACATGTCTATTTTTATGTACATTACAGGAGATATTTTTTTATTCCAAGCCTTAGCAGATATTGTAAAAAATGTAACTATTATCTTCTAAGATGCACAAAAGAAAAACACAAGTTGCTAGAAGAAACTATAGATGTTGATGGACAGTCATATCCAATTAGATTAGTTGTTGTTGAAGGAACATATTATCAACAAAATAGGATAATAGATAGTGGTATTGAATTTATTGAATAAATGTCTGGAGAAAAGGTTTTACAATATAGTAAACATGTTGTAGCAACACAATTGCAATTCGATGCAATACCAAGAAGAGGACGTCATGGAAATCTAAAGTGGAAATTGCCTATTGAAGAACATGAAAATATTCTAGAGATAATTAACAATGGAGAGGATCCTAACAATACAATGTTTGTGGAGCTCTAGTTCAAAGCTATTTGTACTTATTTTCTATATACAACTCTCATACTTTCATATTTACTACATGCACATCATTTTGGATATATATTGTATAAATTTATATACATTTGATCATGGATCTTGGATATATGGTAGAAATTATGGACATGTATTGTTATTTATATTTTGTGCATGGTTTGATGTGTGTGTGTGTGTGTATGTGTGTGTGTGTGTGTGTGTGTGTGTGTGTGTGTGTGTGTGTGTGTGTGTGTGTGTGTGTGTGTGTGTGTGTGTGTGTGTGTGTATGTGTGTGTGTGTACATCCCATTAGGACTTCCCCTTAGGACTTCTCCTTAAGAAAACCCCTTAAGACATCCCATTAGGACTTCCCCTTAGGACCTCCCTTTAAGACAACCCCTTAAGACATCCCATTAGGATTTCCCCTTACGACCTCCCCTTAAGACATCCCATTAGGACTTCCCCTTAGGACCTCCCCTTAAGACATTCCATTAGGACTTTCCCTTAGGACCTGCCCTTAAGACAACCCCTTAAGATATCCCATTAGGACTTCTCCTTAGGACCTCCCCTTAAGACTTCCCCTGAAGACAACCCCTTAAGACATTCCATTAGGACTTCTCCTTAGAACCTCCCCTTAAGACTTCCCCTTAAGACAATCCCTTGAGACATCCCATTAGGACTTCCCTTTATGACCTCCTCATAAGACTTCCCCTTAAGACATCCCATTCTAGGAGTTCCCCTTATGACTTCCCCTTATGACCTCCCCTTAAGACTTCCCCTTATGACCTCCCCAAAAGACTTCCCCTTAAGACATCCCATTCAAGAAGGTCTCCTTATGACCTCCCCTTAAGACTTCCCCTTAGGACCTCCCCTTAAGACAATCCCTTAAGACATTTGATTATGAAAATCCCTTTACTAATTAAATACACTTTTATTAGACTCTATAGCACGTATTACATTTTTTATGTTCATATGTATTCTTTGTGTTCTTATATCTATTAAATTTAGTGATTAAATATTGTAACACATGTATTCTTTACTAGTACTCTTTATGTTCTTAAATATATATTAAATTTATTGATTAAAAGTTGTAGCACATGTATTCTTTACCAATACTCTTTATGTTCTTAAATATGTATTAAATTTATTGATTAAATGTTGTAAACATGTATTCTTTACTAGTACTCTTTATGTTCTTAAATATGTAATAAATTTTTTGATTAAATGTTGTAACACATATATTCTTTACTAGTACTCTTTATGTTCTTAAATATGTATTAAATTTATTGATTAAATGTTGTAACACATGTAAAAAAATAAAACATGATCTATGAAATAAAAATATGAATATTGAAAACATACATACATTCAGCATGAACATAAGTCATGAACATAATATGTACATCTACAAAATAATACATCTATGAAATAATGTACCCATGTAAAATGTATCCAAAATAACATATAAAATATCTCCAAAATACCACATCAAATCTCTCTAAAAAAACCATCTATCAAATGTATCTGAAATAACATGTATCCATATAAAATTATTTGAAATAACATGTCTTGTTAACTAAAATCACACACACACACACACACACACACACACACACACACACACACACAAAGAGAGAGATAGATAGATAGATAGATAGATAGATAGATAGATAGATAAAATGTCCCAACATCAATGAAATAGACATGTAAAATAAGATTGAACACATCCCCCTCCTAACCCATGACCTTGAAAGGCTCTACAATCTAGGTCTGTACCTTGTGTCATATGAAAGAAATTTGTTATTATAAAATTATGTATGTGCATGTATTATATCATATGTATATATAGATATCAAATATATATTAAAAAATTTAACATACCCATAACTCATGTCATGTAGGATCTGTTAGGGTATGAAGATCTCCAAAATGCAACATGCTATCACTAAGACCCTATAGAACACATGTATATACACAAGTTAAATTGAATCACTTGAATATATGTATGTCTCTAAGTACATGTATAAAAGCTCAAGTTTGCTAAACTTATACTTGTGTAAATTATAGTAACAAATAAATTTAAACATATAAATTTATATTTATTGTAGCATCATGTAATGCTATACAGATCTATCTGATATCCAAATCCTGTAGTGATAAAGTAGCCTGGTCCAAGTTCACCATCTCATCAGAAAGCATAGTGGTAAATAGAAACTATCATATTGTGGGGGCCTAAGTATGGGAGGTGTTGTAGTAGGTGGGGTGTGGGTTCTATAGGGCCCTATGTAGGAGTAGGTGTTATAGGATTCTTAGTAGGTTTGGGGGTAGGTGTTGTAGGGCCCTGTGTAGGAGCAGGTGTTGTACAAGGTTAGGGATATCCCACTGTCTGTGTGAACCCTATGATCATGATGTGTCTGAGAGAATATGGTTGATGTGTCCACCAATTTCACTAAGAGGAATCCCTATGACTGTCGATAATGCCTGATATGAACCAAGAAGATCAGATGCTAAATACGATGTCATATAATGCAATGCATCCACATCTAATATAACACAAACCTCTAGTGGAGATGGTATATCTACTATCTCATACACATCATCAACTCCTATGCTAGAGGATATACCTATAAAAATGGTACCATGAGATCGTAACATATATATGCCACATTGATCTAAAGACATTCCTATATCTGCATAGCAATTGTGGCAATGCTATAATAGATCTGACTCCTGACTGTATCATCTAGAATAGTCATACCTGTAGTAGCCATCTATAGAGCTCTCGACATGACCAAAAGGTTCGAACCCACCATTGCCTATTTATTAATGGGTGCAGGGGTCTCCACAGGTCTAAATCTCTCTGATAATCTACCGAGGCCCTATCTAGCATGGCCTCAAAAATTTGTATAATCTACATCATGATGTAAATGAAATTCTACAAACAATTATTTGTAGAAATAAAGAGGAAACTCATCTTTCTGTGGCCACTTGTGATGTGTCGCTAACTAGCGAGGATATATAAATAGTGCAACAAGCTGATTTGTACACTTTGTAGTTGAATAACCTCTAACCCTAGACCTATCTGTATAAAAGGGAAATGTACTCTTCACCATAATGATGGAGACCTCTCTATCAATCTATCTATACTTCATAGTGCCAATGACACTATGAGAAAGTGAAGAGTAAAAAGTCTCAATATTGATATCATCATATGGGTTGTATGTCTCTATCATTTGAATCATATGGCATAACTCATCTCTCATAGAAACAATCTTCTCCCTATTAGGGAGAGTGGTAGAAGCCAAAAGTGTAGAATCAAGAAACTCTATAGCATGATATATCCTAGCAACTATATCTCTAAATAAATATTGTCTCTCCTCAAAGGATGATATTGGTCTACGTGTTGTGCTTGACTCAACACTATTGCCTTCTCCCTGAACACTAGCCTCCCCTAAGGACATAGGTGCACCACCATTACTAGATGCCATTATGATATGCAAAGAATATCTCTATCTATAAATGTAGAGTTAAGGTATTTGTAAGTACATATAAAACTAAAAGTTAAAATTTAATTTAAAACATGTATGTGTGTGTGTGTGTGTACAAAGTTGAATGTAACTAAAAAATGTAGATCATTTTAATTTAACACACATGTTAAATATATGTCAACTTGATGTATCTAGCTCATGTATTTGAACCAAAAATATGCACATGTTATTTAGTACATAGGTTTACTATGTAATTGTTTTCTAAAATGTAACTAATTTTTAGTTATCTTGAGGTCTTAACAAGTTTTTGAAGTTTCATGTACATGCATGTTATTATAGTTTCCAAATTTTCTAAGTTTGAAATTGGTTAAATTTTAAATTTTAAGTTTTCAAGTTTGAACAACTAGAACTTATTATAGTTTAGTTCTACCTAATGTGTCAAGTTACATATTAGTTATCTATATAGGTTTGTACTATGTTAATGTTTTCTCAAATATAATTACTTTAGTTATCTAGGTCTCAACTTGAATTTTTTATGTTTGATGTAAATCTACATTAATGATTAAATAGATATTTAATTAAAAAATACTATATAGTTCTTTATGTAACATATGATCTTAAAAACACTTAAAATATAATTAATTTAATTAATAAAACAATTAAAATATAATTAATTTAATTACTAAAACACTTAGAATACAATTAATTTAACTAATACTAACATGTAATAACTAAAAATAAACTTCACAAAACACAAAACAAAAAACAAAAAAACCACCTGCCCCTTATGGCTAAAACACCCTAATCCACTCCTCAAAATTCAAAATTCGCAATATTCCAAATGACTCTCCAAAATTAATTTTCACATATTTATGATATCAAGATGGTTTCAAACATAACCCTTTCAATCGAAAGGGTTTTGGCCATAACCCTAGTGGCCATGTAGGTGGAGGAAAGCGCTACATACATACGGAAAGAGGTGTTATGGCTAAGACCCTTTTGGCCAAAAGGTTTACAATCTAAACCCTCCCAAATACCCCAAAGGGTGATATAGTTTTGTGCTTTTACCTAATTAGGATTAAACCACAGACAGAAATATCAATTACATGCAAATATAACCAATATCAAAAAATAATAGATCACACAGGAAAAAACACAAGACACTAATATTTTAACATGGTTCACCCAATCTCTGCGCTATGTCCACCAAATAGAAAGTCTAATATTATTACGATCTAGTAATTACAACTTGATTACAATCAATAATCCCTTATAGCTCAATACCACTGCAAGAACCAATTTTTGCATCACAACTATGAAAAAATCCCTCACCCTAAGCTATTTTATACAAGTATTTTTACCGCTTTAGGGTTATAATTAATAATTACATGTCAGCTCAAATCCTGATAAAATAGGGCCCAAAATTTTTTTCTTGAGCCCCAAAGAATTTATGAAGTATGTATAGTACTTTTATGATCAGTCACCACAATCTAACAATCTCCCACTTGGAGATTGATCTTGTAGCTATGCTGCTACTCCATGAGGCTCCCACTAGATCAAACCACCCTGGACTCTACTATTCTTTTAGTCATGTTCAGTCTAGAAGACCAACTGAAGCTGAAGAGGAATTCAGCTTCTCCCTTGTCACTACCTTGGTAAACATATCCACTGGATTTTCATCTCTATGTATCTTGTCCATCTTTAATTGTCCATCCTCTAAAGCTAACTGAATGAAATGGTACCACAACTATATCTACTTTGTCTTTGAATGCAGAGCTGAATTCTTCACAAGATGAATGACACTTTAACTATTTGTAAACAAATAATTATCCTTCTGAGGATGTCCCAATTCTTCTAAGAAGAACTGAAGCCATATCATCTCCTTGGTTGCCTCTATAGCATCAACATACTCTGCCTCTATAGTGGATAAAGCATTAACCTTCTGTAACCTAGAAACCTAGCTCACGACTGCCCCACCAATAGTAAAGACATAACCTATAGTACTCTGCCTAGTATCAATATCCCCTACCAAATATGAGTCAACATAGCCCTATAGATCAATAGTAGAGCTCCCAAATTGTAAACACTTATTTGATGTTCCTCTCAAATATCTGAGAATCCATTTCACTGCATTCCAATGCTCAATTCTTTGATGACTCATATACCTGCTAATGACTCCCACTGCATGTGTAATATCTAGCCGTGTACATATCATAGCATACATCAAGCTTCCTACAGCTGAAGCATAGGGTACCTTGGACATCTTATCCTCCTTTTATTGTGTCTTGGGACACATCTCCTTAGTTAACTTCAAATGACCAGGTAAAGGTGTGCTAATAGCTTTAGCATTCTCCATAGAGAAACATCGCAACACCTTCTCAATATAATCAGCCTAAGATAGCGGTAATTGCTTGTTCTTCCTATCTCTACAAATCTTCATACCAAGGATTTTTTTTTTGTCCCCAAATGCTTCATAGAAAATGCATGTGCTAACTGGCATTTCAGCCTCTTAATGTGATCACATTAGACCCAACTACAAGCATATCATCAACATATAAACATAAAATAATGTAGATGTCATCATCCAACCTCTTAAAATAAACATAATGATCTAAATGAGACCTATTGTATCCATGCTCATGCATAAAACTATCAAATTTTAGATACCATTTTCGAGGTGCTTGCTTCAAGCCATATAAACTTTTCTTCAATTTGCACACTAAGTTCTCCTTACCTTTGACTACAAAGCCTTGTGGCTGAGCCATATATATCTTCATCCAAATCAGCATGAAGGAAAGTTGTTTTTAACATCAAGCTGCTATAAATGCAAATCTTCAGTAGCCACAATACTTAAAACAGTACAAATAGAAATCATTTTAACAACAGGAGAAAATATCTCATCAAAATCAATGTCCTTTTTCTATGCAAATCCTCTTACAACTAACCTAGCTTTAAATCTTTTCTTACCTCCTTCCTCTTCTTTCAACTTGTAAACCCACTTATTCTATAAAGCCTTTTTACCTACAGGTAACTTGCATAAATCCCAAGTCTTATTTTTTAGCAAAGAGTCCATTTCATCTTTCATTGCAAACTCCCACTAAATCTTAGTATCCACCTGCATAGCTTCATCATAACACTCAAGTTCACTAGAATCAGTAAGTAAAATAGAATACAAAGAGGGAGAAAATATTTCTCGAGGTCTAAACTTTCTTGTTGACCATCTAACATTCACTGGTGTGTGTTGTATTTATTGTTGCAATTTTTGCAATTGTTGCACATCATGAGGAATGGTTGGAACATCATCTTTTGGAGTATCATCCAACACTACATAATCATCTTCTTTCTTCTCATGTTGTTGCAACAGATTTTTGTACAACACTTTCTCATTGAATGTGATATCCCTTCTTCTTACAATTTTATGATATTCAAAATCCAAAAGCTTATAACCAAATTCATTAATGCCATATATGAAAAATACACATTTTTTTGACTTAACTTCTAGCTTGGTTCTATTTTTAGAATCTATATGAGAAAATGCTTCACAACCGAAGGTTCTGAGAAAAGAATAACTCATCTTCTTACTAGGCCATGCTTCCTTTGGAATACTATAGCACAAAGGAGTAGAGGGACCTCTATTAATCAAATATATAATAGTAATGACAACCTCTTCCCACATGTGCAAGGGCAACTCAACATGCAACCTCATGCTCCTTGCACACTCCATTATAGTCTTGTTCATGATTTCAGCCACTCCATTTTCCTGTAGAGTCCTTGGAACAGTTTTTTGTCTACAAATACCATTAGTGGAGCAATAATATTCAAATTCATAATCGTAGTATTCACCACCATTATCGGATTTGGGACATTTTAATTTCTTACTAGTGTCATTTTCAACCAAGCATTCACATTTCTTAAAAGTATGAAATACATCAAATTTTTGTCTAAGGAAATAAATCCATACTTTTTGAGTTACATCATCAATAAATATAACATAATAATGAGAGCCTCCAAGGGAAGATACCTGAGTTGTTCCCCATAGATTTGTATGCACAAGCTCTAATTTCTCGCTTTTATTTTCTTGCCTAGTCTTCAAAAAACTCACTCTCTATTATTTCCATACACACAACTTTCATAGAAATCCATATTAACACATTTTAGACCTGGTAAAACTTTCTTTGAATGGAGTACTTTCATACCTTTCTCACTAATGTGTCCAAGTCTTTTGTGCCACAACACTATATTAGAATTTACAGCTGCTATTTGTTCTCCCTACTCAACTACAACAACTGTACTTGAACATTCATTTTTCTCTGAAACAATTAAAGAAGAAGGAACAATATGACCTATACAAAGATATAAGGTGACTACTGTGACACCTTTTTCTAGTACAACGGAACATTTTGAAACCTTCCAATTTTTATCATTAAAAGTGACTAGACAACCTTCATCACCTAGTTGCCCTATTGAAATTAAATTCCTACTTATCCTTGTAACATGTCTTACCTCTTGCAGTAGCCAATGATTCCCATTTTGCAACTTCATCTTAAATTTTCCCATTCCAAAAATCTGACAAAGCTCATTACCCCCCAAATAAACAAGTCCAAAATGCCCTTGGACATAATCAATAAAATAACCTTTATGAGGTGTAGCATGAAATGAAGCACCAGAATCTAAAACCCATGAATCATCAACACTTTCTAACGATAGAAGCAAAGCATCCTCTTCAAATTTCTTACTTACCACATTTTCTTCCTTGTCTCCATTCAGTTTATCTCCTTCATTTTTCTTTCAAGTCCACAATCTTTTTTTTTTATGCCTTGTTTTACTATAGTACCAGCAGTCATTTGGTCCTCTCGATTGAGACCTCCTCCCCTTTGACTTTTCTCTTGATTTCTCAAAATTTCTAGAATTACTTCCTCTGTCAGTCATTCTACCTCAACTTTGAGCATTCAAACCACTTCCTAACATAGATCGACCTGAGGTTTTCTTATGAGTTTCCTCACTCATCAAAATAACACCAATCACATCATCATATTTTAGGGTATTAGATCCAGAAACAAAATTAGTCACAGCCATTACCATGCCATTCCAGCTTTCAGGTAAAGAGCACAAAATCAAGAGAGCCCTAATTTCTTCATCAAAATTAATACTCATAAAATATAACTAAATAGTAACAATATTAAACTAATTTAAATGATCCACAATAGATCCACCTTCTGCCATTTTCATATTAAATAAACACTTCATGAGAAATACATTTGTTGAAGCGGAGGGATTTTCATACAATTTCTTTAGGGTTTCCATCAACTCTTCTATCGTCTTTAATTTTCTAATATTAAATGCCACCAATGGTTCTAGACATAATGAAATGCTTCCAAGTGCCTTTCTATCTAAAATATCACATTCTTTTCATTTGACATAGATCCTTGATTCTTGGTTTTTCCTTCCAACGGCTTTCATAAATCCTTCTAATAAAGATTGTCATCCATTTGCATCTTCCATAACTAAAAGTTCTACCCATTAAACTTGTCAACCATTAGCTTACACTTTTCTACCTTCACTCCCACTGAACTATTGAACTTCCACTCAATAATGAGACTTTCCTGTAGAGGATAATTGAAAAAACTTCACTTTGATACCACTTGTTAGGATTAAACTACCGACAGAAATATCAATTACATGCAAATATAAACACAAGACACCAAGATTTAACATGGTTCACCCAAACCTTGGGCTACGTCCACCAAATAGAAAGTCCAATATTTTTACAATCCAATTATTACAACCTAATTAGAATTTGTAATCCCTTACAGCTTAATACTATCACAAGAACCAATTTTCACATCACCTTATGAAACAATCCTAACCCTAAGCCATTTTATACAAGTATTAAACTTCTTTATATGGATTAATAATTACATGTCAACCCCAAAGAATTTATGAAGTATGTACAATACTTCCCAGATTAGTCACCACAAACTAACATTTGGTATATGTAGCAAATAAGAACTTAAAGGTTTATTAGATGGATGTCAAATCAACTTTTTTAAATGGTGAACTAGAAGAAGAGGTATACATTGAGCAACTTGATGGTTTTCCCTTGATGGATAAGGATGACATGGTTTGAAAATTAAGAAAGATACTCTATGGATTGAAACAAGAAACTAGAGGTTGGTTTACAAGATTAAATGATTAATTGCAAAGTTTGGGATTTGTGAAAGGTAATGCTAATAGTAATTTATCCTTGAGAAAGAATTACAATGGTGTACTGATTATTGAAGTATTTTTGGATAACATAAGTTTTGGAGGAAATGATGAAGAAAGTGAGGCATTTTAAGAAGAAATGAAGAAATAATTTGAGATAAGCATGATTGGAGAGATGAAATTCTTCTTGGGATTGCAGATTGTATAGAATAATGATGGAATTTTTATATCACAAACTAAGTATATTATATATTTTTAAAAAATATTTGGATTGGAAAGTTGTAAATCTAATGGAACCCCTATTGTAACTAGATGTAAGTTATCTAGCAAAGATGAATCACCTACTATTGAACAAAAAAAGTACAGATTTGTGACTACCAAATCACAATATTTGACACACACTAGATTTAATATAGCTAATGTGGTTAAAATATGGAAAGATTTTAGGAAAATCCAAAAGAGGTAGAGTATGCAATAGTAAAAGGAATTTATGGTATTTGAAAGGTATGCCTAATTATGTGTTATAGTATAATAGAT